>CM055898.1:6753838-7086187 GCA_029582155.1 Panopea generosa
TACAAAAAAATGTGTTTGTGTTTTAGATTGTTTTACTGGTGTTTTGTGTCAATAGAAATATGTCTTTTGGAATAAATATTTATAGGGGATTGAATAACACTTCAATATTTTAACGGAAATCTTGCTTTACTTCAGTTTGTAAGAACGCATTTATTTGAATTGTTTGATTCAATGGTAAAACCTATATTGTGTTATGCATCAGAGATATGGGTTACGAATATCCAAGTGCAATTGAGTCAGTTCAAGCTGATTTTTGTAAATACTTTTTAGGTGTTAATAGTTCTGTAAATAATAGCGTAGCGCTCGGCGAGTGCGGAAGGCTTCCTTTGTGCGTTACTTATCATACAAATTGCATTAAGTACTGGTGTAAAATAATACATATGCCAAATCACCGATATCCAAAACATTGTTATAGAATGCTTAAAAATTTAGATGATGTTGGAAGAAAAACTTGGGCTTCAAGTGTCAAGAAATTATTGTTTCGATATGGATTCGGGTATGTTTGGATTTCACATGAAGTGGGGGATACTAATATGTTTATTTTAGCATCTAAACAACGACTATCAGATTGCATGACCCAGTACTGGCATGGTAGTATTGCAGAATCCACACGTTGTGACACTTATAAATATTTCAAAACTTTATTAAATCCAGAAAAATATCTTTGTATTAAAATTCCCTTTTTACATAAAAAAATCTCTTGCCCGTTTTCGATGTTCTAGTCACAAGCTCATAATAGAAACTGGTCGCCACGAAAATATTGAAAGTCAAGACCGAAAGTGTACATATTGTTATATTCATACGAATATAAACGTTATAGAAGACGAATATCATGTGTTTTTTCTGTGTCCGAGATATGCGGAACTGAGACTACAATGTTTACAGTCTTGGTATTCCGTTGAAAATAACTAAAAAGATTTTTATCAGCTGCTACAACTAAATGACACCTTCAAACTTAGGAAACTAGCTGCATATATCCATTTTATTTTGGTACGAAATGAATCACAATTAAAACAGAAAAGAATATTGTAAAATATTTCCTCATTAATTGTATGCCATATTTCATTTCATATTTTGACACTACTAAATGTTTGTAAATAATGATATGTATTTTGGGCCGGAGGCCTCTATTTATGAAATAAAGGATTTGTATTTGTATTTGTATTTGCAGCGTATGCCTTCTTATTGCAAGTGCAGCGTATGCCTTCTTATTGCAAGTGCAGCGTATGCCTTCTTGTTGCATGTGCAGCGTATGCCTTCTTATTGCAAGTGCAGCGTATGCCTTCTTATTACTTTATAGAATGTGCTGTGTAACAATTAAAAAGGTTATTTAATAGATAACATAAAAAATCAAATTATGGCAATGTGTTGCCACATGTGACTAAATACAGTAGAAGGGATTTATAAACGGAGTATTGAAAAAGTGGCGATCACTTATCTAAGCTTTACTTTGTTACTTTACAGAAAGTCGTACAATCAACACGTGCTCAGACACTTTTCCCAAGACGGTGGAAAACTCTAACGTGTACCTGTGGAACCCTGGATTTCCAGCATCGTCATTCCCGTCGTCAATATCGAGTTGCACGTGCTCTATAGAATCTGACAATTGCAACTCCCTGCTCCAGATGGTTACCATACAGAGAGAGTTGACAGAAAACAGGTAGTTACTAAAAAGCTTGTGTTGTTTACGCCTTCATTGTTTAAATAGATAATGAAAAATATCATCATTAATAATAAAACAATAATATAGCCTTAATTTCATGCAGATTGATTCTTCAGCCATGCCAGCAAGCAGTAAGGTGATTATATAAATGAGTGTATAATAGATCCTTCCATCAATGGTTTTGGACTATTTCAACAATAATAAAGTTAAGTTCTATAGAGATTCTTCTACCAGTATTTGATGAGTACTTTACGAGATATTAAAGGGGTAGATGGTATTGTTAAATTCAGTTTTGATAACGTTCGAACATCAAGCCATTTGTTAAACACGTGTACGTTTAACTAGATCTCTCCATGGAGAAGGTATGTATTGCCAAATTGTAATAAAACCAGTTTTAATGACGCTAGTTGCAGAAAGTAGGAGGAGTAAAACTAGTTTATAAATACAAATTGATATAAATTTCCTTGGATCTTCTTTCCACTATACTGACAAAAAGTGGTAATCCAATTTTACACTTTACAATTCTGTTCCAAAGTTGTGTTCCTTTCCAAAATGAAATCTAAACCTACATTTTCACTATTAGCAATGGTGTGTGCGAACAGCTGATGTCAGTCACTGATCAGACTGATTCACAAGTACTAAGATGGGATTGTGATGATAACACCGTCACCATGACAACAGTCAGTACATCTACAAGTTACTTGAAGATCAACTTACAGAACAACCGAACGTCAGATGCGGGTAATTTCTGGCTAGGCTTTCACGGTATAAGACAATAACTTTAAGTTTTATCATATATATATATTTGGTATTTAAAGTTTTAAATACATATGTTTAACGTACTTAACGTTAAATCCTTACCAAAGAGTATTTTAAAATTAAATTTAATAACATATTTACCTATATTTAAATATTTAAAACATGAATTTTCGAAAAGCAATCATTTTATTATAATTACTGTAGATGGGAGTAAATGGTAGTTTTATTTAATTTACAGCGTCTCAGAGTTCTAATATGACCGTTAATTGCCCTGCCCAAACGGCAACTTCCTGTATAACAACAGCAGCACTTACAGTGGCGCCAACAACAGCACCAACAATAGCACCAACAACAGTACCAACAGCAGTACCAATAATAGCACCAACAACAGTACCAACAACAGCACCAACAACAGCACCAACAACAGTACCAAGAAAAGCAAAGACTACCACAAAACCGTCATCAACAACCAGTAAAACAAGTAAAGGTATACCTATTTTAAACATGATGTTTTTGTATCTATATATGGGAGAGATGACGAAATGAAAATATAGAGTTAGTAAAAGAAAAAGTACCCAAGTACAAGTACAATAAAATGAACATTAGCATAAATTTGTATCAATTTGATATCTGTCTGAGGGGTTCTATTGTCAGACAACTGTAAAAAGAAATGAAAGGTTTTGGATTCATTAAGGATTTTTTTAACAAAGGTAAAATGTTTAATAATATTTTATCGATGTAATTATTATATACCGTAATATTACTTTAATGGTAGTAAGATAATCTAACCGGTGACGGGTTCGCGGTACCTAATGTAAGCTTTTCTTGAGCCAGTTTGTTGATACATATATAAACTTGTATTTCTTTATGCAAATATTATAAACCATTTAATATCCCGAAATAATGATTTAGTTCGGGAATCGCATGGCGTATTAAAAATGATTAATGATGCTCTCATTTGGATTTGTTTTAATACTACTAATATAGCTTCCCAAATAATGTCTCCATCATCTAAAACTTGTTTCAAATTGACAGTTTTTATTGTAAACAGCAAGAGATGTAGGAATCCGTAATGAGTATCCATGTGAGACAGAAATATCTCACCCGAGAGGTCAAAACTACATGCAGGGGCGATGCTCATGATGATTTTTTTCTACCATTCATCTCTGTCAAATGATAAACACTCGATAACGCCCTTCATAGTAAATATATTCTACGTTTAAATGCATGTTAAATGCCTAACATTTCACATGTATTATGAAAATCGAAACAGACATTTTAAAGTGCATACTTTAAGTATGTACTAGAAATTACATTTGTTAATCTTCCCGCACATTGTTTGTTTAAATAATTCACTTCAAATAATTGTTTACCATGACCTTGTTCGTTTAGTAAGCAAGAGGTAAGAGGTCATGAATATAAACTCCTAAATAGATTTTTCATTTAATACATGATGGGGTTTGTGAATCTCTGGATTTTTGGGAAATTTTATTGTGAACATTTGTCCTTTTCTCATTCTCATTTATCTTCTCACTAGGTTTAACTTCCAGAACTACAATTATAGTCATTGTCGTAATCGTGGTCATCGGTATAGCAAGTATAGCAGGTATTGGTTGCTGGTGGTTTAATTGTAGAACAAGGAATAATAGGGTATGTTGAAATAATAATTTTGAAACTCATATTACAGAATTATGCTAATCTAAATAATTCGAATAGTATGATTATTTGAAATACATTTATTACTCAACACTTGTATATTATTTTGTAGAAATCAAAGTGAATAAAATAATTGTACATATATATATGTATTGAAACAACAAATACATTCTTATTCCGAAAGTGAACTGAAGATCATGACATCAATAAAAAGATCAGTCTACCATTTTGTGATCTAAATTTACCCGTTGACAGCACCTAAATACAATCCCACCACAGATGAGTTGTCTTGCTCACTAATTACCATTATAAGCAGGATGGTGGTGAAATGAGTGGAAATTGAGCAGCACAAGTCAGTGATCTCTGTACCAATCCCAAGCTTAATCAGATGATCCCACAAAACAACAATATTTCGTGAACGTTGCTGTAAAGTAAATTATAGCAATTATTTGTTTACAAATACGTATATTTGCTTTCCGTTCAAACCAATTAGTTAATTAACCGAAAATGAAATATATGTTACTATATTTTGTTATTGCAGGTACATGACAATGGACAAGAGCCTGACATTGAAAACAGTCCACAAATTTCGAAACTCAACATTACCGAAGATCGTGAGGAAGCAGAGACAAAAGCAGATTGTATTATACCGGGCAGAATATCAAAAGAGGTACCTGTTCAAGATGATTTCAGAAATAATAAGCTAGAAACAATGGCAAACAGTTTAGTCGAGAAAGATGATGACTCTTCGAAACCGGGTGAAAAAATAGAAGGGGTACCTTATAAGGGTGACTTTGGAAGTAATGGGCCAGAATTAAAATCAAACAATTTAGTCGAGAAAGATGATAACTCTTCGAAACCGGGTGAAAAAATAGAAGGGGTACCTTATAGGGGTGACTTGGGAAGTAATGGGCCAGAATTAAAATCAAACAATTTAGTCGAGAAAGATGATGACTGTTCGAAACCGGGTGAAAAAATGGAAGGGGTACCTTATAGGGGCGAATTGGGAAATAATGGGCCAGAATTAAAATCAAACAATTTAGTCGAGAAAGATGATGACTCTTCGAAACCGGGTGAAAAAATAGAAGGGGTACCTTATAGGGGCGACTTTGGAAGTAATGGGCCAGAATTAAATTCAAACAATGTAGTCGAGAAAGATGATGACTCTTCGAAACCGGGTGAAAAAATAGAAGGGGTACCTTATAGGGGCGACTTTGGAAGTAATGGGCCAGAATTAAATTCAAACAATATAGTCGAGAAAGATGATGACTCTTCGAAACCGGGTGAAAAAATAGAAGGGGTACCTTATAGGGGCGACTTTGGAAGTAATGGGCCAGAATTAAATTCAAACAATGTAGTCGAGAAAGATGATGACTCTTCGAAACCGGGAGAAAAAATAGAAGGGGTACCTTATAGGGGTGACTTGGGAAGTAATAGACCAGAATTAAAATCAAACAATTTAGTCGAGAAAGACGAGAATAGCGGGAAATATCCGGAATTGAATGAAGCAAAAGAAAAATATGATGATTTAGGAGGCAATGCGACAGACACAATGCCAAGGGAGAAGGATGGTGATTCTTCGAAACCGAGCGAAAAAATAAAAAAACAACCAGGCGCAGATGGTGAAAAAATACCTGAAAATGAAGAAAATCTGGTATATGATACAGAGGACGGTGACTCAGCATCGCAGAAATCACATTTGACATATTTTGGTAATTACCGTAAAATCTTCAAAACTGTTGATCATAGTCCTAATAAAGCAAAAAATAAGAAGCGTAAACGTGCGAGTAAAAACAAAAAACCGCAATTAAATACACAAATACATACTAGGGTACGACCAGTATGTGAA
Organism: Panopea generosa; assembly: GCA_029582155.1. Lineage (NCBI taxonomy): Eukaryota > Metazoa > Mollusca > Bivalvia > Adapedonta > Hiatellidae > Panopea > Panopea generosa. The sequence continues at coordinate 6,759,766 of CM055898.1, forward strand.
CGGTTCATCGCAAAGATGGAAAGAACCAGAACAAACATTCAAACATTTACACCTCGCCATTCTAAAAGAAGCCACATTACTTCTTACCTTAGCCAGGAAGTAGTGAAAGGTTCAATCATTGTCCGTCTTAAAGGGACAAAACATTCAGACACACATGAGAATTCACAATAGACAATATTTTATCTTAACAATTTAGGTCAGCAATCCATAATACAGTAAGAAAAGATATTTTAAAAAGCGATAATTTTAATTGAGGTAATTAGTAGAACCCTTTTATATGATTTAGCTAAAGAAACAATTGATGACTTGTGTGCAAACAGCTTCCTGGAACATATTGTAGTAGATATATATTCATACGCTGGGTAAAGTTGAAAATAAATTTCTCAAACAGTGATAATGACCAGTTAAAATTTCGTGTATTTGTTGAACTTGTGATACAAACTATATTCATATATTTAAGATAGGAGCTGTTTTATTTTCAACAGTTAAATCCTTATTTAAAGGAAAATACCAAAGGCATTGGCTAATGGTCAAAACTGGTTAGATTAATTATCATTGAGATGTTGTCAGACAAAAGCTTCTATAATGATTCAAAGGGGTTTGGCTCTTCATAAGCCTGCCAGACGTGTATTGATTCAAAAGTTGAACAGTTTGTAAGTAGGTAAACTGTTTCAATAGTTGTTACTGCAACGCAGCCCTTAATTTGTTTTATAATTCCAGAGAGTGACAACTAAACAAAATCTGTTACTATTTCTTATTAATATTTGATCAAAAGATTCACTGGAAACACCGAACTTAGCTAAGATAAAAACAATTTTAAAGTTCTATTAAACTTCCGAAATGCTAAGGTGTTGAAAAAAGCTGAAAATAAACTTGTTTGCAATATTGCTAAAATCAATCCTATATCCCCATTATTGATGAACATTTTCAAACAAGTACAAAAGAAAGGATTTCAATCGAAATGTAACGGAACCTTATTTTGACAGCAATTAAAATTAAACATTTTATTTCTTTCCTCTGTTTCTTTATATTATTTCTTACTTCTTAATATTTTCATTTTTCATTTATCTATTCATTATTTTTGATTATTGCGTTTTTGGATGTTAAAAGTATCGTCTCGATTATAATGTAATGTGTATATTGAAGTGGAGGTAGCCAAAACTTGTAGCCCAACCCGTTTGATTCTCATCTACAAGCATCGTCGGATACCCACGCATAGTCCATTCCGATAATCTCCATTCATCACCCGTGGGAAATAACACGAGCTTTGCGTCGTTTCTACGAAGGGAACGTCACCCAATCACAAGGCTAGTGTCATGCCAACGTCGTTTGATAAGACGCTGTTAACGTAAGCTGTATTTTGTTCTGTTCTGTTCAAATAAAACGACGCAGAGCTAGCGTAATTTCCCACGAGTGATGGATGGAGGGTATCGGAATTGACACCCGTGGGTATCCGACGATGATCTAAAAGCAATAATATATGTTTAAACCAATCGAAATGTGTAATTAAAATAGGCCGCAAATGTTTACACTCTGTTAACGACAATTATTCTGGTCGTCTTCCGACAATTTTCCGCCAACGTTCGGAAATACACAACTCGATTAGACAAGCTTGTGAATAGATGCACAGGTTAAAAAAAAGAGACATCATTTTGTTAAAAAAAAAAGAAGCTGTTTCGGATGTTAAATGCGACAATAACATATCTTATTAAATGAATATTTCAATGAACATTTGTATGTGGTGCGCTTTACAAAATAGGACCTTGATAGAGATATATCATACATGTGTTAATTGTATCTTCCTATGTAATTATTTTACAATAAACCATATTAGTGCCATACTATACATACCAGATAAACACTCACTTGGAGTATATATCATGAAATCTGCAGGTTTGATGGGAGCATATCAGGAAAGTCTCATTATCATTAACAACGAAAAGTCCAAATAGTTTGGGATGTCAAATCCAACAAAACGTGACAAACTCGATACTAAAATTAATGTGGTTAATATGAGGTGTAATCATCATTTTAAAAATAGAAACATCTTAAATACTTCTTGACGACCGTCGCATCGTCATTAAGACACTTTCAGATGAAACAAATTTTACCACATACAAACCTGTATAACGGATCAAATTGATATTACGTGACTCTTTTAATACGTCTCAAAATATGTTAAGCGGAAAATCTATTTTAGTCTAACCACAAGTTAGGAAATCAATTTTCAATATATACTTTTGATATGTATAAATAGACATCATTGTAACAATACGGAGTCAGTGACTATATATAGTCATGATGTAATGGGGGAAAATGTTGAAAAATCCTGATACATTCCCTTTTATACAGGCCGCTGCACACTAAAACACGTAACGATAACTTCTTAGATAGTATAGATTTATATTTCTTTCATATTTCAGTAACAGTCCTAATTACCGACACAATGGTCCCGATACAAACCTGTATCTGTCTATGAAATATAAATCCAATAGTCGATATGCATTTAACAGTTTAAAGCTCACGTTATATTAATGAATTAACCTATTTACTGTATTGTGTGTATGTATTGATTTTACATGAATAATGAGAATATCTGGGGAATTAGGTGGGGTTTCATGTGGTTTCCTTACTTTTCGTAAAGTTCTATTTTCACTTGTGTAACGAATGACGAAGTATAAACATTTTCCTTTTTGTCATACTTTGTTTACCTTGGGTTACTTTAGATATTAATAAAACAGTATGTGTTTGTCTTACGTGTTGTTGTTTTTGAATCAGTTTGACAATGCACATTTTTCTAATAAGTGTTGTATAAGATTCTTAGAGAATGTTTACGTATTTAATAATGTTATTGTTATAACATTCCAAGAGATCGTTTATGTATTTCATAATGAAACTGACACTATATTGAAATTAACCAAAGCGTGCAGTTGTGCAGTGAACATGTTGTTGGCCACTCATGAAGAGGTCAGGGGTCGATCCCAGACTCAACTGGTGTCACAAAAACAGCACTCAGTACTGATTCTACCCGGCGACGGGCTCGTGATTGATTCATATAAACTCTGAGTTTACTTAGGAATTGTGCTGAAATAAATTACAAAATCAATTTACTCAACTGTTTGCATATTAGTACTAAGGCAAATGATTAAAAGAAAATCATGGGAGCAAGTTTAAAAATCAATAACGATCTGTAAATAGGCATCGGAAAATTCAAATAAATTATTTAATTTTCAATTAAAATCAAACAATAACAGCTTACATTGTAGACCGTTTACCATTGTGACAACTTTTTGGTTGAAACAATACATTACTTTAAACTGCTAAACCGTTAAACGTTTTGGTATTAATTACTTTTCATAATATCACTGGCAATCAATTATGACCTGTTAATAATTGGGTTTTAAGTTTTCTCTTTCCTTCCTGGTTTACATGTACGAGAATAATTCGTCTAAGGATCGATCAAATTACTCTTGCGTTTGATTCGTTGATTTCATGTTGACGTAACTAGTATTTTGTCGTTCGAATAGCGGTATTTAAATGTAACTGAAATGTGAATTATTTGTGATTAAACAGGCTCGTATTTAAATTAAATAGTCAATTACTCTAAAATTATTAGATTTTGAAAATAAATATTTAGAAAAACCATATAGAAGTTTTAAAATGGAAGTGGATCTTCTAGAATGTGCTTTTCTGATGATTTTTTTTATTTCTGGTGAGTGTTGTTTTATTTAATATCATTTTTACATTTTAAAACCATAGTATAATAATATGTAGTCTAAATGTACTAATAATACAAATACGTGATTTAATATATAAAAACCAACAGGGCAGCGTTGTTTTTGTCTAAGTCGACATTATCTTTTCTCAAGTTAACAGTAACAATTGTCACCAGATCTAAAACCATTTATGTATAATAATAGTATTATATAAAATTTCATTTACGTGTCACGTGACGCAAATGGTAGATCTTTCTAAATATTTGTTTTTATTTTATTGTGCTTCTTATCCATATTTCGTAAATATAACCACATGTAAGCGTAAAGTAAATGTTCTTCCCTTTACCTAAACCCAACTGTAATATGTAATTTGAAACATATCAACGAATGGTAGGCTGTATTTGCCACATATAATCATACACATATGTACATACACTTTTCATTCTCTATGTTAAATATCCGTAGGTGAATGTACGCTCCTGGAAACAGCAACACAATCTAGCGCATGTTACAACTTACCTGTATCCCTGTCTTGCAATGCTGGCAATGTGATTGCCATTAACGAAGTGAAGATCGGGGCCCAGAAGTCAACAAGCAGCTGTCCCCTCACTTGGTCAAGTGGAACCGATACCGCGTGCTGTAGTTCGTCTGCCAACATCGCAGACGACTGTTTGTTTAGCATAGACACAGAATCTAACCAATTGTATCACGATACATGTAATGGCAGGGATGTGTGTTCTCCGGCCAGTTTAAATGAAGTACTGAGTACAACTAAGTGCGGTATAACCGACATCTCGGAATATCCTGTCGCCACCCACTACATGATTATTACCTATTATTGCATACAAGGTAACGTTTGATGTTTTATGTAATGCTGTATTTTTTTAATTCAGACAAATATAACCTCCCTGTCGTGGTAGAGCGTTGGTCTTGTATAAAAGAGGTCATGGGTTCGATCCCCGTTTGTGTTATGTATACCAAACACTTGGTAATTGCTCAACAATTCTATGACTGGTTTGGACGTTGCCATTATACTCTGACTAAACATACATGATACTCCAGTGTGGCAGCGCTAAGAATACTGTCTCAATCAGTAACTGTCATGTGACAATATATTATACATCGTTATATGATTTAATATCTACTTAATCATATTTTACCGAATATGTGGTTACATAACTTGTACAATTCACTCTCCATGGCGCAAATAAAGTGTAAGTTTTTGCTGTCTTATGTTCAAATATGACTACAAAGCGAAGCCATTTTGTCATTACTATTCTATATTCATTTATAATTTGTGATGTTCAGTAAATTGTATGTTACGCGTACAGGAGACTATGTTTGTGCTGTATATATTGTGTGTTACGCGTACAAGAGACTGTGTTTGTGCTGTATAGTGTGTGTTACGTTTACAAGAGACTGTGTTTGTGCTGTATATATTGTGTGTTACGCATACAAGAGACTGTGTTTGTGCTGTATATTGTATGTTACGCGTAGAAGAAACTGTATTTGTGCTGTATATTGTGTTATATATTGTATGTTACGCGTACAAGAGACTATGTTTGTGCTGTATATTGTGTGTTACGCATACATGAGACTGTGTTTGTGCTGTATATTGTATATTGCGTACAAGAGTCTGTGTTTGTGCTGTGTATTGTGTGTTACGCGTATAAGAGACTGTGTTTGTGCTGAATATTGTGTGTTACAAGTACAAGAGACTTCGTTTGTGATTGTTCTGTATATTGTGTGTTACGCGTACAAGGGACTGTGTTTGTGTTGTATATTGTGTGTTACGCGTATAAGAGACTTCGTTTGTGTTAGTGCTGTATATTGTGTGTTACGCGTACAAGAGACTGTGTTTGTGCTGTATATTGTGTTATATATTGTGTGTTACGCGTACAAGAAAGTGTTTTTGTGCTGTATATTGTATGTTACGCGAACAACAGACTGGGTTTGTGTTGTATATTGTGTGTTGCGCTTACAAGAGACTGTGTTTGTGTTTTATATTGTGTGTTACGCGTACAAGAGACTGTGTTTGTGTTTTATATTGTGTGTTACGCGTACAAGAGACTATGCTTGTGCTGTATATTGTATACTGTGTACAAAAGACTGTGTTTGTGCTGTATATTGTATACTGTGTACAAAAGACTGTGTTTGTGCTGTATATTGTGTGTTACTCGTACAAGAGACTGTGTATTTGCTGCATTGTGTATTTCGCATACAAGAGACTGTGTTTGTGCTGTATATTGTGTGTTGTGCGTACAAGAGACTGTGTTTGTGCTGTATAGTGTGTGTCACGCATACAAGAGACTATGTTTGTGCTGTATATTGTATGTTATGCTTACAAGAGACTGTGTTTGTGCTGGATATAGTACATTGCGTACAAGAGACTGTGTTTGTGCTGTATGTTGTGTGTTACGCGTACAAGGGACTGTGTTGTGTTATATATTGTATGTAATATATTGTGTGTTACGCGTACAAGGGACTGTGTCTGTGCTGTATATTGTGTGTTTGTGCTGTATACTATATGTTACGCATACAAGATACCGTGTTTGTGCTGTATATTGTATATTGCGTACAAGAGACTCTGTTTGTACTGTTTATTGTATGTTACGCTTACAAGAGACTGTGTTTGTGCTGTATATTGTATGTTACACCATGCATATAGATTTGCCTCCATTGATCATCGTATAATGTAAACGTGTCAAAATGACTTCATTTGCAATGATTCATTGACGTCATTTAAATGAAAGTACACGAATTGCCATGTTTACGCACGAGTGCCGACGTATATACGGAAAACACCGGGCGAATAATGATTTTTTATCGGCCAATGTTCATCTAATGAATAGCTGTCAGAACATATTGAATGGACGTTGTGTGTATGATAAAGAAGTATGCACTATATTTTGGCATATCAAACCATTACGACTATAACAGTAAAGCCGTGACGTCTCTTAATGCGTAGATATTTAGGGTTATAGTTGTAAATGAATATTTCTTATGTTCAATATTCACTCTCACATCAAAACGTTTAGCAAGGCATGCGTTCTTGTATTGATCTAGTGCTTCAAAACGTATTTTGTTAGAAGGTTAATACTCTCCATCGCATATAAGTAATGTGTTTTAGGTTGTTCTTTATTTGGACCGTTTAGTATGTAAATGCTTTATGAAACTTTTTAGATCTCAATACTTTTCACCGTTGCTGAAGAACCCAGTTGGTCGTCTGATAAAATATGACCACCGTCAATCTCAACAGCAGTTTTCGTGAATCTGAGTGTCGTGGGCATTTTATCATTTTTGTCATGTTCATTATTTTGGTGTTTTACCAACCATCAGTCTCGGACTGCCATCATTGACTATTCGGGCAGGATAAGTTAGTTAGATTTCGCCTCGTATTTTCAACATGAAACCCTAACCTAAACCTTGTAATCCTCCAGTTTGAAGAGTTACATGATAAAGTACGAAAATTGAATATCAAACTAACTCCTGTTCCATTATCTTCACAAACTAACCAAAAAGAAAATGGCAGTTTTTCGATATAATACGTTCTCTTTCTCCTTCAAGCCTAAGCCTAAACTGCGAGTAAGAAACTAGTTCTTCTTCACATAACATATTTCGTTCAGACTTTAATGATCACTATTAAACACACGTGTGCGCTTCAAAATATAGTCCAGTCGAAGCACCCCAGTATTCATACCAAACCCCCAAAACAGCTTCCTGATACGCACGAACCCAAAACTCGATTGTGACCTCCTGTCCTTTACTGCCATCTTTTTTATAGGAATATTTACTCGCACTCCTAATTATGATAAATAGTGACAACTAGCATTAATATACAAAGTTCAAATTTACTATTATGTCTGGTCCACGCTATTTCTCTTGACAGGCCATCACTAATCAGATGTTTGACCCTTATTTCTCAAAATACGTGCCCAATTAGCTAAATTTATAAAGATTCTATATTTCAATTTTTGACATAAAGTAAGTATTATTTTCATTGATCCAGTATTAATCTATTAAACTAACTTTATAAAAAGAAATAATTCATGACTCTTACCTGTTGACTACTTGCAATTTATACTTACTCATTTTAAAAGCTAGCACTTTGCAACAATTAAATTGTTGATTTTATATTTAACAAAGACAATCTAATAATTTGATTATAGCAATGTGTTGCCACGCGTATCTAAAAACAGTAGAAGAAATATTTTAGATACAACCCTTGATTAAATCCTGGCTCGGAGTATTGAAATAGTGGCGATCACTTATCTGTGCTTTATTTTGTTACTTTACAGAAAGTCGTACAATCAACACGTGCTCAGACACTTTTCCCAAGACGGTGGAAAACTCCAACGTGTACCTGTGGAACCCCGGATTTCCAGCATCGTCCTTCCCGTCGTCAATATCGAGTTGCACGTGCTCTATAGAATCTGACAATTGCAACTCCCTGCTCCAGGTGGTTACCATACAGAGAGAGTTGGCAGAAAACAGGTAGTTACTAAAATGCGCATTGTTAAAACAGATAATAATAAAATAGTAGTAGTAAATAATAAACTATTTGAAGGGATGAAAAAGAACACACGGTTAAATTCGATATAGATTCTTCCATCCATGTTTTGGACTATTCTGACAGGATGTTAAAGGGGCACATTGCACTGTGTATAACTGGAGTTTCCTCATCTTCGAACGCCAAGTCAAATTGTTAAACATTTGAATGTGTAATGTGAAATCCATATGGAGATGTCATTCGTCAAGTATAAATTTTGGAAACTTCATAATAAAAAAACACAGTTATAATGTTGCTTAGGGTATAAGCCTAGAATTGAAAGTAGACTAACCTTTACAATTACAGGTTGATTACATTTCCTTGGACTTTTTATATTATACTGAAAAACATGTAACAGATATAAAATATATTTTACACTTTCTGTGGTAAATGATTACAATTCTGTTTAAATATGTTTCTTTTCAATAATAAGTATAATTGCCTTTAAATATGGCAATCCTCCATTTTCACCATTTCCACTATTAGCAGCGGTGTGTGTGAACAGGTGATGTTAGTCGCGGATCAGTCTGATTCACAAGTCCTAAGATGGGATTGCGCTGATAACTCCGTCACCATGACAACAGTCAATACGTCTTCTAGTTATTTGAAGATCAACTTACAGAACAGCCGAACGTCAGATGCGGGTCAATTCTGGCTAGGGTTTTACGGTATTAGACAATATTTTATTTAATAAAATTTTTTCACCTAATAACAAATTTATACCAAAAGTACATGGTCAACATCCATAACATCTTAATTCTTATCATTTTTATATTTAACATTAATTGCACCATTATTTCAATATCAAAAATAGATATTATCAAAATTCATTTTATTATGGTTTAAAAATATATGGGAGTAAATAATGTTTCTTTTTCAACTTACAGCGTCTCAGAGTTCTAATTTAACTGTTAATTGCCCTGCTCAAGCAGCAACTTCCTGTTTAACAACAACGACACCAGTAGCAGCACCAACAGCAGCACAAACAGCAGCACCAACAACAGCACCAACAGCAGCACCAACAACAGCACCAACAGAAGCACCAACAACAGCACCATCAGTGGCACCAACAGTAGCAACCACTTCTACATCCGCTGCCGCAAAACCATCGTCAACAATCAGTAATGGTATAAATATGTTAGTTAAATCACATTGTATTCCATTCTTTTTATAGATAAGCAAATGGTTCTTATCATACGGTCTTGTGCTAATTCAAATCGTCGTTTATGCACCAATAATTTTCAAACATAAATCAATGATTAGCTTCAATCAATTGTTATCAGTTTTCTTCTACATTGACCCAAAATGAACATTTTACATCGACTTCAAAAGTATCTCCTTTGCTGATGAATGTATATTCTGAGTTTAAAAAAAGTTTTCATTGACGCCTTATGGCTATATTAAAGTTTTTGTATAATTTACTGGCTGTGGGAAATCAGACATCGCATTTTTTCTAAACAATTAAGTGAAGAAGGGTCAAAATTAAAATTTCAGAAAACTGAAAATGATCACATAACATTTGAAAAAGACATAAAGTGCTGACTGAGTGCAATAACTGTTGTTGTTTATTTTTAAAAAAAAAATGTCAGTAACCAGTGTAACCTCCGCTTTCACGAATGCATTCCTGAATACGTCATCTCTTTGAACTCATGTAACGTTGAATGGACGTGTTTGGAATACGTTGTCATTCCAGCAGAAGTGCATTTCGGAGGACGTTTATGATATCACTTTGATGATTAGATCTGATCCACCGACCCATTTCATTTCATACGGGGTTCAGACTTGGGGATACAGGGGCATTGTCATTGGTTTCACGTGTATTGCAAATTATGCCGTGCCCATAGCAGTCTGGAAGCACCGTGGCGAGCTGTCGGAATCCAGTGTATGTCATACAAACACGAATTGGAAGACGGTATTTTCTCATGATTATTATGATCGTCTGTGCGTAAACACCGTAACGGCAAGGAGTCTGGTTGCCGGTAAGAAACCGTTACATAGATGAGTCATGGTTTTCAGTTACATCGCCTGACATAAAAAAAAACTAATAAAATAATCATAGTTGCAAATCTAATATTCAACCTACTGACTGTGACTAAAACAATAAAACAAAATACCATATGCAAAATGCCACTAATTATGTATCATAACTAGTAATTGGAAAACCAATGTCAAATGTTAAACCATAAGACATGGTGAAAATATTTGACTTTTTCTTAAATGCCCCGGTTGTAATTCTCCATCCAAAATATTCTTTCCTAAGGTTGCCCATCCCCCTTCCCAATAATTGAAATGTTCCCCTACGCCCATGTAACATTAAATGCAACGGTAACAATCGGACGTAATTCCATTGAGTCATAAAAGTTACAATAAAGTAAACCAAATATCAGAAGTCACACAATGAATGCATCAATGCCGAGTGTGTGTGGTCGTGACTTCAGTAAACCTAGAAGTTAGAACGTATTGAATTAATGTAAATCATGATGTACACCTGTGGAGTAATAATCCATGTCTAAATCAGGACGTGTTCTAGATCTACAAGAGTGTGAGATTGCCGCAATATGTTCATGGCTGTTTTATTTGGGTGTTTTGGCTAGTTGTCTGGTCTTTTTGAATAGTTAGTTACGATGGGACGTCAAATCCTCATTCATACACTCGTTGGAATGTGTCACTGTTTGTGAGGTCAGGCCTATTCTTGTAGAACGAATGAATGAATAACTTGGCGAATGTAACACTGAGAGAATTAGAACGATATATTCATGTAAGCTCTGACCTCACGTTACAAAAAAGCTAAAATAAATCAGTATGAAAAAGTACAATATCTCCATCAACAGAGCAGGTCACGGTTAGTATGAAGAAATTACAATATATATTATCCAATGAGGCCATCAACAGAGCGGGTCACGGTTAGTATGAAGAAATTACAATATCTATTCTCCATTGGGGCCATCAACAGAGAAGGTCACGGTAAGTATAAAGAAATTACAATATCTATTCTCCAATGAAGCCATCAACAGAGCAGGTCACGATTAGTATGAAGAAATTACAATATATATTCTCCAATGAAGCCATTAATAGAGCAGGTCACGGTTAGTATGAAGAAATTACAATATCTATTCTCCATTGAGGCCATCAACAGAGAAGGTCACGGTTAGTATAAAGAAATTACAATATCTATTCTCCAATGAAGCCATCAACAGAGCAGTCCACGATTAGTATGAAGAAATTACAATATACATTCTCCAGTGAGGCCATTAATAGAGCAGGTCACGGTCAGTATGAAGAAATTACAATATCTATTCTCCATTGAGGCCATCAACAGAGAAGGTCACGGTTAGTATGAAGAAATTTCAATATCTATTCTCCATTGAGGCCATTAATAGAGCAGGTCACGGTTAGTATGAATAAATTACAATATCTATTCTCCATTGAGGTCATCAACAGAGCAGGTCACGGTTAGTATGAAGAAATTACAATATCTATTTTCCAATGAGGCCATCAACAGAGCAGGTCACGGTCAGTATGAAAAAATTATAATACCAATTCTCCATTGAGGCCATCAACAGAGCAAGTCACGATTAGTATGAAGAAATTACAATGTTATTCTCTATTGAGGCCATCAACAGAGCAAGTCACGGTTAGTATGAAGAAATTAATATATCTATTCTCCACTGAGGCCGTGAACAGAGTAGGTCACGGTTAGTATGAAGAAATTACAAAACCTTTTCTCCACTGAAGCCATCAACAGAGCAAGTCACGACTAGTAATAAGAAATTACATTACATATTCTCCATTTAGCTCATCAACAGAGCACGTCACGATTAGTATGAAGAAATTACAATATTATTTTCAATTGAGGCCATCAGCAAAGCAGGTCACGGTTAGCATGAAGAAATTGCAATGTCTAATCTCCATTGAGGCCATCAACAGAGCATGTCACGATTAGTATGAAATAATTACAATATCTATTCTCCATTGAGGCCATCAACAGAGTAGAGCACGGTTAGTATGAAGAAATAACAATGTTATTCTACATTGAGGTCATCAACAGAGCAGGTCACGATTAGTATAAAGAAATTACAATATATATTCTCCACTGAGGTCATCAACAAGCAGGTCACGGTTAGTATGAAGAAATTACAATACCTATTCTCCATTGAGGCCATCAACAGAGCAGGTCACGATTAGTATGAAGAAATAACAATACCTATTCTTCATTTAGTCCATCAACGGAGAAAGTCATGATTAGTACGAAGAAATTACAATACCCATTCTCCATTGTGGTCATCAACAGAGCGGGTCACGGTTAGTATGAAGAAATTACAATACCTATTCTCCATTGAGGCCATCAGCAGAGCAGGTCGCTATGAGTATGAAGAAATTACAATACATATTCTCCAATGAGGCCATCAACAGAGTGGGTCACGGTTAGTATGAAGAAATTACAATACCTATTCTCCATTGAGGCCATCAGCAGAGCAGGTTACGATCAGTATGAAGAAATTACAATACATATTCTCCATTGAGGCCATCAACAGAGCAGGTCACGGTTAGTATGAAGATATTACTATATATATATTATCCATTGAGTACATCAACAGAGCAGGTCACGGTTAGTATGAAGATATTACAATATCTATTATCCATTGAGTACATCGACAGAGCAAGTCACGGTTACAAATACTACATACACATACAATCATACAATTAATTACAGTCGTTGTTTTCGTGAATATACAATGCAATGACAATCACAAAGCATAGACACTGTGTATTATAAAATAATGAGCATTTTAATCTACCACTGTATCAGTTTGAATTACTTGAAAGATTTGCGTAATATTTCTGTTAGAGCCCTGATTGTCGGGCACTTGGTGTTACAGAGTTCCACATGAGAGTCCCAGAAAGGTGAATACTGGCACTTGGTGTTACAGAGTTCCACATGAGAGTCCCAGAAAGGTGAATACTGGCACTTGGTGTTACAGAGTTCCACATGAGAGTCCCAGAAAGGTGAATACTGGCACTTGGTGTTACAGAGTTCCACATGAGAGTCCCAGAAAGGTGAATACTGTACTTGGTGTTACAGAGTTCCACATGAGAGTCCCAGAAAGGTGAATACTGGCACTTGGTGTTACAGAGTTCCACATGAGAGTCCCAGAAAGATGAATACTGGCACTTGGTGTTACAGAGTTCCACATGAGAGTCCCAGAAAGGTGAATACTGGCACTTGGTGTTACAGAGTTCCACATGAGAGTCCCAGAAAGGTGAATACTGGCACTTGGTGTTACAGAGTTCCACATGAGAGTCCCAGAAAGGTGAATACTGTACTTGGTGTTACAGAGTTCCACATGAGACTCCCAGAAAGGTGAATACTGTACTTGGTGTTACAGAGTTCCACATGAGACTCCCAGAAAGGTGAATACTGGCACTTGGTGTTACAGAGTTCCACATGAGACTCCCAGAAAGGTGAATACTGTACTTGGTGTTACAGAGTTCCACATGAGAGTCCCAGAAAGGTGAATACTGTACTTGGTGTTACAGAGTTCCACATGAGAGTCCCAGAAAGGTGAATACTGTACTTGGTGTTACAGAGTTCCACATGAGAGTCCCAGAAAGGTGAATACTGCACTTGGTGTTACAGAGTTCCACATGAGAGTCCCAGAAAGGTGAATACTGTACTTGGTGTTACAGAGTTCCACATGAGAGTCCCAGAAAGGTGAATACAGTACTTGGTGTTACAGAGTTCCACATGAGAGTCCCAGAAAGGTGAATACTGTACTTGGTGTTACAGAGTTCCACATGAGAGTCCCAGAAAGGTGAATACTGGCACTTGGTGTTACAGAGTTCCACATGAGACTCCCAGAAAGGTGAATACTGTACTTGGTGTTACAGAGTTCCACATGAGAGTCCCAGAAAGGTGAATACTGGCACTTGGTGTTACAGAGTTCCACATGAGACTCCCAAAAAGGTGAATACTGTACTTGGTGTTACAGAGTACCACATGAGAGTCCCAGAAATGTGAATACTGTACTTGGTGTTACAGAGTACCACATGAGAGTCCCAGAAAGGTGAATACTGGCACTTGGTGTTACAGAGTTCCACATGAGAGTCCCCGAAAGGTGGATACTGTACTTGGTGTTACAGAGTTCCACATGAGAGTCCCAGAAAGGTGAATACTGTACTTGGTGTTACAGAGTACCACATGAGAGTCCCAGAAAGGTGAATACTGGTACTTGGTGTTACAGAGTTCCACATGAGAGTCCCAGAAAGGTGAATACTGTACTTGGTGTTACAGAGTTCCACATGAGAGTCCCAGAAAGATGAATACTGGCACTTGGTGTTACAGAGTACCACATGAGAGTCCCAGAAAGGTGAATACTGTACTTGGTGTTACAGAGTTCCACATGAGAGTCCCAGAAAGGTGAATACTGTACTTGGTGTTACAGAGTTCCACATGAGAGTCCCAGAAAGGTGAATACTGTACTTGGTGTTACAGAGTTCCACATGAGAGTCCCAGAAAGGTGAATACTGGCACTTGGTGTTACAGAGTACCACATGAGAGTCCCAGAAAGGTGAATACTGGCACTTGGTGTTACAGAGTACCACATGAGAGTCCCAGAAAGGTGAATACTGGCACTTGGTGTTACAGAGTTCCACATGAGAGTCCCAGAAAGGTGAATACTGTACTTGGTGTTACAGAGTTCCACATGAGACTCCCAGAAAGGTGAATACTGGCACTTGGTGTTACAGAGTACCACATGAGAGTCCCAGAAAGGTGAATACTGGCACTTGGTGTTACAGAGTTCCACATGAGAGTCCCAGAAAGGTGAATACTGGCACTTGGTGTTACAGAGTTCCACATGAGAGTCCCAGAAAGGTGAATACTGTACTTGGTGTTACAGAGTTCCACATGAGACTCCCAGAAAGGTGAATACTGGCACTTGGTGTTACAGAGTACCACATGAGAGTCCCAGAAAGGTGAATACTGGCACTTGGTGTTACAGAGTACCACATGAGAGTCCCAGAAAGGTGAATACTGGCACTTGGTGTTACAGAGTTCCACATGAGAGTCCCAGAAAGGTGAATACTGTACTTGGTGTTACAGAGTTCCACATGAGACTCCCAGAAAGGTGAATACTGGCACTTGGTGTTACAGAGTACCACATGAGAGTCCCAGAAAGGTGAATACTGGCACTTGGTGTTACAGAGTTCCACATGAGAGTCCCAGAAAGGTGAATACTGGCACTTGGTGTTACAGAGTTCCACATGAGAGTCCCAGAAAGGTGAATACTGTACTTGGTGTTACAGAGTTCCACATGAGACTCCCAGAAAGGTGAATACTGGCACTTGGTGTTACAGAGTACCACATGAGAGTCCCAGAAAGGTGAATACTGGCACTTGGTGTTACAGAGTTCCACATGAGACTCCCAGAAATGTGAATACTGTACTTGGTGTTACAGAGTTCCACATGAGAGTCCCAGAAAGGTGAATACTGGCACTTGGTGTTACAGAGTTCCACATGAGACTCCCAGAAATGTGAATACTGTACTTGTGTCGTGTAAGCAACATTCAAGAACAACTTTATTCATGTTTGGACATTTAATTCATAAGATTATTTAACCTCTTCAAACCAAGATGTAATATAATCTTGAGGCAGCTTATTGATATGTATGTTACAATAAATGTATATAGCATCTCCTAATGCAATACTATAGTTATATGATGATATTCTTATTTATTGTTAAAGTTCTTGATTAACACAACGGTGCGGTTACTGTGAAGCAACCCACCGGCTTCCTTGGGTTTCGTCTCTACATTATATTCGCTTTGGGAGGCCCTGAAAAATAAATAATGAAACGCTTATATGATGTTCATGCCGTCTATTGGCAAACACGATATAGCAAGCGTGTATATACAAAACCATGGGCGTTGTCATGACTTGCAAAGATTACTTATCTTTATTTGCATAATCAAAACTGATATTAGCACTGACCAAACATTTTTATCAAGTAAATAAAGAGCCATGCCTCATATGGCAATTTATGATAAAATTGTTTTTTTAACTTAATTTGTATTGCTTGATGAAAATTTAGTTTGTACTTCTTTTAACCATTTACTCTCCCGAAATAATAGTTTAACTGGGGAATAGACTAGCATATTAAAAGTGATTTTACTGCTCTCTTTTGGATGTTTTTAAGTTCTACTAATATTTTAACTTTATTAGTTTCCAAGATTGTATACATTCATTATCATATAGTAGTTATGTTTCTAATAGACGATATTTCTTGATTTTAAACAGTAATGAACTTCTATTAATCAATGATTTACATAATTTATCAGCATGGACACCTCGTGATAGTTTATCATCGATGTATAGTTCTAACAATTTGTGTCATTTTACATTTTCAGTATATTTATTATTGACATGAAATTATTTATATCATTGAAGGCTTTTTTTATTTTGAGCATCTAACTACGTTTTCCTCCATACGAGCATATATAAAAATGTTGTTGTTTGTTCTGTTTTGTTAAGACTAAGCTAACTATTTTCTTGCATTTGTTTGAGATTACTACCAGCGTTAAACAATGTCACATGATCTACCAGTATATCCGTGTTAACATTATTGATATAAAATAGCAATCTACAGACGTAACAAATAATGATGACCCAAGTGTAAATCCTTGAGGTACCCCACTCATAACTATATTGGATTTTGAATACATAGAAGGATTTGTGAAAATACATGGAGTATAGCTCTATATTCGGAGACGACGACCATGTTTTAATAAAATTAAAGATTTATTGTGAGCTAACATCTTTCTCATTCTCCTTTATCTTCTCTTTAGAAACTTCAAGAACTACAATACTGATTGCCATAATAGTGCCCATCATATTTCTATTGGTTATAGCAACTATAGCTTTTGCAATCTGGTGGTTTAAGTGCAGATCAAGGAATAACAGGGTAGGTTAAAGTCAACAATTTTGTAATTTACAGAACAATGCCAAACTTAATAATGCCAATACTATGATTGAATGAAGTAGAAAACTTCATTAACACTTGTATGATGTTTATTGTAGAATAATGACACATGCACATAAGTATTAAACTAACAAATACGTCCTAATACTGAAATTGAAAAGAAGAACATGGCGTCAATAATTTAAGAGGATACACTTCCATTTTGTGGTCCGACAGCGCCTAAATGCAATGCTACCTACCACAAGTGAATTGTCATGTTCACAATTAAACATAACAAGCGGAACCGTAGCAAACAGAATACAGTTTTGGCGGCTCACACCAGTGGACGCTAGTCCGATCCCGGCGTGATAAGACGACCCATCAAAATTAACACTCAGTTTTGGTTCTGCCGGAAAACAGACTCGATGGCGATACATATAAGCGTTGAGATCACTTCGCAATAAAGCTAACATTCATTAACATGAATTAGTAAATATATCAAAAGACAATACTCCTTGTGGGTTGCTGTAAAGAAAAGTATAGCAATTATTCTACAAACACTAGTATACATGCTGTACGTTCTAACCGACGAATTACTAATAATGCAATATCTGTAAATACATTTCGTCATTGCAGGTACACGATAATGAGGCAGAACATGACAATTCAAACGTGGACCTGTGCATAAAAAATAGTTCATTAACTATGAATCCTCATCCAGAAAAAGACGTGTAATGATTCAAGAGTTGAAGGGTGTGTAAGCAGGTGTGCTGATACAAGTGTTGTTACAACAGTGTAGCACTTAGCTTGTTTAATTCTAGAGAATGACAATTCTCCTAAATCTGTACAGTTCCTAGGCCAATATAATGACTCGGAGGCTGTTGCTATTTGAGAACAGAAAAGAGTGAAGAGCACACAAAAGGACCATCAGTTGCATCCAGTCTCACTCTTACTCAGTCGCCATATCACAAGAAAAGACAGTGAATGTAAAAGTTCCCCACCAAATTATCATTAAGTCGGTACTATAGTAATAATTCAAAACTCGTATCTTCTTTAATGATTGGAAATGTGTTAGTGTTCCTATCTAGTTTAACTATTAAAAAGCTGTGTATTCCATAGTTGAAGAATATCCAAGACATTCTGAGATGATATGCTAGTAAATATTTACCACATAACACTATCAGTAATGTTGCCATCATCCCGGTACAACGTTGTTATTGTTCCTTTATAGTTAAATGTTTCAAGGGTTAACTATTCATATATTGGTATGCAGGGCGGTAGTCTAATGGATAGAGTGATGGCCGCTCACGCCAGAGGTTGCGGGTTCGATCCTCTGGTCGACCCGGTGCATCTCATAAAACAACACTCAGTACTGGTTCTACCCAGGAAACGGACTCGAGAGCGGTTCATATAAGCTCTAAGCTTTCATCGCAATCGAGTGAAAATAAATTAGTATAAACTATATATTGGTAAAAAATCCAAGAATGCCTTGCATTCCTTCGTTTGAAATGTGGTTCAAGAGTTATTACTGGCCTTTCAAGGATTTTCATTCCGATATCTCTGCATTAATCTACCACTTAATCATATGGAATAGTCCTGTTACGTAGCAAACAATTATATGATAGTTCAATAGTGGTATTTCTTTTGATTTGTGATATATACTAATGTGTGTTTAGTAATGTTCCAGAGTTTCCATAATTCCTTTGCTTGTATAATTGTTCTAGATTTGTTTTTGTTTATAAGCTGTTCATATAGTTCTAGAGATTCCTGTTCCAGCACATGATTCTGAACGTGGTGTTTACCTATGCTGGCATAGCGAGTTTACTGTTGTTATTGTTCCTATGTTTGTATAATGATTGTTAAATCGTTATTATTTCTATGTTTGTATAATGATTGTTAAGTTATCATTGTTCCTATGTTTGTTTAATCATTGTTAAATCGTTTTTATTTCTATGTCTGTATAATGATTGTTAAATCGTTATTGTTTCTATGTTTGCATAATGATTGTTAAGTTATCAAGTCAAAGTCAAGTCAAAATTTTATTAGCAAAAACATATACATGTTCATCGCCATATGCATGGCTATCATGATAATACAATAATAAATATAACAACAAAGCCATAAATTCACACACCCACACCACATACTTCACGCACACAGCTACCTCGCACACCACACACTTCACGCACACAGCTACCTCGCACCCAACAAAATATTTTGTGGAAAAACATGATATAACATTTGTTACAGTATTTATAAGTTGTCATTGTTACTATGTTTATTAAATCATTGTTAAATCGTTATTGTTTCTATGTTTGTATAATGACTGTAAAGTTATTATTGTTCCTAATTGTTAAATCATTATTGTTTCTGTTTGTATATTCATTGTTAAATCGTTATTGTTTCTATGTTTGTATAATGATTGTTAAGTTATTGTTGTTCCTATGTTTGTTTAATCATCGTTAAATCATTATTGTTTCTATGTTCGTATAATTATTGTAAAGTTATTATTGTTCCTAAGTTTGTTTAATCTTTGTAAAAGCATTATTGTTCCTATGTTTGTATGATTATTGTAAAATCATTATTGTTCCTATGTTTGTATTATTATTATAAAATCATTAGTGTTAATATGATTGTAGGATTGTTGTCATTATTGTTCCTGTGTTTGTATGGTTATTGTAAAATCATTGTTGTTCTTATGTTTGTATAATTATTGTAAAATCATTATTGTTCCTATGTTTGTATGATAATTGTGAAGTCATTATTGTTCATATGTTTGTATGATTATTGTAAAATCATTATTGTTCGTATGTTTGTATGATTATTGTAAAGTCATTATTGTTCCTATGTTTGTATGATTATTGTAAAATCATTGTTTTTATTATTATTGTAAAATCATTATTGTTTATATGTTTGTAAAATTATCGTAAAATCATTATTGTTTATATGTTTGTAAAATTATTGTAAAATCATTATTGTTCCTATGTTTGTATAATTATTGTAAAATCATTATTGTTCCTATGTTTGTATAATTATTGTTAAATCATTGTTGTTCATATGTTTGTATAATTATTGTAAAATCATTATTATTTATATGTTTGTAAAATTATTGTAAAATCATTATTGTTTATATGTTTGTATGATTATTGTAAAATCATTGTTGTTCCTATATTTGTATGATTATCAGTTCCTGCCGGTTTCACCGGATGGGACTATAGGTTTATCTTCCGTCCATCTGGCGTCTGTCTGTCCGTCCGTCCAAAAATGTCTCAAATGTAACAAAGCTAGGTTTGTGAAACTGTGCATGTTGATAGAAGACAACAAGGAGATAATGCACGTTATACTTTTTTTCAGTCGGACAAAATTGGGACTTCTATGGTAACAAAATAAGTAAAATTACAGATACATGGATCATGTGATAACACAAAAAGTATCTAAACTACATGTAAATGAAACTTGCATGTGGATAGAGAGCAATAAGGACATCGTGTAGATCCTTTAATTATTTTTTCAGACAAGGCATTGTGGTTTATATGGCAACAAAATTTGTAAAATTACAGATACAACCTAGATCCTGTAACACAAAAATTATCTAACCTACATTTGTGAAAATATGCTTGTGGATAAAGGGCGAAAAGAACATTATGTTCATCCTTTAATTATTTTTTCATACAAAACATTGTGGTTGCTATCGCAACAAAATTGGTATAATTACAGATACAACCTGGATCCTGTAACACAGAAATGAACTAACCCACATTTGTGAAAAGTTGCATGTGGATAGAAACAATAAGAACATTATGTACATCATTTTATTTTTTTCCCAGTCTATCCACATGCGAAGTTTCACAAATCTAGCTTGCATACTTATGGAGTATCCAGATTTCCTGGATGGACAGTCAATTTACTCAATTGTGTTACCACAACAACCACGTTTTTCTCATGGCATTGTAAGTCTTGTTTCATAATTTACAGAAACAAGTCCTCCAAAAAATAACTACGTGTACGCTATCAAAGTTCTACCTGTAACCGGTAGGGGATTATGTATTACTTGCAATACTCAACTGTCGTAATGTTTCTGCTTTTGTATAGTAATTATTAATATTCGCTTTATGGAGTTAAATAACCTTGCTGGCTTTGCTTTAGGGCATTAAGTTTATCTATAACGTTGTTTATTGATGATGTCAATTAATTACCTCAAAATGGAGTGGTAATACAGTGGATAGTGTTGACCGCTCACACCAAATGTCGCAGGTTCGATCCAAGACCGAATGATTCTCAAAACCAACTCTCAAAAACAATCGGTGACTCTGGAGTTATTGGTATATGCTCTGGGTTTACTTAAACAAATAATATAAACAAAGTAATAATAATACATTAACAGTATTGTTTTATCATTATTCATATATCAGCCACTTTGTTGTTAATTTTAAGTACTATTTCCTTGGACAGTTTACGATTTATTTATAAATCAAATCTTTGTTGATATTATGCTCATCATGACCAGCTATCTGCCACTTATTTTGTACTGGGACAGTTTGCGATGTATTTATAAATCAATTCTTTGTTGATATTACGCTCATCATGCCCAGCTATCTGCCACTTATTTTGTACTGGGACAGTTTACGATTTATTTATAAATCAAATCTTTGTTGATATTACGCTCATCATGCCCAGCTATCTGCCACTTATTTTGTACTGGGACAGTTTACGATTTATTTATAAATCAAATCTTTGTTGACATTCCGCTCAACATGCCCAGCTATCTGCCACTTTTTTTGTACTGGGACAGTTTACGATTTATTTATAAATCAAATCTTTGTTGATATTACGCTTACCATGCCCAGCTATCTGCCACTTATTTTGTATTTATGTTCACTGGCTGTGCCATATATGTGTGCACTTTCGTTCATGTTACTACATATTGTATAAAATAAAAGAATTATTTTCTTCATCTCATCTGTTCTCTTCCAGTTTACGATATCACACTAAGAACAAAAAGTGCAATGTAATGCTATTTGAGCATTCAAATAGATCGACAAAGGTCAGTTTTGAAAGTAGAATGTATAGGCATAGATTGTAATAACTTTTTTGCATTCATATATGTACAATTATGTATAGTTAATTGTGAGTGGCTCGGGGAGGTGGCGATAGAAACTCGTTATAAATCGCACCTGCTAACTCGCACATAACATCTATATGAAAAGTGTTTAGGATTTCGGGGGGATTTCCCGCCATTACCTTGATCAGACCTTATCTCGATTAAACAGCTAATTAAATGTTCGCTTGATTCTTCCATTAGGTACAATCTTGAATAGAAATATAAAAAAAATCATTTTGGGATATCACATTTCTTAATTTGATAATTGATATGTTAACTTTATTTAAAATCTTCACCCTAGTTGACGTATAATATTGTACTTTACTGCATTCAGTCAGGGTCTGCATTCAATCAGGCTATTCACTGCCATAAAACTTGCACATTAAATGTGGGATAATCTCGCAGAAACACTTCCTGTTTCCGATAATGGCGGTGTTCAATTGTCCTTTTTCTTCCGATCTAAAAAAACAAAACCTTTCCTTAATCTAATGCTCAATTTGCGATTTTAATGGCGTTATTGGTAATTTTGGAAATTTTGAAATCATTGTCATGTTTGAATTGTGAAACTAGTGGTAGAAATGATATTTCGAAATCGGAGTATGAATACATTATTTCTAATGTCTCCTTTCACTTTGACAACCGTGTACATGTTTGGTTTATTATGTTTTTAATAGGTTTTCGCGCCTTTTTCAACACGTTTCATGCGATATATGGCATATCCAGTTTTATTGGTGGATGGAGATCTCAGAATGAATCTGAGTAGAACCATCGTCCTTCCGCAAATAACTGGCAAACTTTCTCATAGTTAGTGTTTTAGAGCAATCAGGAGTCGAAACCAACGACCTTAGGCTGAACTGTAAGAGATCTTGAATCGCCGCCTAAGACTTCTGACACTGAACAGAACAAAAATATCTTGGTTGAAGCATGACCCCCTACTTTTCTCGGAAAGCCAATGGTGGGCTTACACGTTAAAGGTGCGACTAACCCACGGAGGCACTTCTTGTTTCCAATAACGAAGGTTATGAATAATCAAACATTTTCATGTTTCACTTGTGAATTTAGAAGAAGAAAAAAAGATGCCTTCTCTATTTAATTCATTGCGTGAACATTGTGCTATGAATACATTATTTCTGAAGTCTACTTTCACTTTGTTAACAGAAGACCTACACACTGAAAAGAAAAAAATCTTAGATGAAAATGACCCCTAATTTTCTAATGATAGTTTGGCAATGCAGATGTCAACAAACAGTATAATATAAGTTTTTCATCATAGATTTTGGTCTTTCTGTCAATGACAAGCCCTTAAAAATGGTTTCATTCGTTAAAGAAATAAGGAAAAATAATAAAGCGTGTTTTTTACGGTTTTATGGTTATATCAGGGGCACCACAAATAGCCATTAAACAAAACAACAAAATTATAATTATGAATATATAACATTTTACTACAATTTTATATTAAATGTGGTCATACTATTTTATCAAATATATGATTCTTATAAATACGGTACGTTTCTGTATTTCTTTTTATTTAAGTAACAATAGTTAAATATATTTAGTTTAGAGATTATTGTTATCCCGAAAAGTAAACAAGGAGGCGGAAACAAGGTTATTATTATTTTACAATTGGTTGTAACATATTTGGTGACAACTGTAAACTGAGGTGGTATAATATTCATAAAACTTTAGTTTTTTAAAGAGTACAGAAGTTAAAAACTGGTATTTGTTTCTTTCTCAATTAATATCTCCGGATACGCAGGCATCTCAGCCTCAATTACGTAACGTTTTCTTCTTATTACTGTACATAGTTTCACTCTACGCGTTTACTTAAAAACTTCTGACACATTATGGGAGGTTATTGGATAGTTTAATAACATGTTAAAAAACATCGTTATTGCAGTTTGTAGGAGGTTGTATCTGGGCTGCGTTCAATTTGCTAATATTTTAAAAGCATCGTTACTGCAGTTGTGGGGAGTTGACAGTTGTATCTGGGCTGTGTTCAATTTGCTAATATTTTCAATATTCCTAATATTTTCAAAATTCCTGGACACTGCAGTTTGGCTTGTTATGTTATTATATATAAGGCTGGAAGTATGATAAACTGTAAGACACAATACGTTCTAGAATGCTACTTTAATAACGTGTTTACATGAAGAGTGATAAGACTCGAATGCCTCTCTAATAGCTGAATAGTTTATACTCGTATGTTGGTCAGTGTGTCAGTGTGTTAATGTGAACCCCTACTTAGATGTGACCAATTGACCTCCTTGTACATAACAGGGAGCGTCTCAGAAACTGTTAGTTAACATGATACAACAGGCTGTCCGTAAAAAATAAATTGTTTGACATGCTCCTACCTACTCACTCAAAATTGCCGCTACCCAAACTTTTTTTATTGACTTTCAAATCATTAAGAGACTGCGGCATGGTGTAGTATTAGAGTGTCTGCCTTGCATGCGGAAGGTCTTGGGTTCAATCCCCAGCCAGGTCATACCAAAGACTTAAAAAATGGTACTAAAAGCTTCCTGGCTTGACACTCAGCATTTAGAGGAGAGTTGTAGGTCTGGTTGGCCTGTTGTCAGTATAATGTGACTCAGTAGGGTATCATACAATGTGTCTGCGGCATGATACTCCAGCGTGACAGTGGGTAGAATACTGTCTCAAGTAGACACCATCGCAATATGACTGAAAAATTGTTGAAAGCGCCGCTAAACACCATACAACAACATCAAATTGTTTAAAAAAAATTTCGTTATATATGTTCATTTTTCTTTAATAAGATGACTGTGACTATAAAAAAAAATAGCTACCTACCTACCCACATGATAAATACTGGGTCGGAGCCAGCAGACAAATATTTTTTTTAAGGATGGCCTTAGTGTTATTGCATGCAGACTGTGCATTTGGGATTTTATATGACAAAGGTCATCCAATGCAATGAGCGTAAATTTGCTAATAATTGCAATATCTATCAAAAACAGTTTTTTATTTGAAGTTACACATACAAAGCTAATTCCGTCCAACTTCTGTATTGAGGGTAATAGCTAAGGTGTTTGTTATTTCGTATTTCCTGCTTTGGTTTTCCTGTTTTCTCCTAGTTAAATACAAAGTCACCATATACGTTTTTGCAATGTATAATTATATGTGGAAAATAAAAAAAACACCTTAGAACATTATTTTATTTTTTCAACATAACCATACAATTAATATTAAACATTCTTTTTATTTAAATAAGCATATTAGAATTTGTACCGCTCAATGTAGTGATCTGCAAATTCCATAAAATACAACCTACTTTCTTAAACTTGATGTTAACAAATAGCTGAATTATAATCATGATTTTTGCCATTTTCTGACTAGCTACTGATATAATTAGAGTGTTGCTGCAATTTCTCTAGGTAGGACATGATCTTCACATTGACACAAACAACAGTGTTGGCCCCGACCAAAACACTTATGAACAGTCCTATTTTCACACAAATCAAGTTTTGTGCATACAGTTATAAAGGTTGATATTTGCAACATCTCAACATTCAAAGGAATGTCCAGCATATATGAGTGGCTGAGTTACAATGGAAAATGTGCAATAATCTTTTTGTGTTTTGAGGAATATGCCATTATCCAGAAAAGTTCCGCTTTTCTGTTCAAGTACACCGCACCAGTCTCTTCCGGTTTGGTAACTGATTCCTGACAACATGAAACGTTTATTATTATCAATACATGTATCATTATTATTATTTCTGTTATTATAACTGGTTCTGTTTTGATTCCTGACACTTGAGAGTGGTTCATAAAAGATTGCTATTTTATCATCCAAACTATTCTTAAAAAGGGGGACTGGAAGAGAGGATTTTATTTTTAAAATTTTTGATATTTTTTTATGAAAATAAAAAGGGTCGGGTGGCATGAAAATTAGGGGGAGGACGATGATGATAATCTAGCAATTATTTTATTATGGCCTAAGCTTAAATAGATAAGAGGTTTAATGAGATTTAGTGCTGAAAATAAAGAATAAATTGGCAATTAAGGTTTGCTGGTTATTTATTACAAAAGTTGTCTAGTACATTTGAAATATTTTATACAGTATGAATAACTGTTTGTCTCGTGTATGCAAAGTTCAGAATCATTCCATCACAAAACTTTCAGACAGATTCACTGGAAGGCAAATAAAACGGTTAGATATTTATTACCTATTTTCAGCATTAATATGCCACCAGAAATACTGTTGAGCTACTAGTAGTTTAGTCAATATAATTATATTTACGTCTCCTGAACAAAGGTCAAGGCAGGCTATTCTGATTGTGTTGTCCATCCATCATCATACTTAACTTTTTCTATGCCAGTTCTTAGTCTAAAATATATTTTATATGGAGCATAGACTTATAGTTCTCTTCCACATTTGTTCAAATTTATAGTCTTGATCATCTTTGATGCTTACTTTTCTGGTAAACAAACATATTGACAATTTCTTCTTTGAAATAAATTGTAATGAGATACTGTTAAGTTTCTGATTGGTTGATTTAAACAATTAGACTGTGTTGTCCTTGTCAAGCATGACTTGAATATGTAATTTGGGGGAAAATGTATTGTGTGTAAAATAAACCTTTGGTAGACACCAAAAAGTTAGTTTAGGTATTAATGGTAACCGGAAACAAACATTATATTTCATTTTGGCCTTGTATGATGATAATATGTGATTGAAAGCTTGATTCTTAATATTCCAAATTATTTCCTTAAATCTATGGTATTTTTCAGAATGGTATTATTTACTCATTATCCATTATAAAAAAATTATAACTGTTGCTAAAACATAAGTTAACCTAATATAAGCAGCTGGTCTGGGTAGGCCAAGATGATCTTGTTGTTATACCATTGTTTGTATTAATTTTCATGTTGATAATTTTGATGTTGAAAACTTTTTGAGGTGGCATATATAGTAATCACAGCGTCTGTCCATCCTTCTGTCTGTTATTTCATGTCCGGCCTGTAACTTTGTCATGCATGGGTGGATTTTGTTGATACTTGCTACAAATGATCAGCATATCATGATGACATGTCGCGAGTAAGACCCACACCTGTACATTAAAAGTCAAGGTCACAATTTGAGTTTGTTTGACAACATTTGAGTCTGTGTGAGACTTTGTGTCCGGCCTGTAACTTTGTCATGCATAAATGGACTTTAATGATACATGCTTCAAATGATCAGCATAACATGATGACGTATTGCGAGTAAAGCCCACACCTGTACCTCAAAGGTCACGGTCACAATTTGAGTTTGTTTGACCACTTTGAGTCTGTGTGAGGTTTCGTGTCCGACCTGTAAGTTGTCGTGCATAGATGGATTTTATAAATATTTGCTACAAACGATCAACATAACATGACATTATAACGTTCACATGTAAGACCCACATGCGTACCTCAAAGGTCAAGGTCACACTATGAGTTTGTTTTACAACAAGTTCAGTCTGTGTGATTCCCAGATTCCCACTTCAAAGGTAAAGGTCACAATTTAACTTTGTTTAATGACACTTTCAGTCTGATTGAGATTTTGTGTCCGGTCTGTAACTTTGTCACCTATGGATACATTTTAAAAACACTTGGCTCAATTCATCAGCATGACAAGAAGTGTCACCGTAAGACCCACATGTGTACCTCAAAGGTCAAGGTTACACTTTGAGTCTGTTTGACTACACTTTGAGTCTGTGGGATTTCATGTCCGGCCAGTAACTTTGTCATGCATAGATGGATTTTATAAATACTTGCTTCAAATGATCAAAATAACATGACGACTTGTTGCACTTAATACTCAGACTCCCACTTCAAAGGTCAAGGTCACAATTTAACTTTGTTTGACAACACTTTCAGTAATTTTGAGATTTATTGTCTGGTCTGTAACTTTGTCATCTATGGATAAATTTTAAAAACACTTGGCTCAGTTGATCAACATGATATAATTAAGTGTTGTATGTAAGACCTAGAACCTTTCCTCAAAGGTCAAGGTCACACTTTTAATTTGTTTGATATTGCATGTCTTGTTTGTGACTTTGTCTTTAACTTGGCTCAATTTATCAAAATGACATGACAACATGTCATTTGTAAGACCTAGACCCGTACCTCAAAGGTCAAGGTCACACTTTTAGTATGTAAGACAACACTTTGAATCTGTTTGAGATTTCAAGTCCGTCCTTTACTTTTATCATACATGGATTTAAAAAACAATTGGCTCAATTTATCAATTGATCAACAATTGATCTGTAACTTTGTCTTACATTTAGAGATTTTAAAATAGCTTGACACGTCATGATGATGTTTCACCTGCATTTAACTGTTGAAATACCCAGAACATTAATTCAGATGTCAATGTCAAGGTTACACAAAGGTCAAGGTCATGCTGTAATGTAATAAAAACATGAAATTGCATGTCTAGTCTGAAACCTCAGTCCATTACTCTTGATATTCATGGATACATCGCTATCTATTATAACATACATTGTTATTTTTCACAGATCATTTGTGGGGCATGTGACACTTACCAGTGACATTTCTTGTTGTTAATTTTTTCCAGATGTCTGATTATCTGAAGCCAATTGCAGCTGCTCTACTCCCAAATCTGGGAGGATTTCTGGGTGGTTACTTGACAGTAAAGGAAACTAGACTAGTATCAGGAAAAGTCACATGGTTTCAGGTAAGTGGATTGAGCTGAGACACTTATCAAAGTCTCTCAATAAACCATCCTAGGTCCAGAGTCTTCTGTGGCTGAGTGGTCTAAAGAGCTGTCACACCTCATGATCACTTGCCCCTAGCAGGTCACCGGTCAAAGCCCAGCTCTATCCAAACAATTTATGACTGCAAACATTCCCCCCCCCCCCCCCCACCCCAAAAAATGAACAGTCTAATATAATAGAAGTACAACCTATTTATTACCATGGTAACTACATACTTGTGCTACTTGCATGTTGTGTTGCTAGATCTGAGACGATTATTTTTCTACCTGTGTATCGTGTCAGGGTAGCCCGGGTAACTGAGGTATAAAATTATAACATTTACCAGTAAACAACATGCATTGTAACTCTGTGATTGATATGCAGAAACATAATGAATTTTATTGTTTGATTTAAAACAGTAATTGAATACAAACAAGCTTGTGCTGGGGAAAAAACAACAATACCGATAGTAGACAAGAGGACAATGTAGCACACTTCAGTGTTACATAGGTTGATGTTATTTATTCCACTTGCATTGAAAGAAGAATAGATATGCAAGTCATCAATAAAACTGTATATTGAAGATAAGGCGATTGATTTGTGATGTCTTTCCTGATAAGTATTTGTTTGTTTTAATTTTAACAGATGTTTAAGCAATAGGTGCTTTTCATCGTCATGAAAACACATATGCCCATTTTATTTTCTTCTTTAAACGGAGTATATCAGGAAAACACGCTAGAAATGTTTTACCAGTAAATATAAAATAATTATTAAAATGGATAAAAAGCATCTCATTATCATTAATAAAAGAAATGCGAACAGTTTGGTTTGTCAAATCCACCAAAACATGACGAAATTGGTATTTAAATTGGAGTGGTAAACTTGAAACAAAATTTAGCTTTTAACAACTTCTCTGAAACCACTGAGCCAATTTTGATATAATATCACAGAAATGTTCCTTTGGTAACCTTCTACCAAGTTTGTTCAAGCCATCTTGATTTGTCAAAAAACATGGCAGCCAGGGGGTTGGGTTAGTTTACTATATAAGCTATAGTAAAAACTTAAAAAAATCTTCTTGTCAGAAACTACTGGCTCAATTTTAAAATAATTTCACAGAAATGTTTCTTGAGGACTCTCTACCAAGTTTGTTCAAGCCATCTTGATTCGTCAAAAAACATGGCTGCCAGGGGGTGAGGTTAGTTTTATGTCAAATTAATGCCCTTATTTTATAGCATAAATGTCTGTATATAGCAATTATTATCAGAATAGGTAAAAAACTCTTTAAATAAACTTTATTTGCTATTATTATACAATATTATACCAGATATAAGTTTTAAAAGATAATTCATCATAAAAAGATGAATGATACAATTATAATCAATGATTGAAATATTATTCATATATCATGAACCATTTCAAAATAGGTATTTTTCTGAATATAAATGTCAGAGTTTTTATGGTTCAGACAGGGATGGTTTACTGCTTCATAATAAAGTAATACCATATTTTTAGCTAGTTTCTTCATAGCAAGAAGTCTGCTTGAGATTTTCAGTGTCAACGTGTACTTGAAATCTCGGTGGAGGGGCTTAGTTGTTTTTGGGGGGAGAATGCACTGTGATAAAGATTCTTTCAAGCATTAGACTTTGAAAAAGCTTGTGTTTGAAACTCATAAGAATATTTCGCCCCATTGGTGCAATTAGGTACCAAGTGCCTTCTTATTTCATTATACGCTTGGTACCTTATTGCTCTAACGGGATGATTTAATATGCTGGAACTGTGGATTGTTTCATGCACAATAGTTTAGTCTGATGCTTTAGTTTGAAACTGTTCTCAAACATAACAGGTTAGTTTTGTGCTGGAACTGGATTTTTATCTTAGTTCGAAGACTTAGGTTTGGAACATATAATATAGGCATGATGTATTGTAAAAGTTTGAAAAATCATGATAAATTCCCTTTAACATAAATCAGAATATTGCAAAACCGACTTTTGTTCTCTAGCGAGTCATTTTGGATTAAAGAAAATACAAATGTGTTTAATGTACAAGGGATGTAACCATATACAATTACACAGTTACCTGCAGGTAGATGAGTGTTGAGTACCCGGACACAATTTTTATACTTGTTCCAGTCCTATTGCTTGCTACTTTATATTTCTTACACAGTGTCTGCCATACATTTACAGAGTCTGAAGAAACCGAGGTTTAATCCTCCCAACTATTTATTTGGGCCAGTATGGACTGCACTTTATTGTTCTATGGGATATGCATCATACATGGTGTGGCGCGACAGCGACGGCTTCAGTGGCACAGGGGCTCTGCCTCTCGCACTGTACGGTACACAATTGGCCATGAACTGGGCCTGGACTCCGGTCTTATTTAAGTATCACAAACTTGGACTGGTATGTATAGTTATGGAGTCTGTTGATCATGCCCTGCATTCAAACAATAT
The DNA here is from genome assembly GCA_029582155.1 of Panopea generosa. Classification (NCBI taxonomy): domain Eukaryota; kingdom Metazoa; phylum Mollusca; class Bivalvia; order Adapedonta; family Hiatellidae; genus Panopea; species Panopea generosa. The sequence continues at coordinate 6,791,239 of CM055898.1, forward strand.
AGAAGGAGCATAAATTATTAATCCTGTGTGTTGAGGTAAAATAAATGGTTTAAAATCAATAACTTAGGGCCTAAAAGGGTCTATTTTCTTATTAAGGATATGTATGTGTAGATGTATAATATAAAATACAGGCCAAATTCAATATTGGTCAATGTAGGTAAAAAATTACTGAAGTTACTACCCTTTTTTTCTACTAAATCTTTCGGTAAAATAATGTTTTCTGATCAATAACTTCTGAAACAGTTAATGTATTTAGAATTATTTGGTCTGTACCTGTATGATCATGAAATACAGGTCAAGTTTGATATGTATGCATCTGTTTAATTTTACATCAGTTAACTTATTGCCCATTTTTTCACTTAATTTTCTGTAAAATAATTGTTTTCCATCAATATCTTAAGAAATGTTTTGACTATTCAATCGGTATTTGGTGTGTGCCAGTAAAATTATAAAATACAAGTCATGTTCACTATAAGTCGATGTTGGTCAAATTTGGTACCTTTTTTAGCTAGCTGGGACAAAGTCCAAGGAGAGCTAATGCCATGACCCTGGCTTCGGCGTCGTCTGTGAACACCCAGGTTAAACTTTTGCGTTTAAGATTAAGATATCTATGCAACCACTCATTGGATATGAATGAAACTTTGCATGTGTGTTCATCATCATCAATGGAATACACACAGACAAAACCATAACTCTGGATTGCATTTTGGCACAGTTATGGCCCTTTTTGGACTTAGACACCCAGGTTTAACTTTTGTGTTTAAGATTAAGATATCAGTGCAACAACTCATTGGATATGAATGAAACTTGGCATGTGTGTTCACCATCAACAAATGAACATAACTCTGAATTGCAATTTGGCAGAGTTATGGCCCTTTTTCGACTTAATTTTTCTGGTCAAAGTTTTTTTATTAGGTAAGATATCTATGCAACCACTCATTGGATATGAAAGAAACTTTGCATGTGTGTTCACCATCATTGATGGAACACACAGAGGCAAGAACCATAACTCGGGGTTTGCATTTTGGCAGAGTTATGGCCCTTTTGGACTTTATATTTTGTCTGTAGACACCCAGGTTAAACTTTTGAGTTTAGTTGCGTTTAAGTTTTGGTGTTTGCCTCTAATCTCAATCTTTTCATGGGTGGTGAGTTTTATCCAATTTGTGAGTTGTGTTGTTTTCTGACTCTTTTTACTTAATTTTCTGTAAGGTAATAGTTTCAGATCAATAACTTTTGAAATGATTCATGTATTTTGTGGTTAATGTTTGTCCAATTTTACAAAGAAAAAAAATGATTTAGAGGAAATTAAGCTTTTGCAAAATTTTGTTCAAGAGATCAAGCGCTAGGGAATACCATTTCTGATAGTCAAGTGCTTAAATGTCCTGTGGAGAAGCCTGCATAGTGGTTGCGATTTCTTGCTGCAGATGAGTACAGCAAAAACTGGCATAGCATATTCTGCAATATGACTGACATCACTGATGTTAAAAAAGTAACTTTTATAGGATTCCAACAGATGCATGTATTTATGAGCATTTGAGGACTTCTTTTTCAATAAATCTCAGGGTGTCACTGCACTCTCTTTAAAAAAAACAGTCTGGTCAACCGACCAGTTATTGTGCATTTTTATATGGGTATACATTCCTGCTATGAAAAGAAAAGGTACTTTAAAAAAAATCTATCTGGAGTTTTTTTTACTGTTGAAGTCCTAAACCTTATTTTATATAGAACAAAAAACAAAATTTAACTGTGTAGTGAGACCTGCAGGGAGTGTACATTACTGATCATGAAATAAAGTAACATTCCAACTGGATAAGTATGAGATAATATGTAACAATACTACCTTCAAGTGTTATATAAACTATCTTAACAACTTTGTATTCACCCCTCGTTTACAAGGGTTGGAAAAAAAAATGCATTGGCATTGATATTTACCTCAAGGAAATTATTTAAACTACTTAATTTGCACTTTGAACTGATATTTAAACTTATGTGGACCATTGGACCCAGAATCACCATGTTGATATGTTTTACCCTTGAGTAAACACGTTATCCCCTTATACATAATACACTCATTCTACACAGGAAGGTATAGAGTGCTTGGTAGAGTTGTTGGAACTTGTTTCACAATCATTTTAAAATATATGTAAAATAAACGTAAAATAAACGAGTTTAAAACAACGTTCTTAACTAACATTGTTTACTGTTGATATTACTGCAAGGTGAAACTGCTATTACTGTTTTTTAATGTTAGGATTATACTTCCAGGCATCTCTTTGGAATATTGCATTGTGGGGTACCATCGTAGCAACCATTGTGACCTTCCACAAGGTCAACCCTACAGCATCATATATGTTACTGCCGTACCTGGGCTGGGTTAGCTTCGCCAACTATCTAACATTTAGTTTGTGGAGACTGAACAAGGACAAGAAGGATTAGGGACATTGTTTCTCTGACACATAAGGAGAAGGTTGTCTTTCATTTTACTGATGCAAGATGTTTCCATCTCACATTAGGGTGACATCAAATTTAAATGCTAGTATGATGCCATGCTATTCACTGAAGATGGTAAATCAAAGTCCAAAGATAGTTTTAAGATTGATTGTGAAGAGCGAGTAGTTGTTTAGAAAAATAAATAAAAAACTTAAGAGTCACACAGAAAAAAGAATTGGTCACAGGTTATTCAATTGAGATATTGAGATTCCAGCCTTCCATATCACTGTTCTGATCTCAACCATTTAAACTGAAACCTCGGGTTGGAATATCTGCATCTCAACCTACCATTTTTACATATACTATGTTACAATAGATGTCTACAGATGGAATAGAAAATTAAAACAAAACATTACACACATGTTGAATATGGTCGAGAAGAAGGGAATTACAGCCAAACCAGCCACAAAAAAATTAAACATTATTTTTGTCGGGTCAAACTGGCCACAATATTGGTCACTCCAGATTGGCCACAGAAAAAGTTAAACAACCCATATTTATTTTTGTGTTGTTGATGTTCTTTATATGGTCTTGGGATGTTTCATATATTTCACTTTTCATTATTTGTTAAGTTTAATGTTATTATTGAAGAGAATTTAATGTTTTGTTTAAACATTGGAGTTGTGATTTATTAATACTTACATCTGTGATTGGTTGATACTATTTATAAGGCGTTTGTGATTGGTTGATACTTTTTATGAGGCTCTATGATTGGTTGATATTTTGAATGAGACATCTGTGATTAATTGACACATGATGTCTCTTTTCTCCATATAAAAAGACTTATAACAATAACACAAAATCATTACAATTAAAAATGTTGAAAAAGAAACATCGCTATTCATACATTCAATTTGCATTGTGTTGATCAGTAGCTGAAATTTCAATTTATTTGTTTTATAATTGGTGTTGATGCATGACATACCATTTTTAATTGGAAGTCTTCAAAATGTCATCTTATGTTAATTCAATGCAATAATTTTCAAAAACATACTAATAATTTTTGTATCTGCACATGTTAAAAGTGTTTTTTAAGGCTGATTACGAATAAAATGATAGTTATAGGTGTTGAATATTTAAAAATGTATTTATTTTATGCTTTCTCTGACAGGGAATTATATAATTTTACTGCTGGAATTAGTGAAAATATACATGATTATTTCCTTTGTTTTAATTACAAATAAAAATGGTTTATTTCAGTGAATTATCAATTCTATTCACTGGTATACATTGAACTTTGCATGTATACACTTCAGCATCCACTTAATGGAATAAAAATGATATTTCACTAAAACCTACAATTATTCTCCGTATAGTTCATAGTTAATGTATACATGTGATCAATGTAAATAGTTCCATTGAAATAATAATAATTGACCAATTTGAAGATTTTAAGATTGAATGTACATTGGGCAGTAGGGCTGTTGAGTGTGACTATTATTACAAAGTATGTTAACAAATGAAGTGCCATATTACCGTTGTTACTGCTGCATACCGCATTTCTCATACTACAGCAGTGTAAGTTGGGTTTTTTCTTGCTATTAAAACCTTTTATATACATGGATCATGTAATGTTGAACTATTTTTGACAAAAATCTGGTATCAGTTGTAAGTGTGTATTAATGCATTTAAGTCTATATATCATTACCTTAATGTATTTGAAGGATGTTTTAATGTGTTTTAGACTAAACAAGTTGGCACAGTCATATTTATTTAGGTGCTGTATACATTTTTTGTTATTTTTTACGGTTTTAACAACAGGATATTTACATGCATTGTTTTGTGACATTATGAGCCATTTTTATTTTATTAATTTACATGCATTTTATAAATGTGAAACAACCTGACCTGATTTGCTTTGTAGCATAGCTGCACATGTAACATCTATGATTAATACAAGTGAAACATTTAGCAAACACAAGATCTTGTGAATATGGAAACATCTAAACGATAGATCTCATAAATTTAGAAATGAAAACAAAGTGAATGTTTTTTAATATTTTTTATAGAAATAAACTTTTACATGGTTGAAATGTTGAAAATATTTGTTTTATAAATATGATTTACAGGTAATGGACAAAAATAAAATCAATCAGGACAACTAAATCAGTTCTATACAATAAGTATGAGTATTTTGTTATTGAAGAACATTGAATTGTTAGTAGTATTTGCTTTACATTGGTGCTTCTGTGTAGTGTTGAAGTCAAACACATACATTGTATTTATATTTATTACATGCATTTATAATATATTTATATATAGAAATTAAAAATCAATTAGCGTATTAAATGTCTGGTTAATCTTTAAGTTCATCCCCTTGAGCAATGAAAACTGTGGCCTCGTACATATACTGGGAACATTAGCGCCTTGACTATGTTGATAAGACCTATGTAAGTTCAACGATATCCGTCTGTACATAATATCGTAGTACCAATTCTTATGTAAAACCCTATAATCTTGCATCAAAGCATAAATCAGGTTGCAGGCCCAACGGAACATGTGATGGCCATCTTGCTAGAATTGAAAGTGACTAGAAAAGCACGACTACCAAATTAATATCATTTAGCCGTAATGTTAGATTCACATAATTTTTTTTGGAGTGAGCAGGACTTGAACCTACAACCTTAGTGGTGAGAGGTAAATGGTATTGAGACAGCGCCTCAGATCAGTCGGCCACGGAGAGCGCCCTCTCATGTCTGTGGATATCATAGCACGTTGTCGATTGATATTTTTTTATTTGGTCGTAAAGGGGCTAGTCTCACCCCTATTACGGCGATTAAATGAGATTACCTCTCGTGTATGAGAAAGGAATTAAATCTAGACGCATACCTCTCGGTTTACACGAGACTATTATAATTGCCATATACAAACATTCCCAGAAAAGATGGAACAACATGAACCAAAACAAGTAGTTTTACTAACAAATAGCCTAAATACGGTTAGAGCAATACATGAAATACAAACTAGGGACAAACTATTACAGGGTATAAACATGTTAAATAGAAATCGGTAGATCTGGAAAATTCCAAGTCACATAGACGCAGATGATATGAGGCAGTAGACCTACCTATAATCAAAGTTCTTCGAGTACTGAAACCTGGGCAAACAATGGCCCGTACTGGTAGTAAAGTTTGTGCCATATGCAGCGCGGAAAATTATATAGGCGCACTGATGGAAAGTGCTTTATTAGAAGTTACCATTTACAAAACATTGTTTGTTGTATGGTAACTACAAAATACTTAAGACGGGGCGATATTCTAATTTAACTAACTTTTATTTGGATGTTAAATATTAAAATAATATATCACAGTTCAGTCTCCAAGGTGATAGATATTTGTATGTATTTTTAAAAAGAAAATAATCTTCAAATTAATTGCTATATTTCAAAGAAAGCTCAATCTCCGAGATGATCAACCTAGATACGCAAAAGTTATTTCCATGTCTACATTTTTGTGTATATTTTAAAAAAAATTATCAAAGATGATATAAAGAACAAAAACCAGTTTTTAAATTGTAGTTTTTAAAAGAATACATAAAAATTATTGAAGTGTGAGATAAGATTGGAAAGAACCAAGTAAGTATGGCAAGAAAATGAGTATAAGTCTGCATGTAAAGAAGTACCGATAACAAGACTGAAATGAATGTGGATAGAAAGAAGAAAGATTGGTAGTAGTAAACAAGAAACATTGTTTGACTATTGTAAGCCATGGTAGAAGTTGAAGGAAATAAAAGTTACAGCTACCGTAGATATGTAAAAAATATGTATGAAAATAGGAAAGGCGCTTAATCCTCCAAGACTAAGCCCCGGGGATTACTGGTAAATCGACGGTAATATAACGTAACTATCGACAATAATATATTTAGGTCTTTTATATACTTCAGATAAAACGTTCATCATGTTACAAACATTTGCATAACGTGATTATAAAGTGATAAAATATATATTTTTATGTCAGTATATCAATAAATAAATGTTTTATCTTCTGTTATATTTTCTGCATTTAAAGTTTCAACATTTTACCCATGTGTTAGTTAAAGAAAAAATGACATGATATGTGGGGAGTTATATTTCTGTTGAATTAGCTATTAATCAATTTTATAGCCCATTGCCAAATGCAACTTCATGGGTATTGTAATGGCGATCTGCCATGATAACGACGACATAATCTTAGAAGCCATATACTATAGTATATACACAAAGTTACATTTTCAATTGTAATAAAGTATCTGGTATAGTTGATACAAAGTTATGTTCTAAAATTAGATGTAATCAGGCTGGAGATAACAGAATGGACAAGTGTAACACTACCGATACATGAACTGTTGTTATATTTTTCAACATTTAAAATATCACGAGAATAAGAATTATATTGTCAGTAATTGTAATATTTCCTCTGTGCAATTGCTAAATTTAATATTGATATTGAATACCGTTATGTAGCAACAGCACTAAAGAATATGCATGCAATTCAATCGTGAAACATCGGGTATTTCCGTATCCTCCGTATAATTACGTAGCATAAAGGCCGAGGTGATCAGATTAACATGCAATGGCTACCCGGAGCAGTCTGATGACGTCAACAACGTCAAGTATTTGCATAATGTTAACACTGTCGTGATCGAGCTTCGGCACGTCCTTTTTTTGGAACCGGCACAGACCACCCAAGATGACGGACGATAAAAATACTCAAAGGTAGGTGGTTATTTACAAATTTGCCTAGCGTTAAAAAGTAGGAACGTTTACTGTACAGCACAAACCCCAAACAAACATTGGATGGCGAATCCCAATGCAAGCTTAGTGGTCCATTCGGCGACAATAAACACAAGCAGTCGCACGGCCTTATTCAGCCAAACCGCGAGCGCGCGCACACACAATGGAGCTGTAACATTATAAACAGTAAACATTGTCACACTTTATATGATAATCAGAAACTTCTTTCCCCGTGATATCTACTGGCGTACTGATCGGATCATTTGAGAAAGAGAATATGTGTACTATGACGGTATGTGTGTTATTTCGTCAGTAGTGATGTGTTTATATTCAACGGGTAAAATATGCATTAAAGGGAGTTATCAGGATGAAACGCTATAAATTTCTTTAAAAAAAATGAAATAATTGCCAATGTGAATAAAAAGCATTTTAGCCAATTTTAAAATTTTAAAAAAATCCTGATATATTCCCTGTAAATAGTAATTATTAACGGTCTGTGTGTGACTTGCGCATCCAGACGTACATAGCGTTCCCTCCTGAAATATAGCTAGTTAGTACCGATAAATTTACTGAAAATACAGCACTAGAAAATATGGATTAACCATACTTTTTACATCAAAATGTTCTAAGCATGCTCGTGAATTGCATGTATGTGCCGATGACATTTTTGGCAACTGTGCCTAGTCATCTCTTGTTTTTACTCCCAAAACTCTATGACAAATATATCCGCTGTGCCGGTGCCTTTTCCAAACTTTGTTTTCAATAAAAATAGCAACATCTCAATTATTACTTCACAGAATTTAATGCAGTTTTCGGGGATTGCGAGACATTATACTGTTACATCGAAAGTATAAAAAATAACGTATGTAGTAGATGTAGTTTACTTGGGAGAATTGAGAAAAGAATTGACTCAACACTTCGGTTTACAAAAATTGACTGACTGGCTGTTTTAGAACAGAATTGTAACAGTTACACTTCATGTGTTGATAAAATTGTAAGTGCGGGTTCTTCTTCAACCTATTCCGAATTCACACCAATAAAGCACCCGAATATGTACGCCATATTTGTTGCATAATCACATTTGTAAGTAACCACCTACCTTTGAGCATTTTTATTGTCCGCCATCTTGGGTGGTCTGTGCCGGTTCCAAAAATGGACGTGCCGGAGCTCGATAACGACAGTGGTTAAGGCCGTCAAATCTAAATGATCTCCTAAATGAACTGCAGTTTCAAACGTATTGTTTCATTGCACAATTCAAAGAAGAGCTATATAGAAATGTGTATGCATGGGCGTAGGAGCGTTTCAATTATTGGGGGCAACCTGAGGAGAGAATGTATGAGGATGTTCTTCCAGGCCCCAAACTATATGCTTAACCTGAATTTGTTTTTAGTGGGAGGGGAGGCTCCCTTGGCTTTTTCTAGCGCTGTTGCTACATAACATAGATTCAATATAGATGTGAAATTTGGCAGTTGCCTATAGGAAATATTACGATAAACGGCAATATAATTCTTATTCTTGTGCTATATTAAATGTTGAAAATATTACAAAACTTGTCAAAAGTCCACGTATTTCAAAAGTTTAACACACCTCGTATATGTTTTGATTGTCCGTTGTCAATTTTAAGACCGTTGGAATTTTATCTTGCAAGTGTTATTCTTGGAATCCTGTTACTCATCCATCATTGCTTGAGTTTAGATGCCGCTTCCGGAGCTAGTGCCGGGTTGTGAGGGTGTTACATGTTTGTTATGGAGGGCAGTTACAACAACTTTCAAAATACCTTCAAGCATAGGGACAAATCCTCGTAATTTTAGTCCTCAAATTAACTGAAATAGGACTAAGTAGATCTATCAGGTTTTTTTTTTGGTTTTTTTTTTAATTGCAGTCGCTTGATTGTGAGGTAAGCAATTTACAAGTGGGGTTTTACAGACAAGCTAAAATTTTATATCTATTTTTCATGCTGTTGTGGTTATTACGGACGTATTTAAATAGCCATTAAATCAAACGTAACATTACCGTTATTTGCCATGTAAAAACTATCCAGTGTCTAAATACAAAGATTATATTGACAAGTTAGAGAATACAATTAGTATGTATAGTAGTAGAGGCACTGTCATTATAATGGGCGACATGAACTCTGAAGTATATCATCTTCAAAGTATTTCAAACGGTAGATTGTTTTATCTATCAAATTTTTTAACAGAATTTAATATGTGTTCAATAAATACTATGGATATTTGTTCAGGAGCATCTGCATCACATGTTAATTATAACGGTCAATCAGAATCTTTGATTGATCATATTATTCTTCCAGTGGAGAAAGTCGATTTAGTGATAGAGTGTTCCATACTAGATGATGATTCATTAAATGTGTCTAACCATAGACCAATTATATGCACGTTAAAATTACCAATTGTACGAATTGATTTTAAAAGTTCTTGTAGTATAAATTGGCGTAATGTTCGTAGCGAGAGGCTAGATATGTATCAACAAAGTTTTAATGTTGATGATTATGTTAATAATTTAGTCCACTATGAAATTGCCTCTACGGATAATATTGATACCTTTTACGATGCTATTGTTTCATCAATAAGACAAATAACTGATAAATGTATTCCCAAGTCTAAATTTAAACATTTTTTAAAACCGTATTGGAATAAAGAGCTTACAGATGCTCACAAATGCATGAAATATAAACGCAGAGTTTGGTTATCTGATGGTAAGCCGAGAGGCGATATTTTTAAATCTTATAAGGATTATAAATCCGCTAAATGTGCATTTAGAAAACTTCATCGTTTAAAGGTTGAACATTATTTAAATGATCTAAATGCAGAAATTGACCAAGCTGCTGAAATTGATTGTGCATACTTTTGGAAGTTAGTAAATCAAAGAAAACGTCCTTCGAGTTCATCTCCAGGTTGCGAAATAAAATTTAATGGAGTTACCTATCGTGATTCTAAAGATAAAGCGGAACAATGGGGGTCTTATTTCAAAGATATATATACTCCAAGTAACTGTCCATTATATTCTGAAACTAATTCTGAATACAAGATTCGTGAATATGAAAAAATTAAGTCGTCATTAATAAACATTTCTTATAATGATGTACCAGATGTAAGCACTGTTGAGGTTATATCTGCATGTAAACGTGCTAAGCGTAATAAAGCTTGCGGATATGATAATATATATTATGAAAATATCATCTACGGTGGAGGTATACTGTATGCTTTAGTTGCAAAACTATTTACCCATATGATTAAATATGGATATACTCCTAATTCAATGAAAAAAGGAATAATCATTACATTGTATAAAGGTGGCAATAAGACTAAAGATGATCCTAACAGTTATCGTGCTATAACACTTTCTTCTGTTTTATTAAAATTATATGAATCTGTAATACTTAATCGAATTGAAAATGATGGTATATATAAAAATATTAATCTGCTGCAGGGCGGGTTTCAGAGGGGCATAGGTTGCATTATGACCTCATTTAGCCTTAGAGAATGTTATAATTTTACTACTGAAAATGGCAGTTCTTTAAATATTGCTTTTCTCGATGTGCGCCGTGCGTTCGATACTGTTTGACACATTTCACTAATAATCATGTTATCTAGGATTGGCCTTAATAAGTATATAATAAAAATAATTATAGATTTATATCAGGGCATGACAAGTTGTGTTCGAAACCAATGTCATTATTCAAATTGGTTCGATGTCCTTCAAGGAACAAGACAAGGGGGTGTACTTAGCCCATTTCTGTATATTGTCTTTATAAATGAACTCATGAATACTTTAAATTCTTCAAAGTTAGGCCTCTATGCTTATGGGTTAAATTGTTCATGTCCTACCTCAGCGGATGATATGGTTCTTTTATCATTATCAAACAACGGTTTAAAGCATATGATAGAGTTATGTTACCAGTATGGTATTAACAATCACTATTTTTATAACTCTTCAAAATGTTCAATTATTGTTACAAATGAATCTGCATATAGGTATAAATCCAGGAATCGTTCATGGTTTCTTGGTTGTGATGTTATTGAAGAAGAAGTTCAGTATAAACATCTTGGTATTTTATTTGATAAATTTAATAATTTAAGCTATACTATAAACGAAGCATGTTCAAAGTTTAGATCTACATTTTTAAGCATAATAAACTGCGGTATTTACTCTGGTGGAATACATCCGGCATCCTCTAAAACAATATATAAGACAGTTGTACTGCCAAAAGCGTTGTATGGTTGTGAGATTTGGGGACCTATCAACAAAAGCAATATGTTAAAACTAGAGCGTTCTCATAGATTTTGTATAAAGTTTATGCAATATATCTCTAAATATTCCAGAACTGATATAGCACTTAGTTTGTTAGGTTGTTTTTCAGTAGAAGCAGAAATAGACAAAAGAAAATTAACATTTCTTGGGCAGTTATGTAGATTGCACCCAAAATTTCATGCAAAACAATTGTTTACATATAGACTGCTTGATTATCAAAACAATCCGTTAAAAGTAAAAGGTTTTATTAGTGATATATATTCGGTATGTAGAAAGTATGAATTATCATTTTATCTTGAAAAGTATACAAAATCAGGTCAATTTCCATCTAAGCTAATGTGGAAAAGAATAATAAATAAATGTATTGTTGAGTTTGAAAATAAAAGAATATTTACTAACTGTCATATTGATGAAACTTTATATGGTTTTAATATATTGCATAATAATTTAAACTTGTGTGACATTTGGAAATTATCCCTAGAAGATAGAAAATGTTTATCACAATGTACAATAGCAATAAAGTTGATATGCAAATTATTCAGTAAACCATATGAGCAAACATGCCCTAAGTGCTATATTGTAAATGTTAATAATGTTGAACATGTTCTACTATACTGTATAAAGAGTAACAGTGAAAGAAATATGTTATACTGCAAGTTATTTGAAAAGTTTGGTGTTGTTCTATATCGCTGTTTGATATGCATGCCACCTCGTCTGCAGTTGATCCACATGTTTAGTGGAATGTCACGTTTTCTAAATAAAGAAGATAGTTTTTATTGTTTGAAAATTTGCTTAGATACATTTTGTAGCATTTGGTTAAAATACAATATAGTTAGAACTTAAAAGGTTCAGTTTTAATTTGTATAATAAAATATGTCATTATAACAAATCTAAATTGGTTAATAATAATGCACGTATGTTGTACTAGTATAGTTTCCTTCTAGATAAATCTTATATTTCGTTTCGATAAGGTTTCTTATTTTGGATAACATGCATGTTTAAAAACTATATTGAACTGTTGTATAACACGTGTTGTTATATTGTGTACATTTATGTATATAAATATATATATATATTTTTTTTTTTTTTTTAGTATTGTTTTGTCATTGTAAATTTGTAATATGTATACGTTTGTTCATTGTTTTGTACATGTATATGTATGCTCTCCTTGTATGGAGGAATAAAAGATTAAATCCAAGGTGATAGATATTTGTATGTATTTTTAAAAAGAAAATTATCTTCAAATTAATTGCTATATTTCAAAGAAAGCTCAATCTCCGAGATGATCAACCTAGATACGCAAAAGTTATTTCCATGTCTACATTTTTGTGTATATTTAAAACAATTATCAAAGATGATATAAAGAACAAAAACCAGTTTTTAAATTGTAGTTTTTAAAAGAATACATAAAAATTATTGAAGTGTGAGATAAGATTGGAAAGAACCAAGTAAGTATGGCAAGAAAATGAGAATAAGTCCGCATGTAAAGAAGTACCGATAACAAGACTGAAATGAATGTGGATAGAAAGAAGAAAGATTGGTAGTAGAAAACAAGAAACATTGTTTGACTATTGTAAGCCATGGTAGAAGTTGAAGGAAATAAAAGTTACAGCAACCGTAGATATGTAAAAAATATGTATGAAAATAGGAAAGGCGCTTAATCCTCCGGGATTACTGGTAAATCGACGGTAATATAACGTAACTATCGACAATAATATATATAGGTTTTTTATATACTTCAGATAAAACGTTCATCATGTTACAAACATTTGCATAACGTGATTATAAAGTGATAAAATATATATTTTTATGTCAGTATATCAATAAATAAATGTTTTATCTTCTGTTATATTTTCTGCATTTAAAGTTTCAACATTTTACCCATGTGTTAGTTAAAGAAAAAATGACATGATATGTGGGGGTTATATTTCTGTTGAATTAGCTATTAATCAATTTTATAGCCCATTGCCAAATGCAACTTCATGGGTATTGTAATGGCGATCTGCCATGATAACGACCACATATATCTTAGAAGCCATATACTATAGTATACACAAAGTTACATTTTCAATTGTAATAAAGTATCTGGTATAGTTGATACAAAGTTATGTTCTAAAATTAGATGTAATCAGGCTGGAGATAACAGAATGGACAAGTGTAACACTACCGATACACTGTTGTTATATTTTTCAACATTTAAAATATCACAAGAATAAGAATTATATTGTCAGTAATTGTAATATTTCCTCTATGCAATTGCTAAATTTCATATTGATATTGAATACCGTTATGTAGCAACAGCACTAAAGAATATGCATGCAATTCAATCGTGAAACATCGGGCATTTCCGTATCCTCCGTATAATTACGTAGCATAAAGGCCGAGGTGATCAAACTTCTTTCCCCGTGATGTCTACTGGCGTACTGATCAGATTATTTGAGAAAGAGAATATGTGTACTATGACGGTATGTGTGTTATTTCGCCAGTAGTGATGTGTTTATATTCAACGGGTAAAATATGCATTAAAGGGAGTTACCAGGATGAAACGCTATAAATTTCTTAAAAAAATGAAATAATTGCCAATGTGAATAAAAAGCATTTTAGCCAATTTTAAAATTTTAAAAAAATCCTGATATATTCCCTGTAAATAGTAATTATTAACGGTCTGTGTGTGACTTGCACATCCAGACGTACATGGCGTTCTCTCCTGAAATATAGCTAGTTAGTACCGATATATTTACTGAAAGTACAGCACTAGAAAATATGGATTAACCATACTTTTTACATCAAAATGTTCTAAGCATGCTCGTGAATTGCATGTATGTGCCGATGACATTTTTGTCAACTGTGCCTAGTCATCTCTTGTTTTTACTCCCAAAACTCTATGACAAATATATCCGCTGTGCCGATGCCTTTCCCAAACTTTGTTTTCAATAAAAATAGCAATATCTCAATTATTACTTCACAGAATGGGAGGCTCCCTTGGCTTTTTCTAGCGCTGTTGCTACATAACATAGATTCAATATAGATGTGAAATTTGGCAGTTGCCTAAAGGAAATATTACGATTAACGGCAATATAATTCTTATTCTTGTGCTATATTAAATGTTGAAAATATTACAAAACTTGTCAAAAGTCCACGTATTTTCAAAAGTTTAACACACCTCGTATATGTTTTGATTGTCCGTTGTCAATTTTAAGACCGTTGGAATTTTATCTTGCAAGTGTTATTCTTGGAATCCTGTTACTCATCCATCATTGCTTGAGTTTAGATGCCGCTTCCGGAGCTAGTGCCGGGTTGTGAGGGTGTTACATGTTTGTTATGGAGGGCAGTTACAACAACTTTCAAAATACCTTCAAGTATAGGGACAAATCCTCGTAATTTTAGTCCTCAAATTAACTGAAATAGGACTAAGTAGATCTATCAGGTTTTTTGTTTGTTTTGTTTTTTTAATTGTAGTCGCTTGATTGTGAGGTTAGTGGGGTTCTACAGACAAGCTAAAATTTTATATCTATTTTTCATGCTGTTGTGGTTATTACGGACGTACTTAAATAGCCATTAACTCAAACGTAACATTACCGTTAAGAATATAGCAATTTATACCAGAAGGCATTTTGTATATTTTATGCTGTTAATTTTCAATTATATGCGTTTTACTCGGTTTTGTATTTAATTGTTATAATGTTAATATTTTGGTTTAGAGATTACCGTCCGACCCCCCCCCCCCCCCCCCACCCGCTTTTGAGTCCAAAACAAAACCGGTAAAACAGGACAAGGTTATTCTTGTTATACTATCCATTTGGTTGTACCGTATTTGGTGACAGCTGTCAACTGAGGTACTATAGTGTTGTTAATGTTTTATTCATGTAAAAAGTACAAATGTTCGAAGCTGGTATGTGTTACTTTCTCACTTTATTGTATCGAAAGACACCGGCATGAACTGTTTTCGTACCGGAAATAATGCTCAACATGTCAGTAGAATAAATAAGGCATGGATGGACAGCTTTTTTTTATTTTTGTTTACATCCGATCTGCTGTCTATAACTCGGGAGACGCAAAATAAATATCTTTAAAGCAATAATATGTCGCATTTAACATAGTAGATATTACTAAAAGATCACTTATTCTACACAGCTATTCTCTTCATGGTCATACACTCTCTTCCGTGCCACTAATGAGGTATCTTGGTGTTAGCATTAGTCACGACTTAAAGTGGAATAAACACATCAACTTTGTCTCCTCTAAAGCCAATCAGACTCTAGGCTTTCTGAAACGCATCATTGAAATTGATGACTCCCAGACTATTAAAGAAAGAGCCTATAAATCCCTTGTTCTTCCCAAACTGGTGTACTGTTTCACAGTCTGGGACCAAAGTGCACCACCAAGGACAAGGAAGGTGACTTGACTCACAGACTATGAAAGAAATAGCCTATAAATCCCTTGTTCTTCCCAAACTGGAGTACTGTTTCACAGTCTGGGACCAAAGTGCACCACCAAGGACAAGGAATGTGACTTAACTAATCATCAATTAGTCTACCAGCTCGAAATGGTACAGAGGAGAGCAGCCAGATGGGTTATGAACAGGTACCATAACACATGGAGTGTTATCGACATGCTGCACAATCTGGAGTGGAGATCTCTTGAGCAAAGATGAGCAGACCCCAGATTGTGCATGCTTTACAAAATTTGGAATCATCTGGTAGCAATAAATGAGGATGACTACCTCACCAGAGGCATGGGTAGACGTCAACATCAATACCACCAGCTAAGGGCGGACAGGGATTACACGTTTTTCTTTTTTTCCAAGAACCGTTGTGCAGTGGAATCAGCTTCCCGCTCACACCTGTCTGGCAGAGTCGCTGGATTCCTTCAAGGCCCAGGTCTTGAAGACCCAGCACTTGCAGCTCATTTAATTCTTAAACTCTTCTGTCCTCTTTTATTCTTTCCCTCTCTTTACTTCCTTCTATCTCTGCTAGTTCTCCTGCTCTTACTTATCTTTTTCATTTTCTTCTAGCACTCAACAGGTGATAATACTCAAGTTGAGGGTATGCCAGTATACCAGCAAAAGCAAAAGCAAAAGCATTATGTTAGAGAGAACAGTATCTTATGGATTCCCCAATCTGTTTAAGCACAGTAAATTGGATGTTTGAATGCTGTTTCAGGGGAGAAAGACTTCATTGGGGATTCCTGATAATGCTTTGAGAAAAGTTTTATATAAAATAGTTCTAATGACAACAAATCCCAGAATTCATGTATTGAGTCACAGGTTAGTGCGTAAGCACCACCAAGTGGTAAAACAATTCTATGATATCTCTTCTTCTTCTACCTATATCTATCTCTTTATCTCGTTAATCGTTCGGTCGATTACAACATTCATGCCATGTGGTGGCATTAAATTTTACCCAACTTTTCCCATTAAAAACATGGTGTCTAATATTGATGCAGAACCACTAATGTAGCAAGTGAAGAAGGGTCAAAAGTGTAAAAGTTAAAAGCAGGCTAAGAAAATAGTGCTGTGTGATTTACTTCAGGGGCCACAATCCCTGCCTTGAATGTGGTTAAGGTGGGGGCTGTGACAAGGCTCTGTGGCACCTGGTTCCAAAAAACAATGGTGGAAGGGGAAAATGACTCCTTCAGTACTGATGCCTTGCAGTATGGTGCCATGTATCTCATGGAGTAACCTCTTTTTGACACTTCATGTGGGTGTGAGAAAAGCTCACTGGGGATTGAAACGAGGTTGTTGGCAATCTTATATAGCATGACAGCCTTGGGCTCCTTTCTCCGTTGATAAAGTTTCACCCAGCTAAATGTGTTGAGCATGGCGGTGAGGCTGCTTTTACAACAGTAATCCCCAGAGACAAATCTGGTAGCTGTTCTTTGCACCACTTCAACATTGTTGATGTTGGCCTGAGTGTGAGGGTCTTAAACTCAAATAGTGTGGTCAATTTTAGAATAATACTGATGCACACTATTGAGTTTAAGTAAAATACAGACTTAAGTTTTTTTAGTGAGACCGGGGACAGGTCATTTGGCTTAGTATTTCCAGGAATTATAATAGTTTTCAGTTATCTTAACTTACATTCATCTTATGAATACAAATCAAAATTGTTACCTTACATAATATTCCTGAGCACTATATATAAGAATGTATTGAAGAACTTAAAAAAGATGTATTTATTGTAACTTAAAAACAAAATTACCCAAAAATTTACTTTAAACTGCAATGCTTTTAATTCAAGATCATTTTGCATGATCAACACATTTTAACACATCAAGGGTTACATACAACTTACATGTTTAGTAAAAGAAATCAGCTGGCTGTGAATTGTGAATGATTGATTAGCCAAATTCTATAATTAGTTATTTATTATTTAAAAGTTTTGTTTCAGTATATTTAGCTAAAGCATGCTATCCGATTACAGTTAAGTATTTATGAAAAAAACTTCTTCTAAATACTTAGGCTTATAGTTAGATTAAGTTCTAAGGGTAACTAGAAACTGACATGTTTTATTTTGGCCTTATAAGAAAAAGGCAACTGCTGAGCCCTAAACTAAAACTGAAGCTGGGTTCTGAGTATTCCAACAGAATTGGGTAAAATGGTTTAACTTGGGTCATCATTTAAAACGTGTGTTTGCTGTGTTCTGACTGTATTTTTCATGTAGGTAGATGGATATTTTATTTTTGCCACAATTTGATTTTTAATGGCATTTTGATCAAAACATGGTCATAAATTGGGAAAAAAATCAACACTTTCGAAAGTAAAATTTGAGTGGGTAGGTCATGACAGACAAATATTTTCTAAGAACAGCCTTGATTGTTCAATTCTTCCTTCGAATTTTGTTATCTTCCCATCATCCATTATTAAAAATTATGACTGTTGCTAAAATTAACATAAAACAGTTTATAAAGAAGCCTGCTTCACTTCAAGTAAGCTTGACAGAGCCCAGATTCCCTTGTTATGTCTTGCCTGTATTGATTTTTATGTTGATTATTTCCAGATGTCTGATTACCTGAAGCCAGTTGCAGCTGCACTACTCCCAAATCTGGGAGGATTTCTGGGTGGCTACTTAACAGTAAAGGAAACTAAACCAGTATCGGGACAAGTCACATGGTATCAGGTAAGTGCAGTATACTGAGTCACTAATCAGAGCCTCGTCAGTAAACAATCCTAGGTTCAGGGTCTAACATGGATATAATTTATTGTTTGAACACTTTTTTTTAGTGGTCTATAGAGTTGTCTGATAATCACTTTCCCCACACCTCTTGCAAGCTCACTTTCCCCACACCTCTCAGAGTTTACTTTCTCAACACCTCTTGTGAGTTCATTCCCCCAACACCTCTTGCAAGTTCACTTTCCCAACATCTCTTGCAATTCACTTTCCCCACATCTCTTGCGAGTTCCCTTTTCTTACACCTCTCAGAGTTCACTTTCTCAACACCTCTTGCAATTCACTTTCCCCACATCTCTTGCGAGTTCCCTTTTCTTACACCTCTCAGAGTTCACTTTCTCAACACCTCTTGCAAGTTCACTTTCCCAACACCTCTTGCAATTCACTTTCCCCACATCTCTTGCAATTCACTTTCCCCACATCTCTTGCGAGTCCACTTTCCCTACACCTCTTGCAAGTTCAATTTCCCCACACCTCTTGCAAGTTCACTTTTCCCACACCTCTTGCAATTGCACTACCCCCAACACCACTTGCAAGTTCATTTTTCCCACACCTCTTGCAAATTCACTTTTCCCACACCTCTTGCAAATTCACTTTTCCCACACCTCTTGCAAGTTCAAGCCCAGCTCTCTCCAAACAGTTTATGGCCTCAAATGTTCACTTGTTACATTTAAAAGGGCAGTTGTCCTATTTGGATTTACTCTGTGGTCTTCCTTCATCAATGTAATTGAATGCAATATATAACCTTTTTACCTGTAATGTGTTGAAAATGATGCTAAAACCCAAATATAAAATATTTTCAATAAATTACTTTAAATACTTATTAAATTTATGTTACTTTGATTGTAAAACAAGTTATTACAACTCATATACATATCACACTTGAAGTCTTCCTGGGAAGAATCAATACTAAGCATATGTGGAAAAATTGTCTTGCTCAAGGACACCACACATAGCTGTGATGGAGAATCGAACCCTTGACCCTCCGATCATGGATTCGATGCATTCATATTTATGGGAAAGAAGCTGTGACATTTGATGGAGTATTGCTAGATCTGAGATGATTATACATGTACTTGGGTACCTCGGTATCAGGGCTGGCTTTTGCTTTACCTGGATACAAAAGTATTACCAATGAGCAGTGACTTAATTATGTTTCTCTGCAGTGAGTTACCAGTGTTATGTAACACAGAAAATTTATTTAAATATTTAGTGTCTTTTTTATGCCATAGAGGGCTAACAGATGATCAGTTAAACTAACAACTCTTTCCTGGGATCAGGGAAGATTAACAAGTACTCAAGCACACCAATCTCCGCAAGTAACTGATAGCAAATAATTGCTAAAACATCATTGTTTTATTGTTTCCAATCGGGTATCTGTCTGCTTTAGTTTTAACAGATGTTTTAACTATTGATGGTTTTTCATCAACTACAGAGCCACCAGAACAAAAACACATCTGCGCATTTTTTTTTACTTCTTTTCGATCCTCGGAAACTCTTTGACCTAGAGTCACTAAATTTTGTCCATAGTTGTGATAAAGCTTGTACAATTAAAAACAGACGCAGTAAGAAGAGAAACATTTTATTCAAATATTGTGGGGAAACCAGACTTGCATTTTGCATTTAGTCAATTTGGATTATAGAAAATACAACTCATTTTATTGAAAATGTCTTGTGCCAAGGGAGGTAACCATATACATGCTCAAAGTTACATGCAGTTAGAAGAATTCTGGTGGTACTGCTTGTTACTTTATATTTCTTACACAGTGTCTGCCATACATTTACAGAGTCTGAAGAAACCAAGGTTTAATCCTCCCAACTATTTATTTGGGCCAGTATGGACCGCACTTTATTGTTCTATGGGATATGCATCATACATGGTGTGGCGCGACAGCGACGGCTTCAGTGGCACAGGGGCTCTTCCTCTCGCACTGTACGGTACACAATTGGCCTTGAACTGGGCCTGGACTCCTATCTTCTTTAAGGCTCACAAACTTGGACTGGTATGTATAATTATGGAGTCTGTTGACTGCAGTTTTATTTTATTTAGATTAATTGTCTCACCAGTGTTTAACAGGTAAATAAACATCTCAAATACTAACTCTTTTATTCCATATCCAATGGCATTATACTAGTGTGCTATCCTGTGAATTGATTTTATTAGGTTGCCTGAGACTTTTCTCAAGGGACCTTTTGCGATTGCCTTTTGTCTGTTGTCGTGCATCGTCCATCGTGTGTCCTTAAACAATTGACATTTTCGACTTCTTCTCAAAAAGCCATAAGCTCAATTTTAATGAAATGTTGTATGATGCTTTGGTATAAAGGATGAATCAAAATTTGAATTGCATGGTCCCAACCCCCTTGGGGACTTGAGGGCAGGGCAAGCAGTCAAATTTAAGGGAAACTTCTAAAATCTTCTTCTTACTATAGGAAGCACTGGGAAACAAATGATGAGCATGATTATGGATCCTTTATAAAAATTGTGAATTGCATGTCCCTGGGTCTCACGGTTTGGCCCTGGGGTTGAGGTCTACTTTACTAAATCTGTATAAGAGAAAATGACAAAAATCATCATTTCTGATG
This sequence comes from Panopea generosa, assembly GCA_029582155.1. NCBI lineage: Eukaryota > Metazoa > Mollusca > Bivalvia > Adapedonta > Hiatellidae > Panopea > Panopea generosa. The sequence continues at coordinate 6,812,464 of CM055898.1, forward strand.
ACTGAATACTCATTTGAATGGTTTTTGGTGCGATTTGTTGTTGCTTACATTAAGGTTAATACTTATGTTTTATTAACAAAAGTTAAAAAATAGATTCATATAACTTTATGTCATCAAGGATAATTAGCTGACTTAAGGCCCATGGGCTTCTTGTTTAATATTTAGATATGAAGGCCCTATTAGTTTGTGACTGTGGGTGGTTAGCATGAGTGTCTGTTCTGTTTATAGCTTGGATGTTTGTTTTTCCATCCGTTACAAATTATGTCAGTCCCATAATTTTAGGGATATTTAGTTCATCTGAACGGTAGGCTCATATAGACTATTCGGACTGCCTTTTGTCCTTTCATCAACAATATTTTTTAACAACTTCTCCCACATGATAGATTTCACCAAATTTGGTATGAAGCATTCATACATAAAAAATTTTCAATTCATGACCATGGGTTCAAATTTGGCCCACTCCTCAGGCACTTATCAGTTGTCTGAGTTGGTATACTTTACATATGGTGTTATCTAATGATTTAACACAAGTTAAACATAAGGAAATTATTTAAAAATCTTCTCGAGCCAAATTTGTTCATATCCAGTGTTTTTTTTCGGCCATTTTTATAGCCGTTATTGGGTCATATTCCCAATGGCAAATAGTATCTTTTTTTCCCAATTGAATGGTAAAAATTCCCAATTGAAAGCTTCAAAAATGTAAATTGAAACTTGCCATACTTCCTTGATAAAATAAAGAAAGTTTTCCCCATTCTGAATTTAGTATGACATTGATTATTTAATTAAATGGCCTGATAAGCAAGTGTACACTTTTTATAAATATATAAATTTATTTAATGCAAAAAAATTTCCCAATGTTAATGAAAATGCCGCTAAAATTCCCAATTCCAAGGGTATGGGTCATCTTCCCAAAATGGTGAAAAAAAACACTGATATCACAAGTTAGGATTTCAATCAAGGTTGTTCAAATAAAAGAGATAAGGTGTAATGGGGCCTAGTAAGGGGATGGAGTTTTACTATGTGAAAACAGAAAAAAAATTCTTATAATTATATTTTAGGTATTATTTCAATAAGCGTAATGTCTGATTTTTAAGTCGCAATAGTTGAAACTTGGTGATTTAAAAGGCGATATATGACCCAAAAAGGGATAAAACAGTGAAAATTTTAAGAATCTTTTTCTCATTATTGGTAACATATTTATTCGCTTAATCTAGTAAAAATTTTAAAAGAAGGGGCATTTGAAATGAGTTGAGTGACTTGAACTTGACACATGTTTGATATAACCACAAAACATTGGACAAGTCCAAGGAGAGCTATTGTCATGACCCTGGTGGCATCTGTAGACACACAGGCTAAACTTTTGTGTTTACGTTTCAGATATCTATGCAACCACTCATTGGATGTGAATGAAACTTAGCATGTGTGTTCACCATCATCAGTGGAACACACAGACAAGAACCATAACTCTGGATTTCATTTTGGCACAGTTATGACCCTTTTTGGACTTAGGCACCCAGGAGTGAACTGTGTTGTCTTCCAAAAGTTAAAAAAGGGTTCTGTGGTCCAGTAATCGTTGTCTTGATCACCAACTTCTTGCTGCAGGGGTCGGGGGTTTCTTGCTCTGCTCTGTCAAAATATTTTGTGATAAACATTATAGCATGCAAGAAACTTGGCCAGTTACTTTTGGAAGGTCACTAGCTCTATCCAGATTCATTTACTGGTCTTCCTCCATCAACAAGACTGGATTGTATCTAACCCGTTATGATTTGAAAATGGCATTTACCTCTACTCAAAAACAAAAAATTAATTGTCATAAATGTAAGAATAATACAATATCATTTTATCTGTAGTTGTTGAATACAATATTAAGATTTTTTATTTGCCCCTCATGCGCACTGGTTAATGTTGAACATTGGGCGGAAGAATTAATTTATTTAAATGATACAAGTTGCATTTGAACTGATGTTTAAACTCATGTGGAGCATTGGACCTAGGACTGCAGGGTCTAAGGTTCGATCCTCCACCATACACTTCATCATGTTTTTTACTGACCCTACCAGAAAGACACAGAGGGATTGTTGGAAGTTGTTAAGAGTTTGTTTCACAATCAATGTCAAATTATTGACCTTTAATTGTTCTTAAATGATATCATTTACTGTTGATGTTGGCTACATGTTGAAACTACCGTTACTGTATTACTGCAATATTTTGTTTATGAATATATTTCCAGGCGACTATCGAGATTGGTGCATTATGGGGAGCCATCGTAGCAACCATTGTGACCTTCCACAAGGTCAACCCGACTGCATCATACATGTTACTGCCATACCTTGGTTGGGTTAGCTTTGCCAGCTATCTTACATCTAGCATGTGGATGCTAAACAAGGACAGGAAGGATTAGGGACCTTTAGGAAATCGGTTTCAGGGACTACAGGTTACTCGATTCCGTCAGTCTCTTTCGTGACCACTCTGTATCTTCCACGTGCATAGACCAATTTGCCAATTAGCTTTACATAAGTGTTCAGCATATGATGAAGCGTCACACGCAAAAATTGGGCAACTACCTTAAAAGTCAAGGTCACATACAGGATTTGGACATATGAAGGCTGTGCATTTCAATATACTGCATTGTTGGTCATGTCCACACGCCAACTTTCAAATGCCCAGATTTTTTTTAAATAACTTCACAGAAGTGTTCATAAAATAAGTTATACCTATGGACTATTGTCTAGTGAATTGACCTGGCCGCATCTTCTGTGGCTCATTTTGAAGTTTTCCCATATGTAAACAACTCCCAAAATATTGTCAGTAAACATCAGGACCTACTTTAAATATTGTTGTCCGCTGGTAGGGAACTTTGTATTGCAAGTGTCCACTAGTAGGAGACTGTATTGCAGGTGTCCACTGGTAGGAGACTTTGTATTGCAGGTGTCCACTGGTAGGATCTTTGTATTGAAGGGGTCCACTGGACTTTCTATTGCAGGTGTCCACTAGTAGGGGACTTTGTATTGCAGGTGTCCACTGGTAGGAGACTTTGTATTGCAGGTGTCCACTGGTAGGAGACTGTATTGCAGGTGCCCACAAGTAGGGGACTTTGTATTGCAGGTGTCCACTAGTAGGGGACTTTGTATTGCAGGTATCCACTAGTAGTTGCAGGTGTCCACTAGTAGGGGACTTTGTATTGTAGGTGTCCACTAGAAGGGGACTTTGTTAAGCCGGGTAATACTTAATTCACATACAGGATAAGGATAGAGCTCTGCCATTTTACTGGTGTGAAAGATTTCAATATCTCATTTTGGTTGATATCAAAATTATATCATAAAATTCCTATGTTAGTATAATGCTGTGCTAATCTTAGAAACTAAATTAAAGTAGTTGTCGAAACATGAATGAATGAATAGGGTTTTATGGTGTACCAACACATTGTATGTTATTCGACACCAACAGGAAGATTCCAGGTTCACTCTACGTGTACAAAAAACAACAAACTAACATATATATTAAGAAAATCACATCAACAAATGAATATACAGAATGAACCTAGAACCTTGATACCTATCATATTTCTCAAATTGTCACTGCTTACAACATGCATGAGCCACAGTGATCCTATTCTTGCTGTCACTCGTATAGTTCCCTGAAACACACAAGGGCTGAAAATTTCAAGTATGCAGGGATAAGAATCTGCCACAAGTGAGATGCCAACCCTCGTTAACAGAACCGGTGTTCCAATAAAACTGAAACATTGGGCAGGAATTTGTTAATTAATCAACCTATTACCCATGAAAGAGTCTTGTAATATGCAGATGTTATAATAGATGTCCTCAGTTGGAATAAAAATGCAATAAATGTATTAAACATATTAAAATATGCTTTATTTGAAGTTCTGTATGTGGTCTTCAGATCTTTTGAGAATTTCTATTCAGTTTTATGTCATTCAAGAGATTTTAATGTTTTGTTTAAACAATGCACAATGGAGTTATCTGTGATTGGTTGATGTATGAATGTATAAATTTTTATTTATCCTCGCACTTTGAACTAGTCATTTTAGCCTGATAAGACGATTATAAGAAGCATAAAAGATGATTATTGTAGATATGTAGAAGTGATAAATAGATAATGATTATTTACGTTGAGTTTAAGTATTTCTAACGTTTAACTTTTATACTTGGTGAGTATTATTTTAATTGCTAATATTTATGCAGATTCTATACGAGATATAACCAGATGATTAAAAGTGATTGTTTCACACTGTTTAAGACACATTTAAGAGAATTTAATGTTTTCTTTAAACAATGGAGTTATCTGTGATTGTTTCATACTGTTTAAGACACATTTAAGAGAATTTAATGTTTTCTTTGAACAATGGAGTTATCTGTGATTGGTTGATACTGTTTACGACACATTTATAATTGGTTTCATATTTTTTATGACGCATTTGTGATTGGTTCATATTTTCATTATTTTTACTTTTTGGGGTGTTGTGTAAGAATTGAACTAGTTATATATCAATATTATACATATGTGTAAGACCATGAAAAATATTGATGGTAATAAATGCAAATTAATTTACAAAGAGTTTGAAAACGTACTAAATAAAGTATTAATATGTATGTTGAGAGGTTCAAGATTTATATAAGTATTATTTTAGTAATTTCACTCTTGATATAAGTTATAATATAATGAAAATGGGTTGTTTTAGTGAATTAGCAATTTTATTTCATTTGTCTACATTGAAGTTGGCATAAACCACTTCATATATATACATTTATAATCAATGGAGGTAGTTCCAATTAAATAAAAATAATTGACCTGACTTGAAGCTCTTCAGATTGTTGTCCCCAGCTTTGCGAAAAGTGAGAGATACTAATTTTGGTAGGTTCTTCAATCACACTTCAGTTTCTGTGCAATTACTTCTTTTGAAATTCTAATACAATATTTATAGTGACAAAACAGGCCAAGTTCGATTTTCAGGTTTGTATAAATTCACTGGATTTGCTTGTTCATGTTGAATTTACAACTGTTATTATAAATTATACAAATATGTCAACAGTGCAATATAAGGGTTTACCTTATACCTCACTTTTACAACAATGTTAAATTTTGTTTTTCTTATTAAATACCTTAAATACAGAAATTGTGTAATAATGAATTTATATATATATATATAAATATTAGTTATAACTTCCAAATGTGTATCGGGCAAGTGTATTAAAAGTATTTATTATAATGTGTTGGGCTAACCAATGGAACAGCTATATTTATGTTGGTGATGTATATAATATTTTTAATTCATCAGTTTAAACACGAGGGTTTTTACATGAATTGTTTGGGTCAGTAATTGAAAGTCATTTTTATTCATAAATTCACACACATTTTATAAATATGATAAAGCCAGGTCTGGTAGCTCAGTCTGTAGCACGACTATTATTAATCAAGGGATCACGAGTTTGAATCCCTGCCCGGTCACAGTCTCCATGATGACACAACATTGTGTCTCATTGTCATTCCTCTCTCACTGCTGATTCAAGTGGGGAAGTTATCAGTTACTTGTGAAGAACGGTGTACTTGAGTACTGGTTAATCTTCCAGGATCCCAGGAACAAGTAGTTACTTTTAACTAACTGTCTGCTGGCCTTTGATGGCATAAAAACAATGTTAAATATATAAAAAAAAAACATATATATATATATATGGAAAAACGTAGACTCACTTGATTTCAAAAGTTAACCAAACAAAAGGTGAATATGGAAACATCTTAATTGAAATAAAGGTATTGTCAATAGAAATGGAAACAAATTATCACATATTTTTCGTCAAAATAAGACTTTTAAACAAAGATTAGAAATTAGTTGAAATACTAAAAACATTTTCTTACAAGTATGTTTATTACTGGTAGTTATTAGAAATGACAATTAAACCAGCTTTACACAAATGCAAAGAGTATTTTGTAATTGTAGAATGTTTTTATTCTGTGTATTTGTATCTATTTATATTGGAAATAAAAATGATGCAAAATGTTTACACATTGAAAGCACAAGTTCCATAATGCTTCCTTCAGCATGGACAAAATCAATCAGTTGATTGGCTTGGAGGGAGAGGGACGATATTCACAATTGTGTGTCTGTAGGTTTGTAACTACTTAACATAGCATTATGAAACTTTCAGCACTTGAAGACCGTTAACATATGAGGTGCTAAAGTATAATATATAAACAGAATTATGCCTCCTGGTGGACTTGCAAAGGAATATGTTCACAACTGTGTCTGGTCTGCAAATGTGTTGCCATTCCACATTATCATGTGAAACTCTTAGCATTCTCAAGACAAAATGCTCAAGTTGTATATACCAACAGAATAAACCTTTTGATGGACTTACATGTAGGCAATTGAAAAGTTCTCAATTTTTGTATCTGTTTTGGTTTTGTTGGAACTATTTTACATTACCATGTATTGGATTTTGTCACGACTTTTTTTACAAGTGGGCTTTGTGAAGTCATTGATACATAACATGTGGGATATATTGACAAGAAATCCTGTTCTAAACAATATTGGGCAAGTTGCTACAGCCCTTATAAAGACAAAAATTTTAAAATCACAACCTCATCTGTAAGAATGAAAAAGAATGAATGACTAGGGTTTTACGGCATACCAACACATTATAGGTTATTCGACGCCAACAGGAAGGAAGATACCAGGTTCAATCTACATGTACAAAAACAACAATTTAACAAATCCATTAACAAATGAATATGTAGAATGAACCTAGAACATTGATACCTGCAGAACTGCAGTTTCAGCAAATTCTATCCTATTACTCAATTTGTTACTTCTTATAACATGCATAAGCCACAGTGATCCTTTTCTTGCCATCACTCATGGCTCCCTGGAACCACACATAGGTTGATAATTTAACCACAGTAGTGAACATGACAAAAAATGATAAAATGAACATGACACCCATTCGGATGATTCCTACCACTCTGCAGAGATCGACAGTGCTTCTATTCTTAGCCGGAACAACACGGGCTGAATGAAAAAGGTTTTACTGCGTACCAACAGTAAGGAAGATTTCTAGTTTACACAGATTAAATAAATACATCAACAAATGAATATGCAGAATGTACCTAGAACTAAGATACCTGCAAAACTGCAGAGTTTCAGCAAATTTTATTGTATTAATAAAATTGTCACTTCCTACAAACAAGAGTTGTCAGAAGACAACAAAGCTCGCCCCTGGGTGTCTAAGTCCAAAAAGGGCCATAACTGTGCCAAAATGCAATCCAGAGTTATGGTTCTTGTCTCTGTGTGTTCCATTGATGATGGTGAACACACATGCAAAGTTTCATTCACATCCAATGAGTGGTTGCATAGATATCTTAAACGCAAAAGTTTAACCTGGGTGTCTGCAGATGCCAATGACGCAGAGGTCATTGCAATAGCTCTCCTTGGACTTCGTCCCGGCGAGCTAAAAATGATAAAATGATTCTATTCTTACTCGGAACCACATGAGGCTTCAGCTCTAAGTAAAACCCGATGAACAAATGTTTTAGGTAAACCTCATTCTTAAGTGAAATATTGTGTTATGAAATTAAAATCATTACACAATAATGTGTTACAGGGCACAAAACTGTCAGATTATATTTTCAAATGTTAACAAATACATAAAAATTCATTGCAGTTTTTCCAATAAAAATATATTACAAAAATATAAAATGTCAACAGACAGTGCACTTAACTATATGTATCCTGCCCCAAAAGTTTTTTGGCATTGCACCATGACCTTGAAGAGTTTATACATGTATATTTCCCATGGCTACTGAAAGCTAGCTTTTCAAGAGTAGTTTTTTTTATGAAAGTATAAAAAAGGCCAAAACTGTCAATATTCAAAACAGAATTATCCCCTATGATGCTAGAATGGTAGAATTGTTGAAATATCCTTCAAAAAGTTAGCACACTAAGAAACTGAATTCAATAACAGGCTCACAGTTCCATCTTCATTCAAAACTAAGTTAACCCTTTACTTCATATAGACGCCTTTGGACACCTCTTAATATAGACGCCTTTGGACACCTCTAATATTGAAAGCATTAATTCACCACATATCAGTCATGGGTGAATTATGTTTATATTAACTGACAGAGTGGAATACAGTGCAGGAAGTGTTCAGATTGCTCATTACAAGCAATCTGAACTCTTCCTGCACTGTTTTCAAAGGCCTTCTGTGATTGGTGCGGGAAAACGGGTATCTATGGAGTAAAGGGTTATCCAACTTATCTCCCTTAGTGAATACATTGTGTGTGAGTTACAGTGTCGATGTTACAGAGAGACTGAATGAATGGGGTTTTAAGGCGTACCAACACATTATAGGTTATTAAACGCCAACAGGTTCACTGTACATGTACAAAAACAACAAATTAACATACAGATTTAAAAAAAAATACACCAACAAATGAATATGCAGAATGAACCTAGAACCTTGATACCTGCAGAACTGCAGAGTTTCAGCAAATTCTATCGTATTACTCAAATTGTCGCTTAAGACATGCATGAGCCACAGTGGTTCTATTCTTGCCATCACTCATATGGCTCCCTGAAACCACACAGGGGTCGATAATTTAACCACAATAGTGAACATGACAAAAAATGAACATGACACCCATTCGGAGGATTCCTACCCCTCTGCAGAAATTGACTGATTCTATTCTTAGCCGGAACCACATGGGCTTGTTACAGAGAGTGTAGCTAACTTAAACTGTTACCCCAAAGTCAGGAAGAACACTAGTTCCCCTAATTCCTGGAATAGTCTAGCTGAAAAACAATCTATTACAGCTTACAATATCTGATACCCTGATAATCAAATTAATCATCAATCAAAAGGCAATAATACGCTTAATAATAGACCAATCAAACATGCCCTGGTTATTGATTCAAAACTGGATAATTATTTTAATATGATAAAATACTTGAAATTTATTGGTAAAATATTTTCTTATATTCAAATCTTTTTCTACTATGTCAAAATACTTGTCCATTAATCAGTTAAACCACATCCATTTCTTTTGACCTATCACTCTGTCGGCAATTTCTGGTGCACATAATCTATCAGAGAGTACACTGAAACAACTACAAATCTGACCTTCCAGACAAGTTAATTGTCAATTGAAGTATACTTTGTTTACAAGTCTTGAGAACATATCATTTTTGTGTTAAAATGTCTCAAACTTGTAAATATGATAGAAAGAAGCAAAATCTCTGCCAAGTCCAATAAGATATTGCTGATTTTCAAATTTGTCTGCAATTTTAATAAAGTCAATTTGTTGATAAAGGTCAATTAACATATAAAAGTAAACATGAATGTGTATAAAGTGTTAAAAAGACATAACAGTTATAAAAGACAAGAAAATATCAGTGGAACCGATTGATTATCCCCCAAGTAAATGTTTGACTCTGCACTGTATGGTAATGATATTGAACGGGGGAAGTAATATGAGAGTTCTAAAGACCAGTCAATATATTATTTTTTATTTCGTGATATAATACATTGTAAAACATACTTTGAATTAGGTCATTATGACTCAATCAAAGGGCCATAACTCTGTTAAAAATCATCTAACTGGAACACAAAGACAATATGCATATCCCCACTTGGTAGTGATGCATCCTAGCAATTTTCATAAAATTCCAACATGGGATTGTAAAGAAATAGCTCGGACAAGAATTTGGTCACAGACAGAAACAAAGGGCCATAACTCTGTGAAAAATCATCTAACCAGAATACAAAGACAATATGCGCATCTGCACTTGGTAATGATGCATCATAGCAAGTTTCATAAAATTCCAACCTGGGGTTGTAGAGAAATAGCGCAGATAAAATTTGGTCAAAGACTCGATTAAAGGGCCATAACTCCATGAAAAATCAAACCGGAACACAAAAGACAAAATGCGCATCTGCATTTGGTAGTGACGCATCCTAGCAAGTTTCATAACATTTCAACACGGGATTGTAGAGACATAGCGCAGACAAGAATTTGGTCACAGACTCAATCAAAGGGCCGTAACTCCATGAAAAATCATCGGACTGGAACACAAAGACATTTTGTATATTTATTTGAATTTAGTATTGCCACAACTGTTTATATCATATTTTAAATATGACACAGTGTATTTTGTATTGTCAATAGTGACTTATATAGGCCTATCAAGCTAGGTGCTTCATTCTCATCGAATATTTATATGCTTTTTATTGATTTATCAATGTTCATGTCTCTTTAATAACATATTTACTTACTTGCACACAAACTCTAAAATCAATAAATCTTTTTGCAACACATTAAGTATGGCTGTCAGTTTTATTGGTGAAGGAAGGCCTCCCACACACATCTATATACAATATGAATTAGAGTGAAATATCCATCCCTCTACATTTAATAGACAAAACTTAGATGAAAAGGATTTAAATTTAATACCTATGACATTGGCTTGGATCACTTGTTTTTCATACATAAATTCTGGACAATTGTCAAAATTCATTCCTTATTTCAGAAGGTAACTGCACCAGTACTGAATCTACATTGCTCTTTTTATAGTTAAATGAAACTTAAGACTGCAATCAACAGAACAGTGCCATATAGCAGCAAACACGAGTTGGCAGCCTTCAAAACAATTTTCTTGTATTTATCACCTGCTACAAAGTAGTCCAATTTACTGTTTGTTGAACATTTACTTTGTGTGCAGTTGTTGGCAGGTTGTTCTGAACAAAATCCAGCTTAGCTCTTGGAAAGTTGAACTCACTGTAACTCCCTGTGAGGTCAGTGTTTATGAAACAGCTGTAGTGGGAGTCAAGTATCTGGTATACTCATAGACAGGTCATTAAGGAATAGTCCAATATTCTGTATGTTGTATTTGAGTGTAAGTGATGACAATTTTCCAGTCTGTAAACACAGTTGATACATGCGTTCTTGGTCACTTGTACTGCAAACTGCTGAAAAATTGAAAACATATATTTAAATTTCCATTGAATTGATATTGTCTGCAAGGCTTTACCTGGCACTTATTGATCTTCGCCAATATGTCAGGGCCTTCTCCTTGCAGCTATTTGTGAGAACAAAATCATGCCGATTTAATATTGTATTGGTATTGCTTTATCATCAATTATATCACTATTCGAGTTCCGACACCGAAAATTAATTTATGGGCATGTATGGAATACTCATGAATGCCAGGTAAACCCCAACTCCTAATACTATAAGACAATAAAACACCTATTTTTGAAACTTTTTTCTTTTAACGACACAATTGTAAAACCCGTGGGATTCCAGGTCAGAGTAGTACTACTGTCCGTCTCAGCAGAGGGGTTGGAATCTTTTTAATGAGCCTAATGTCTGTTAGTTTTAAACGTATTTTATTTCAACATGAAATGGGGTTGGATCACAAGTTCTTTCAACATTAGGTTGCAAACACCAGTCCCCTACATGTTTTTACAATGTTTACATTATATATCAAAAGGACATATTTTAACAATTTTTCTTAACCAATATTATGAGAATAGAAAAAGGTCGGAAAGGAAAGAAAGTAATAAATAGAAAAACAAACACATATCATTTCTTTATTATGTCGTCCATACGCATGCGTCCTGTATCCACATCTCAGTAGCACCCCAGTGTGAAAATCAGATCAGTAAATAAACAAGAGGGCCTAGATGGCCCTATATCGCTCACCTGACTGACCTTGAGTCACCCAACTTAAGTAGATTATATAAAACATGTACACTAAAAATTCCAGAAAAACGAGATGGGCGAGTATTCAGAATTTTTATTTGTTTTGAAGATGTAACAGATGCGTAGAAGAGTTCAAACTTGGTAGAGGTTCACCCATGGTAAATGTCAGTGAAATTACATTGAAATCAGGTCAGCAGATTCTGACAAGAAGGCTTTTTTCTATAGCTGCCTATATAGTAAACTAGCACATTACTGTGGCAGTCATGTTTTTCTACAAATCACAACGGCTTGAACAAACTTGGTAAAGGGTCACCCAAGGAACATTTCCAAGAAATTGTTTAAAAATCGATCCAGTGGTTTCCGACTAGAAGATTTTTTAATTTTTTACTAATTTAACTTACAAACTTGGTAGAGGGTCACCAAAGGAATATTTCTGTGAAGTCATATCAAAATTGGCCCAGTGGTTTCAGAAAAGAAGTTGTTAGAAGCTAAAAGTTAATGAAGGACGACAGACGACGGACACCATGCGATCACAAAAGCTCACCTGTGAGCTTTTGGCTCAGGTGAGCTAAAAAGCACAAAAATAAATACAAAACTGTGGTTTCCTTTGCAACTTGGCATTTATATACAGTGGGCAAAATAGTTAAATAAAACAAAAGATCAAAGCCTCATGTCCATTTTACCATATATTGTCTGACATGTCCATCATAGTGGTCTTATCATTTATCACTATGTGGTTCCAGGGTGCTACACGAGTGATGGTTAAAATAGGACCACTGTGGCTCATGCATCTGCGCTCTAGATAGGCACTATTTTGGGGAATTTAAGCATTGAAACTGTGCAGTTTTACAAGGTTTTAAGGTTCCAGTTTTATTCCCCATATTGTATTGGTTTTCTATTTCAAAGTCTAATTATCAATCCAGGGGTCATGAGTTCCTGCCCAGTCAGTCTCCCTGATGATTGATATAGGACATAGCGTCTCATCATCTCTCACAGCTCAATTAAGTGATGACAAACAGAATATCACTATTATGAGTATTTAGATTTATTTTAGGCAAAACCATCTTGAAATGTCATCATTTTCATACATAGAATCCTTTCCTATTATTTATAGATGAATATATACATAACACAAATCAAATTTCTTCTGAAATAGTTTTTTGCTCTTCGAACTGAAATTTGAGTTTAAATGATTTATCTACAATCCTTTCAGAAGACCAGCATTTCTCTTACTGTTTCTCCTTCCAATTAATCGCTGTAAAATGAGTAAAGAACATAATTATAACTACAAACATTTGAATTATATATTTTTTTAAATTCATTTAACTTGTCCACACCCAGGTGTAACTTGTCCTTGCAGTCGGACAAATGGAAACGTTGAGCTCTGTTTATACGACTCATTTTATTTGGTTATTATCAAATACATTGAATGGATATAAAAGCAACGTTCTGGAAAGTATGTGTAAGTTTACAGAACACAAGGGAAATATATGAAAATAATTTGTGGCTTTAAGGCATAAAGGTACCAAGAAAGTTATATCCATAATTTCTGGACTGCAACCTGTAAAGTACCAAGAAAGTAACCTCCAAATTTGTGGACTGCAACCTACAAAATACCAAGAAAGTTATCTCTAAATTTGTTGACAGCAACCTGTAAAATACCCAGAAAGTGACCTCCAAATTTATGGACTGTCAGATAACAGGGAAGTAACCTCCAAATATGTGGACTGCAACCTGTAAGGTACCAAGAAAGTAACCTCCAAATATGTGGACTACAACCTGTAAGGTACCAAGAAAGTAACCTCCAAATACGTGGACTGTAGCCTGTAAGGTACCAAGAAAGTAACCTCCAAATATGTGGACTACAACCTGTAAGGTACCAAGAAAGTAACCTCCAAATATGTGGACTGCAGCCTGTAAGGTACCAAGAAAGTAACCTCCAAATATGTGGACTACAACCTGTAAGGTACAAAGAAAGTAACCTCCAAATATGTGGACTGCAACCTGTAAGGTACCAAGAAACTACCTCCAAATATGTGGACTGCAACCTGTAAGGTACCAAGAAAGTAACCTCCAAATATGTGGACTACAACCTGTAAGGTACCAAGAAAGTAACCTATGAAGTGAAAGTTGGATACTTTGTTGATGTATCATCATGGTAAAATTCTAAATCAAGTATAGCCATTGTAACTCAGTCTTATCAATAGCTGGGAAACCAAAAACCTAACTAGAACAAAGCTATAAACTCTGCAGTATAAATACTCACAAGATATGTTGGCAATTCCAAATCTGAATTGTGTAAACACAGACTGGAGAAACGTTTGTTTGTTACGACATCCTATCACCAGTATACCATGGCCACTGTAATAGATACAGAAGAAGTACATGAAGTCAAGTCTACTGAGTATGACATAACTGATAAAAGCCTTTGATAAATAAACTATTTTTTTCATTTCACATGTTTCTTATAGGGAGTATATCAAGAAAAAAAGCTATAAATGTCTTAAAAAAATTTTTTTTTTTAAATGGATCAAAAGCATCCCATTATCATATATTTGGTATATTAAATCCACCGAAACATGTTGAAATTGATCTTTTATTCGGAAATCTCAATTCTAAAGATAGAGAGCACTTAACTACTGCTTAACATCCATACATCGTCATTCGGACTCTTTTCTAAGATTAAATAATTTTTAGAATGTGAAAACCTGCATGACAGATCAAATTAAAATCAAAATGAATCATTGAGCCCAAGTTTGGGAACGCCTTTTCAATATATTAAACTGATATTCTGTTGACAATACATGGTCAATGAGTAAGTACAGACATGATTTAATGGTAAAAAATGTTTTTAGCCAATTTCAAAATTTTGAACAATCTTCATAATTATACAGTCAAAACTCGTTATTTCGAATTCCGTGGGACCGTAAAAATAATTCGAAATATCCGAAGTTCGATTTATCAGGAGTGAAGTTTGTTCAACTTTTTACCGTTACCCCACCCACTTCATAAATCGTTGAAAATATACATGTTGTACATATAAATACCTCTATTTGTTTTTGTTTTTTCAATATAACACGTTGTCGTTATATTTACACATGATATAAACTTTGTTACTGTGGATTTATCTTAAATCGTGGTAAATTCTACTGTTTACATGCGTTATTTTCTTCTACGCAAACGTATGTTGTGCGTTGTTATCCATGTGTAGGCTCATTGTCTATTTGCACAGTGCGTGAACATTGTATTTTTTTGAGTGTGATATACTAGATAAATAGTGAATAATTCGAATTACTGGAATTTGATATATCAGGAGTTAATTAATATAGACATAGAAGGGGGAAAAACAGGACCAAACTTCAAATTTGAGATAACCGGAAATTCGAAATATCAGAGTTCGAGTTGGTGAGTATCAACTGTACTCCCTTTTAATGTATATTTTGTAAATATTCATAATTTGAGGACTGCAAGGGAGATTAATGATTTCTGTATTATTCTCACTGTGTTACCGTCTTAAGATAAAGTCTTTATTATCATTATTGTTCAATGGTAATTTTCCCTTGTTTAATTTCCTTTTTGTGTATATATTAACAAAGATCATTCGATAGGTTATGTGGTTATTTTCTTTTTTTGTAAGACTAGCACTCTATCAAATCAGAAACAGGAGGGCAGGACAAAGCAAGGCAACAATGGAGATGCATAAATATGCCCTGACAGCACAAAGTTGATTATCATATTGCCATCATCATAACATACTAGTAGTCTACTTGTATCGTGTATAACGGTTATGTCTGTAGACCAGTGACTTTACACCAAAACTACCCAGGTTTGAATCCTTGTCTCAGTGTTTTACTAGAACCAGAAATCTCTGGGTCCTCTCAATGACCACACCAATATCCACATACAAGTGACATCATCATATACATATTCAACCAGGAATCTCATGGTTCTCTCGCTGACCATACCAACATCTGCATCCAAGTGACATCATCATATACATATACAACCAGGAATCTCTGGTCCTCTCACTGACCACACAAACATCCGCATCCAAGTGACATCATCATATACATATACAACCAGGAATATCTGGTCCTCTCACTGACCATACCAACATCGGCATCCAAGTGACATCATCATATACATATACAACCAGGAATCTCTGGTCCTCTCACTGACCACACAAACATCCGCATCCAAGTGACATCATCATATACATATACAACCAGGAATATCTGGTCCTCTCACTGACCATACCAACATCTGCATCCAAGTGACATCATCATATACATATACAACCAGGAATCTCTGGGTCCATCACTGACCACACCAACATCCACATCCAAGTGACATCATCATATACATATTCAACCAGGAATATCTGGTCCTCTCACTGACCACACCAACATCTGCATCCAAGTGACATCATCATATACATATACAACCAGGAATCTCTGGGTCCATCACTGACCACACCAACATCCACATCCAAGTGACATCATCATATACATATTCAACCAGGAATATCTGGTCCTCTCACTGACCATACCAACATCGGCATCCAAGTGCATCATCATATACATATACATAGATAATTGTTGTTTTCAGTTTAATATCATTTTATTTCACCGAGTTAATACTGATGTAGTAAAGACACAAATGGCCGAGCCAAGGGTGACCAAATTTCAGTCTACACAAGTGAAATATAATGGATACTTTACTGAAATCAACATTTTTACTGTATTTATACAGCACACACCTCCCTCACACACCACACAATATTTTACTGTACTTATACAGCACACACCTCCCTCACACACCACACAATATTTTACTGTATTTATACAGCACACACCTCCCTCACACACCACACAATATTTCACTGTACTTATACAGCACACACCTCCCTCACACACCACACAATATTTTACTGTACTTATACAGCACACACCTCCCTCACACACCACACAATATTTCACTGTACTTATACAGCACACACCTCCCTCACACACAATATTTTACTGTACTTATACAGCACACACCTCCCTCACACACCACACAATATTTTACTGTACTTATACAGCACACACCTCCCTCACACAGCACACAATATTTTACTGTACTTATACAGCACACACCTCCCTCACACACCACACAATATTTTACTGTACTTATACAGCACACACCTCCCTCACACACAATATTTTACTGTACTTATATAGCACACACCTCCCTCACACACCACACAATATTTTACTGTACTTATACAGCACACACCTCCCTCACACACCACACAATATTTTACAGAGATGATGATATAATGAGATCTACAATACTAAAGAAGTTTGTTATATCATGGTTTTCCACAAATCATTGTGTGGTGTACAAGGGAACTGTGCTGTGAGCATATGTGCGTGAAGTGTGTGTGTGAGTTTATGTCTTTGTTGTTATATTTATTATTGTACTATCATAATAGCCATACATATGGCGATGAACATGTACATGTATATGTTTATGGTAATAAAATCTTGACTTGACTTCTTTTATAACTGAAAACAGTGAAATTACCATTTACAATTCCATTATTTTAAACATTGAAATTATTAAAAATACACATATTTCACTGAAAAATCTCTATATTCCATAAAAAAATAACAAACTAAAAGTCTATATGACATCATCATTATGGCCTCTTGTCACTATCCACTATTGCACTATCATCATTGTTGCATCATTTTGTCTTGGCCTCATGTTTCTTCCTCGATGGAGCAACATTAGGATAAGACACCTTAAGTTTGCACAGACATGTAATGTAGGAGAAAATAATCAAATAACATCAAATCAAATACAGATTCATAGCATACGATTTAAAACAACCTGATTTAAAATGGGATCTACACAAAAATTTGCTCCCACTTTAAATGATATCAGCATATAAAGTTCCATTTCATTAATTATACTTTTTAGAAGTCGTAGTAATGTTATATTGTTTTGTACATACCCCTTCTTGCTGATGAATGCCATAGTGTCACAAAGAATGGCACATAAATGTGCACATCCAACTTCCAGAGTCGGTTCCTGGAATACAAAAATACATAATATACTAGTTTGCTGAAAAAAAAATGATGGAGACAGCATGATGTTCGACTTGTGTATCTTTTGGGTCAAAATCTTTTATGCTTATATTATTTGAAGGTCTTCCATGGCCGAATGTTATATTTTGTGAAAGGCCTTTGTGACTGAGTGTTATATTATGGGAAGGGCCTTTGTGGCTGATTGTTATATTTTGTGAAAGGCCTTTGTGACTGATTGTTATATTTTGTGAGGGGACTTTGTGACTGATTGTTATATTTTGTGAGGGGCCTTTGTGGCTGATTGTTATATTTCGTGAGGGGCCTTTGTGACTGAGTATTATATTTCGTGAGGGGCCTTTGCGACTGATTGTTATATTTTGTGAAAGGCCTTTGTGACTGATTGTTATATTTCGTGAGGGGCCTTTGTGACTGAGTGTTATATTTTGTGAAAGGCCTTTGTGACTGATTGTTATATTTTGTGAGGGGCCTTTGTGACTGAGTGTTATATTTTGTGAGGGGCCTTTGTGACTGAGTGTTATATTTTGTGAGGGGCCTTTGTGGCTGATTGTTATATTTCGTGAGGGGCCTTTGTGACTGATTGTTATATTTTGTGAAAGGCCTTTGTGACTGATTGTTATATTTTGTGAGGGGCCTTTGTGACTGAGTGTTATATTTTATGAGGGGCCTTTGTGACTGAGTGTTATATTTTGTGAGGGGCCTTTGTGGCTGATTGTTTTATTTTGTGAGGGGCCTTTGTGGCTGATTGTTATATTTTGTGAAAGGCCTTTGTGACTGAGTGTTATATTTTGTGAGGGGCCTTTGTGACTGATTGTTATATTTTGTAAAAGGCCCTTGTGACTGAGTGTTATATTTTGTGAGGGGCCTTTGTGACTGAGTGTTATATTATGGGAAGGGCCTTTGTGGCTGATTGTTATATTTCGTGAGGGGCCTTTGTGACTGAGTGTTATATTTTGTGAGGGGCCTTTGTGACTGATTGTTATATTTTGTGAAAGGTCTTTGTGACTGAGTGTTATATTTCATGAGGGACCTTTGTGACTGATTGTTATATTTTGTGAGGGGCCTTTGTGGCTGATTGTTATATTTCGTGAGGGGCCTTTGTGACTGATTGTTATATTTTGTGAGGGGCCTTTGTTGTGACTGATTGTTATATTTTGTGAGGGGCCTTTGTGACTGAGTGTTATATTATGGGAAGGACCTTTGTGGCTTATTGTTATATTTTGTGAGGGGCCTTTGTGGCTGATTGTTATATTTTGTGAGGGGCCTTTGTGGCTGATTGTTATATTTCGTGAGGGGCCTTTGGGGCTAATTGGTATATTTCATAAGGGGCCTTTGTAACTGATTGTTATATTTTGTGAGGGGCCTTTGTGGCTGATTGTTATATTTTGTGAGGGGCCTTTGTTGCGGCTGAGTGTTATATTTTGTGAGGGGCCTTTGTGGCTGATAGTTATATTTTGTGAGGGGCCTTTGTGGCTGATTGTTATACTTTGTGAGGGGCCTTTGTTGTGGCTGAGTGTTATATTTTGTGAGGGGCCTTTGTTGCGGCTGAGTGTTATATTTTGTGAGGGGTCTTTGTGGCTGATTGTTATATTTTGTGAGGAGCCTTTGTGACTGATTGTTATATTTTGTGAGGGGCCTTTGTGACTGAGTGTTATATTTTGTGAGGGGCCTTTGTGACCGATTGTTATATTTTGTGAGGGGCCTTTGTGGCTGATTGTTATATTTTGTGAGGGGCCTTTGTTGCGGCTGAGTGTTATATTTTGTGAGGAGCCTTTGTGACTGATTGTTATATTTTGTGAGGGGCCTTTGTGACTGATTGTTATATTTTGTGAGGGGCCTTTGTGACCGATTGTTATATTTTGTGAGAGGCCTTTGTGGCTGATTGTTATATTTCGTGAGGGGCCTTCGGGGCTTATTGGTATATTTCATAAGGGGCCTTTGTAACTGATTGTTATATTTTGTGAGGGGCCTTTGTGGCTGATTGTTATATTTTGTGAGGGGCCTTTGTTGCGGCTGAGTGTTATATTTTGTGAGGGGCCTTTGTGGCTGATAGTTATATTTTGTGAGGGGCCTTTGTTGCGGCTGAGTGTTATATTTTGTGAGGGGCCTTTGTGGCTGATAGTTATATTTTGTGAGGGGCCTTTGTGACTGATTGTTATATTTTGTGAGGGGCCTTTGTAACTGATTGTTATATTTTGTGAGGGGTCTTTGTGGCTGATAGTTATATTTTGTGAGGGGCCTTTGTGGCTGATAGTTATATTTTGTGAGGGGCCTTTGTAACTGATTGTTATATTTTGTGAGGGGTCTTTGTGGCTGATTGTTATATTTTGTGAGGGGCCTTTGTGGCTGATTGTTATATTTTGTGAGGGGCCTTTGTGGCTGATTGTTATATTTCGTGAGGGGCCTTTGGGGCTAATTGGTATATTTCATCAGGGGCCTTTGTAACTGATTGTTATATTTTGTGAGGGGCCTTTGTGGCTGATTGTTATATTTTATGAGGGGCCTTTGTTGCGGCTGAGTGTTATATTTTGTGAGGGGTCTTTGTGGCTGATTGTTATATTTTGTGAGAGGCCTTTGTGACTGATTGTTATATTTCGTGTGGGGCCTTTGTGGCTGATTGTTATATTTTGTGAGGGGCCTTTGTGGCTGATAGTTATATTTTGTGAGGAGCCTTTGTGACTGATTATTATATTTTGTGAGGGGCCTTTGTGACTGATTGTTATATTTTGTGAGGGGCCTTTGTGGCTGATTGTTATATTTCGTGAGGGGCCTTTGGGGCTAATTGGTATATTTCATAAGGGGCCTTTGTAACTGATTGTTATATTTTGTGAGGGGTCTTTGTGGCTGATTGTTATATTTTGTGAGGGGCCTTTGTGGCTGATTGTTATATTTTGTGAGGGGCCTTTGTGGCTGATTGTTATATTTCGTGAGGGGCCTTTGGGGCTAATTGGTATATTTCATCAGGGGCCTTTGTAACTGATTGTTATATTTTGTGAGGGGCCTTTGTGGCTGATTGTTATATTTTATGAGGGGCCTTTGTTGCGGCTGAGTGTTATATTTTGTGAGGGGTCTTTGTGGCTGATTGTTATATTTTGTGAGAGGCCTTTGTGACTGATTGTTATATTTCGTTTGGGGCCTTTGTGGCTGATTGTTATATTTTGTGAGGGGCCTTTGAGGCTGATTGTTATATTTTGTGACAGGCTTGTGGTTGATTTTATATTTTGTGAGGGGCCTTTGTGACTGATTGTTATATTTTGTGAGGGGCCTTTATGACTGAGTGTTATATTTTGTGAGGGGCCTTTGTGGCTGATTGTTATATTTTGTGAGGGGCCTTTGTGACTAATTGTTATATTTCATGAGGGGCCTTTGTGGCTGATTGTTATATTTTGTGAGGGGCCTTTGTGGCTGATTGTTATATTTTGTGAAGGGCCTTTGTTGTGGCTGAGTGTTATATTTTGTGAGGGGCCTTTGTGGCTGATAGTTATTTTTTGTGAGGGGCCTTTGTGGCTGATTGTTATATTTCGTGTGGGGCCCTTGTGACTGATTGTTATATTTTGTGAGGGGCCTTTGTGACTAATTGTTATATTTCATGAGGGGCCTTTGTGGCTGATTGTTATATTTTGTGAGGGGCCTTTGTGGCTGATTGTTATATTTTGTGAAGGGCCTTTGTTGTGGCTGAGTGTTATATTTTGTGAGGGGCCTTTGTGGCTGATAGTTATTTTTTGTGAGGGGCCTTTGTGGCTGATTGTTATATTTCGTGTGGGGCCTTTGTGGCTGATTGTTATATTTTGTGACGGGCTTGTGGCTGATTCTTATATTTTGTTAGGGGCCTTTGTGACTGAATGTTATATTTCGTGTGGGGCCTTTGTGGCTGATTGTTATATTTTGTGAGGGGCCTTTGTGGCTGATTGTTATATTTTGTGAGGAGCCTGTGTGACTGATTGTTATATTTTGTGAGGGGCCTTTGTGACTGATTGTTATATTTCATGCGGGATTTTGTGACTGATTGTTATATTTTGTGAGGGGCCCTTGAGGCTGATTGTTATATCTCGTGAGGAGCCTTTGTGACTGATTGTTATATTTTGTGAGGGGCCTTTGTGGCTGATTGTTATATTCTGTGAGGGGCCTTTGTGGCTGATTGTTATATTTTGTGAGGGGCCTTTGTGACTGATATTTATATTTTGTGAGGGGCCTTTGTGGCTGATTGTTATATTTTGTGAGGGGCCTTTATGACTGAGTGTTATATTTTGTGAGGGGCCTTTGTGGCTGATTGTTATATTTTGTGAGGGGCCTTTGTGACTAATTGTTATATTTCATGAGGGGCCTTTGTGGCTGATTGTTATATTTTGTGAGGGGCCTTTTTGGCTGATTGTTATATTTTGTGAAGG
Organism: Panopea generosa; assembly: GCA_029582155.1. Lineage (NCBI taxonomy): Eukaryota > Metazoa > Mollusca > Bivalvia > Adapedonta > Hiatellidae > Panopea > Panopea generosa. The sequence goes on from CM055898.1 coordinate 6,834,662, forward strand.
GCCTTTGTTGTGGCTGAGTGTTATATTTTGTGAGGGGCCTTTGTGGCTGATAGTTATTTTTTGTGAGGGGCCTTTGTGGCTGATTGTTATATTTCGTGTGGGGCCCTTGTGACTGATTGTTATATTTTGTGAGGGGCCTTTGTGACTAATTGTTATATTTCATGAGGGGCCTTTGTGGCTGATTGTTATATTTTGTGAGGGGCCTTTGTGGCTGATTGTTATATTTTGTGAAGGGCCTTTGTTGTGGCTGAGTGTTATATTTTGTGAGGGGCCTTTGTGGCTGATAGTTATTTTTTGTGAGGGGCCTTTGTGGCTGATTGTTATATTTCGTGTGGGGCCTTTGTGGCTGATTGTTATATTTTGTGACGGGCTTGTGGCTGATTCTTATATTTTGTTAGGGGCCTTTGTGACTGAATGTTATATTTCGTGTGGGGCCTTTGTGGCTGATTGTTATATTTTGTGAGGGGCCTTTGTGGCTGATTGTTATATTTTGTGAGGAGCCTGTGTGACTGATTGTTATATTTTGTGAGGGGCCTTTGTGACTGATTGTTATATTTCATGCGGGATTTTGTGACTGATTGTTATATTTTGTGAGGGGCCCTTGAGGCTGATTGTTATATCTCGTGAGGAGCCTTTGTGACTGATTGTTATATTTTGTGAGGGGCCTTTGTGGCTGATTGTTATATTCTGTGAGGGGCCTTTGTGGCTGATTGTTATATTTTGTGAGGGGCCTTTGTGACTGATATTTATATTTTGTGAGGGGCCTTTGTGGCTGATTGTTATATTTTATGAGGGGCCTTTGTAACTGATTGTTATATTTCGTGAGGAGCCTTTGTGGCTGATTGTTATATTTCGTGAGGGGCCTTTGTGGTTGATTGTTATATTTTCGGAGGAGCCTGTGTGACTGATTGCTATATTTTGTGAGGGGCCTTTGTGGATGATTGTTATATTTTGTGAGGAGCCTTTGTGACTGATTGTTATATTTCGTGAGGGGCCTTTGTGGCTGATTGTTATATTTCGTGAGGGGCCTTTGTGGTTGATTGTTATATTTCGTGAGGAGCATTTGTGACTGATTGTTATATTTCGTGAGGAGCCTGTGTGACTGATTGCTATATTTCGTGAGGAGCCTTTGCGACTGATTGTTATATTTCGTGAGGGGCCTTTGTGACTGATTGTTATATTTCGTGAGGAGCCTTTGTGACTGATTGTTATATTTTGTGAGGAGCCTTTGTGACTGATTGTTATATTTCGTGAGGGGCCTTTGTGACTGATTGTTATATTTTGTGAGGAGCCTTTGTGACTGATTGTTATATTTCGTGAGGAGCCTGTGTGACTGATTGCTATATTTTGTGAGGGGCCTTTGTGGATGATTGTTATATTTTGTGAGGAGCCTTTGTGACTGATTGTTTTATTTCGTGAGGGGCCTTTGTGACTGATTGTTATATTTCGTGAGGGGCCTTTGTGGCTGATTGTTATATTATGTGAGGGGCCTTTGTTGTGACTGATTTTTTTATTATTTCAGGGGCCTTTGTGACTGATTGTTATATTTTTTGAGGGACCTTCGTGACTGAGTGTTATATTTCTTGAGGGGCCTTTGTGGCTGATTGTTATATTTCGTGAGGGGCCTTTGTGGCTGATTGTTATATTATGTGAGGGGCCTTTGTGACTGATTTTTTTATTATTTGAGGGGCCTTTGTGACTGATTGTTATATTTTGTGAGGGGCATTTGTGACTGAGTGTTATATTTCGTGAGGGGCCTTTGTGGCTGATTCTCGCGATGGAACTTTCTATCCAAACCACTAATCCATGATTGTAAGATACTAACAACAATTTTATGAAAAATTCAATTGGTCTCAATGCAAATTTATTTTGCCCGAAGTAAAGGTAATTTACTAAATGTGAAAAACAAAAACATTAATTTTTCCAACTGCCCTTTTATTATGTTAAATAATACTGGTGATAGGATAAAACAAAGTACCCACCAAGTTACTGCATTTTTCATGATAACAGACAGGCAAGAGACTGATGCTCAGTAAAAATAGTGAGAAAACATGTAATGAGGCTTACCGTCAGTAAACCAAGGTAGTACTCTAGATCATCAACAATAAGAACATCAGGCAGTAGTGTACGTGTGTGCATGGAGCTACAGTACTTTATAACATCCCCAACATTGCCCATGTACCTGAAATACAAAAACATGAATAAACATTTCCTACTGCTACTATAACAAACTTTAGGCAGTAGTGTACATGTGTGCATGGAGCTACAATACTTTATAACATCCCCAACATTGCCCATGTACCTGAAATACAAATACATGAATAAACATTTCCTACTGCTACTATAACAAACATTAGGCAGTAGTGTATGTGTGTGCATGGAGCTACAGTACTTTATAACATCCCCAACACTGCCCATGTACCTGAAATACAAACACATGAATAAATATTTCCTACTGCTACTATAACAAACATCAGGCAGTAGTGTACGTGTGTGCATGGAGCTACAGTACTTTATAACATCCCCAACACTGCCCATGTACCTGAAATACAAATACATGAATAAACATTTCCTACTGCTACTATAACAAACATCAGGCAGTAGTGTATGTGTGTGCATGGAGCTACAGTACTTGATAACATCCCCAACATTGCCCATGTACCTGAAATACAAATACATGAATAAACATTTCCTACTGCAACTATAACAAACATCAGGCAGTAGTGTATGTGTGTACATGGAGCTACAATACTTTATAACACCCCCAACATTGCCCATGTACCTGAAATACAAATACATGAATAAACATTTCCTACTGCTACTATAGCAAACATAAGGCAGTAGTGTATGTATGTGCATGGAGCTACAGTACTTTATAACAACCCCAACATATCCCATGTACCTAAAACACATATACATAAAACATTTCCTACTGCTACTATAACAAACATCAGGCAGTAGTGTATGTTTGTGCATGGAGCTACAATACTTAATAACATCCCCAACACTGCCCATGTACCTGAAATACAAATACATGAATAAACATTTCCTGCTGCAACTATAACAAACATCAGGCAGTAGTGTACGTGTGTGCATGGAGCTACAATACTTTATAACATCCCCAACACTGCCCATGTACATGAAATACAAACACATGAATAAACATTTCCTACTGCTACTATTACAAACATCAGGCAGTAGTGTATGTGTGTACATGGAGCTACAATACTTAACATCCCCAACATTGCCCATGTACCTGAAATACAAATACATGAATAAACATTTCGTACTGCTACTATAACAAACATTAGGCAGTAGTATACGTGTGTGCATGAAGCTACAATACTTTCTAACAACCCCAACATTGCACATGTACCTGAAATACAAATACATTAATAAATATTTCCTACTGCTACTATAACAAACATCAGGCAGTAGTGTATGTGTGTGCATGGAGCTACAATACTTTATAATATCCCCAACATTGCCCATGTACCTGAAATACAAATACATTAATAAACATTTCCTACTGCTACTATAACAAACATCAGGCAGTAGTGTATGCGTGTGCATGGAGCTACAATACTTTATAATATCCCCAACATTGCCCATGTACCTGAAATACAAATACATGAATAAACATTTAGTACTGCTACTATAACAAACATTAGGCAATAGTGTATGTGTGTGTATGGAGCTACAATACTTTATAACATCCCCAACACTGCCCATGTACCTGAAATACAAAAACATGAATAGACATTTCCTACTGCTACTATAACAAACATCAGGCAGTAGTGTACGTGCGTGGATGGAGCTACAATACTTTATAACATCCCCAACATTGCCCATGTATCTGAAATACATATACATGAATAAACATTTCCTACTGCTACTATAACAAACATCAGGCAGTAGTGTACGTGTGTGCATGGAGCTACAGTACTTTATAACATCCCCAACATTGCCCATGTACCTGAAATACAAATACATGAATAAACACTTCCTACTGCTACTATAACAAACATCAGGCAGTAGTGTATGTGTGTGTATGGAGCTACAATACTTTATAACATCCCCAACACTGCCCATGTACCTGAAATACAAATACATGAATAAACATTTCCTACTGCTACTATAACAAACATCAGGCAGTAGTGTATGTGTGTGCATGGAGCTACAATACTTTATAATATCCCCAACATTGCCCATGTACCTGAAATACAAACACATGAATAAACACTTCCTACTGCTACTATAACAAACATCAGGCAGAAGTGTATGTGTGTGCATGGAGCTACAGTACTTGATAACATCCCCAACATTGTCCATGTACCTGAAATACAATTACATGAATAAACATTTCCTACTGCTACTATAACAAACATCAGGCAGTAGTGTATGTGTGTGCATGGAGCTACAATACTTTATAACATCCCCAACACTGCCCATGTACCTGAAATACAAATACATGAATAAACATTTCCTACTGCTACTATAACAAACATTAGGCAGTAGTGTATGTGTGTGTATGGAGCTACAATACTTTATAACATCCCCAACATTGCCCATGTATCTGAAATACATATACATGAATAAACATTTCCTACTGCTACTATAACAAACATCAGGCAGTAGTGTACGTGTGTGCATGGAGCTACAGTACTTTATAACATCCCTAACATTGCCCATGTACCTGAAATACAAATACATGAATAAACACTTCCTACTGCTACTATAACAAACATCAGGCAGTAGTGTATGTGTGTGTATGGAGCTACAATACTTTATAACATCCCCAACACTGCCCATGTACCTGAAATACAAATACATGAATAAACATTTCCTACTGCTACTATAACAAACATCAGGCAGTAGTGTATGTGTGTGCATGGAGCTACAATACTTTATAATATCCCCAACATTGCCCATGTACCTGAAATACAAACACATGAATAAACATTTCCTACTGCTACTATAACAAACATCAGGCAGTAGTGAATGTGTGTGCATGGAGCTACAGTACTTTATAACATCCCCAACACTGCCCATGTACCTGAAATACAAATACATGAATAAACATTTCCTACTGCTACTATAACAAACATCAGGCAGAAGTGTATGTGTGTGCATGGAGCTACAGTACTTTATAACATCCCCAACACTGCCCATGTACCTGAAATACAATTACATGAATAAACATTTCCTACTGCTACTATAACAAACATCAGGCAGTAGTGTATGTGTGTGCATGGAGCTACAATACTTTATAACATCCCCAACACTGCCCATGTACCTGAAATACAAATACATGAATAAACATTTCCTACTGCTACTATAACAAACATTAGGCAGTAGTATCAGGGCTCGAATTTAAGCACTCGCCACTCGCAAAATGCGAGCTGTATTTTGAAAATGCGAGTTAAAATTACTTAAGCTGGCATTTTTTTGCGAGTGGATTTCAAGTTGAGAAAATTACTTATTGTATTCATTTTATTGATTTTTGAAAATAAATAAGTATTATCCTGGTAAAAATAACGAGTTCTTGTCAATTTTACCAAATTTCTTTTGCTTCTTGCGCCAAATTACCCCCTAGCAGCACGATTGTCAATGACACGTATTAAATATTTATATGTGTAGACTGCGTCCAATTGTTTTTGATCTCAAGTTCATTCTGCAAAAAGGAAGTAAAGTTAAAACCCGTCAACAACATTAAATGAGTAAACTGTGTCTAGTTTGATCGATCGCGCACTCACTCTATAAAATAAAAGTAAAGTTGAAACCCGTCAAATTTATTGTTTACACATTTTGTCAGCTGTTAAAGTGGCTGATAAAATAACATCTTTTTCTCCACTGAACCGACGAATGAAAGTGAGTCCCAACAAGAAAAAAGAGAAATAATCCTTCCGTTAATACTGTAATGAAATGGGAGCGACAGCTCAATATCACACAGGGCTATAAACTTGACAATGACAAAATGGTGTGTCAGTTGTAGAAACCACGCGATCGACAGATCATCCATGATAATTAAACTATATTACTATGATATCACAACATTTACACATGTTAATTAATTGTCCTTGGCTAGATCTAGATCTTATTTTAAAACGAAAGGCCATTGGCTATATTTATTCTATAAATAGAAATGTGTGTTTGTCTCAATCTCAGTCTCTGTACACTTGTTATTGATGAATCAATGATTCATATTTTGGTTTAGTTAAAAGTGTTTATTTATGATATATCATTGTATGCATTTATTTATGGTAGTATAATAAATAACAAAGACAATTTTATTTTTTAAAATATTTTGTTCTGTAAAGTACTGCTTTGAATTGTACCTTAACATATATAATAACCTTGATACCATGGTCTATAAATAAAAAAAAGGTAATAATGCATATTAAATAACACGCAGGCTTTGAAACAATTAATTTAAAATTGGTTTGGCTAGTTGGTTTCAAATTTGGCCAGTGGAAATTTTAGGCACTGGCCAAAATTGCCAGTGCACAAAAAAGTTAAATTTTAGCCCTGAGTATACGTGTGTGCATGGAGCTACAATACTTTATAACAACCCAAACATTGCCCATGTACCTGAAATACAAATACATACATAAATAAACATTTCCTACTGCTACTATAACAAACATTAGGCAGTAGTGTATGTGTGTGCTTGGAGCTACAATACTTTATAATATCCCCAACATTGCCCATGTACCTGAAATACAAATACATGAATAAACATTTCCTACTGCTACTATAACAAACATCAGGCAGTAGTGTACGTGTGTGTATGGAGCTACAGTACTCTATAACATCCCCAACATTGCCCATGTACCTGAAATACAAATACATGAATAAACATTTCCTACTGCTACTATAACAAACATCAGGCAGTAGTGTATGTGTGTGCATGGAGCTACAGTACTTTATAACATCCCAAACACTGCCAATGTACCTGAAATACAAATACATCAATAAACATTTCCTACTGCAACTATAACAAACATCAGGCAGTAGTGTACATGTGTGCATGGAGCTACAATACTTTATAACATCCCCAACATTGCCCATGTACCTGAAATACAAATACATGAATAAATATTTCCTACTGCTACTATAACAAACATCAGGCAGTAGTGTATGTGTGTGCATGGAGCTACAATACTTTATAACATCCCCAACACTGCCCATGTACCTGAAATACAAATACATGAATAAACATTTCCTACTGCTACTATAACAAACATCAGGCAGTATTGTATGTGTGTGCATGGAGCTACAATACTTTATAACATCCCCAACATTGCCCATGTACCTGAAATACAAATACATGAATAAATATTTCCTACTGCTACTATAACAAACATCAGGCAGTAGTGTACGTGTGTGCATGGAGCTACAATACTTTATAACATCCCCAACACTGCCCATGTACCTGAAATACAAATACATGAATAAATATTTCCTACTGCTACTATAACAAACATCAGGCAGTAGTGTACGTGTGTGCATGGAGCTACAATACTTTATAACATCCCCAACATTGCCCATGTACCTGAAATACAAATACATGAATAAACATTTACTACTGCTACTATAACAAACATTAGGCAGTAATGTATGTGTGTGCATGGAGCTACAATACTTTATAACATCCCCAACATTGCCCATGTACCTAAAATACAAACACATGAATGAACATTTCCTACTGCTACTATAACAAACATCAGGCAGTAGTGTACGTATGTGCATTGAGCTACAATACTTTATAACATCCCCAACATTGCCCATGTACCTGAAATACAAATACATCAATAAACATTTCCTACTGCTACTATAACAAACATCAGGCAGTAGTGTATGTGTGTGCATGGTGCTACAGTACTTTATAACATCCCCAACACTGCCCATGTACCTGAAATACAAATACATGAATAAACATTTCCTACTGCTACTATAACAAACATCAGGCAGTAGTGTATGTGTGTGCATGGAGCTACAGAACTTTATAACATCCCCAACACTGCCCATGTACCTGAAATACAAACACATGAATAAACATTTCCTACTGCTACTATAACAAACATCAGGCAGTAGTGTATGTGTGTGCATGGAGCTACAGAACTTTGTAACATCCCCAACACTGCCAATGTACCTGAAATACAAATACATGAATAAACATTTCCTACTGCTACTATAACAAACATCAGGCAGTAGTGTATGTGTGTGCATGGAGCTACAGTACTTTATAACATCCCCAACACTGCCCATGTACCTGAAATACAAATACATGAATAAACATTTCCTACTGCTACTATAACAAACATCAGGCAGTAGTGTATGTGTGTGCATGGAGCTACAGTACTTTATAACATCCCCAACACTGCCCATGTACCTGAAATACAAATACATGAATAAAAACATTTCCTACTGCTACTATAACAAACATCAGGCAGTATTGTATGTGTGTGCATGGAACTACAGTACTTTATAACATCCCCAACACTGCCCATGTACCTGAAATACAAATACATGAATAAACATTTCCTACTGCTACTATAACAAACATCAGGCAGTAGTGTATGTGTGTGCATGGAGCTACAGTACTTTATAACATCCCCAACATTGCCCATGTACCTGAAATACAAATACATGAATAAACATTTCCTACTGCTACTATAACAAACATCAGGCAGTAGTGTATGTGGGTGCATGGAGCTACAGTACTTTATAACATCCCCAACATTGCCCATGTACCTGAAATACAAATACATGAATAAACATTTCCTACTGCTACTATAACAAACATCAGGCAGTAGTGTATGTGTGTGCATGGAGCTACAGTACTTTATAACCTCCTAAACATTGCCCATGTACCTGAAATACAAATACATGAATAAACATTTCCTACTGCTACTATAACAAACATCAGGCAGTAGTGTATGTGTGTGCATGGAGCTACAGTACTTTATAACATCCCCAACATTACCCATGTACCTGAAATACAAATACATGAATAAACATTTCCTACTGCTACTATAACAAACATTAGGCAGTAGTGTACGTGTGTGCATGGAGCTACAGTACTTTATAACATCCCCAACATTGCCCATGTACCTGAAATACAAATACATGAATAAACATTTCCTACTGCTACTATAACAAACATCAGGCAGTAGTGTACGTGTGTGCATGGAGCTACAATACTTTATAACATCCCCAACATTGCCCATGTACCTGAAATACAAATACATGAATAAATATTTCATACTGCTACTATAACAAACATCAGGCAGTATGCTAGGTGTGTACATTGAGCTACAATACTTTATAACATTCCCAACATTGCCCATGTACCTGAAATACAAATACATGAATAAACATTTCCTACTGCTACTATAACAAACATCAGGCAGTAGTGTACGTGTGTGCATGGAGCTACAGTACTTTATAACATCCCCAACATTGCCCATGTACCTGAAATACAAATACATGAATAAATATTTCCTACTGCAACTATAACAAACATCAGGCAGTAGTGTATGTGTGTACATGGAGCTACAATACTTTATAACATCCCCAACATTGCCCATGTACCCGAAATACAAATACATGAATAAACATTTCCTACTGCTACTATAACAAACATAAGGCAGTAGTGTATGTGTGTGCATGGAGCTACAGTACTTTATACATCCCCAACATTACCCATGTACCTGAAATACAAATACATCAATAAACATTTCCTACTGCTACTATAACAAACATCAGGCAGTAGTGTATGTGTGTGCATGGAGCTACAGTACTTTATAACATCCCCAACATTGCCCATGTACCTGAAATACAAATACATGAATAAACATTTCCTACTGCTACTATAACAAACATCAGGCAGTAGTGTATGTGTGTGCATGGAGCTATAGTACTTTATAACATCCCCAACACTGCCCATGTACCTGAAATACAAATACATGAATAAACATTTCCTACTGCTACTATAACAAACATCAGGCAGTAGTGTATGTGTGTGCATGGAGCTACAGTACTTTATAACATCCCCAACATTGCCCATGTACCTGAAATACAAATACATGAATAAACATTTCCTACTGCTACTATAACAAACATCAGGCAGTAGTGTATGTGTGTGCATGGAGCTACAATACTTTATACCATCCCCAACACTGCCCACGTACCTGAAATACAAATACATGAATAAACATTTCCTACTGCTACTATAACAAACATCAGGCAGTAGTGTACGTGTGTGTATGGAGCTACAATACTTTATAACATCCCCAACATTGCCCATGTACCTGAAATACAAATACATGAATAAACATTTCCTACTGCTACTATAACAAACATCAGGCAGTAGTGTACATGTGTGCATGGAGCTACAGTACTTTATAACATCCCCAACATTGCCCATGTACCTGAAATACAAGCACATGAATAAACATTTCCTACTGCTACTATAACAAACATCAGGCAGTAGTGTACGTGTGTGCTAGGAGCTACAGTACTTTATAACAGTGTACGTGTGTGCATGGAGCTACAATACTTTATAACATCCCCAACATTGCCCATGTACCTGAAATACAAATACATGAATAAACATTTCCTACTGCAGTCCAGATATAGCGCGAAACTCAATATAACAAGTTTTTCTATGGCTCCAAAAAGTTGGCTACCTGTGGTAATTATACAGAACATCGCTTTTAATTGATTTACGCCAAATAACATTGGCCTGTCTTTAACACATAGTCATGTTTTTCCCAAGGCCAATTGTGTTGACTTAAACCAAATATTATATTGCCAATGGGTGACTATAGTTCTATACAGACTTCTAACACATCAGGTGTTGATCACATATATCATGTTAAGTCACATAAAGATGACAAATACAGTTTTTACCCAAGTTATCAATAAATTTTTAGAAAAATATAATAACAGAATAGAAACAATGTAAGAAATCAGTTCACAAAAGTAACACTATTACATTATTTACTGAAAGAAACAGAAATATGTTGGTATAAAGTGCAATCTATAATGTCTCGCTCCATATAGCCGCGAGATGTGTAACGCGGTTCCATTTTGAGCTAGGCTAGATCTGGTCTGCCCACTGTCAGTATAATGTGACTAGGTTGGGTATCATACAATGTTTCTGCGGTATGATACTTCAGTGTGACAGTGCTCAGAATACTGTCTCAAGTAGACACCATTGGGATATGACTGAAAAATTGTTGAAAGTGACGCTTAAAACCAAACAACAAAAACTTGAATTCTCTTTTTCTTCTTCTTTCAGGGCTTTGTACTGCAGTGATTCAATTTTTCCTAGTATGAGTTAAAGGGATTATATTGGCATAGTACCACCAATTCCCTGTCCTAAATACACACGCCAAGCATGAAGATACACTTATAACTTAGAGATATACACTTCTAAAGTGTCTATTTGACTAACATCTTTAATACAAACATCTGGTTTCTGAAACCATGTTTTTGTTTACATTCCTTATTTTTAACGAACTGCTTTCAGGTTTCCGATCAATCATCGGATAACATCGTGAAAACTCGTTCCCGATCTCGTTTTCGAGGCTTTGTTCGGGAAGTTTACGGAGTTTAATGTAAACATTGCGCAATACTTTATTGCTGGACATATTAAAGTTTTGGCCAATATTCAATTACTGTTAATTTGATAACTTTCAAGTAAATAAAGGTTATATGTCAATACATAAGCAATATTTTGTGCACACTGCATACAGGAAAAGTCTGGATTAACAGCGTATTTGTGTTAATTGCCAATATAATCTCTTTAAGTGGTCAGTATTTTAGAAATCACCACTGAAAATTTGATGCTGATACCAGCTTTCTGGACAATTTTGTGACATTTCAGAATTGTTGTTTCAAACCACATCATAGGCGAATAGTTGACATACTATTACTCTGGAAATTGATAGGTCTCACAAAAGTATTGAATTCACAAAAAATAATACCTGGTCAACGTATGCTTTTTTCCCTTTATAATTGCCTATCTTAAACCAGTGAAGAATTTGAGTCCAGACACATGCTGCAGATTTTGTTTTTTCACTGTGTTTTGGACATAAATATTACAATGGAGCTCTATGGGAAATGTAAAAGTGGTGTGAGACATACAGACACAGAGTATTGTATATTGTTAAAGGCTCATTAAACTTCCAAAACGGTTGTTTCTAGTTTTAATTTCAGTCAAATTTACTCTTCCAGAAGATAGAATACATGTTTATTTGATCACTAAGATACTGCGCAAACAAAAAAATAAATATAAAGCAAGTTATTAGTACATAATTAAGAATGGGTTTTGTTTACAAATTAATGTTCGTCGAAGCTTGTTCTGAAACGCGTCGGTCTGTAACACTGCAGAGAAGAACATGGTATGGGCCACTGTAGGGGATGCGGTTAAAATTGAATAACCCCTTGTGGTAAGATAGTTTTTAAGAAAATCCCCTTTATTCCCCTCAGTAATGAACTGGAGCCCACAAGCCAATTTATTGCATGGTAGAGACGAAGCGTTTATATAAAATTAAAAATAAAATTACTTTTTTAATAACTGTACTAAACAAACCACCCTTGGTAGCCTCTCAATATTGACTGTGATCAAGTGATTTGTGACGTAATAACGCGTGCAATAGTATCACCCGTATATGCAAGGGAGGATCCTGAGCAAGAGTAACTAGACCAAACTAGCATTCCATACATTGTTTTTCAGAGCGTACAAATAATATAATGCGTACTACGTTCGATATAGTTTTATTGCAGACATAAATATTTTTTTTTAATGAACCCTTTTATCTAACGGTCTTAATCCGCACACTTCCACTGCAGTATTCATTTGTGTACTTCCGAACACTGGCGGTGGTACAGTCGGAAAGCAACCAAGTCATTACAGAATTACAAAAATGTAAACAAAAGTTAAAAGTTTGGTCCGCTCGCCTAAGAAAATCATACTTCATTTGAAGTTATTTATTTTCTCGCTTTTTTAAAAACAGTCACTAAGGGGTCTACAGGAATGGTTTTAGCAACACTATCAACACATGTAATTACAATCATTTTTGTTAATATCAATTTGTGTGCATTTCGTAAGTTTAATGATGCTTTAATTAGTATTAAATGAAAATGCAGATACACAAAGTTATAAATGATGACTTTACAATGGTAAATACTCTTCATCACACACACCTGACAGCATATGTACTTACAAGAATGTGAGCGTTTTCAAAAGCCCAGCAGTCTCTGGGCGGGTCATACCATGGACTGGGAGGGGCATCTGTGAAAGTGGGCGTCGACTAATGAATGTAACATGGTAATCTTGACTTGCATATGAAACTGCTGCTTGGAACAATAGCAGGGTCTTACCGCTGCAAATAAAACAGTAAAATGTGATTAAGACCAATTTCAGTACTTTGAGCCGTCTTCTAAATGAGTGCAAGTAACAAACACAGACTACCAAAAGTTGGTTAACAAGGTAATTTGGTGCATGCACACTAATAAATGTAAAGTTGAGCACATGTTCCAGTGCTAGAGCATCAAACCCAGGAACGGAGGGTTGTGGGTTCCATCTTCCTCCACGGCTATGTGTGGTGTCATTGAGCAAGACACTTTTTCCACAAAATGCTTAGTACTGGTTATACCAAGAAAGACTCCGAGCGTTATTTGTATTAGTTGTAATAACTTGTTTCACAATCAAAGTAAAATACATTTTGTATATGTTCAAAATTTAAAAAAATAAATAATGTACATAATTTTTTATACAGGAATACCATAACATAGTGATGAACACTAAATATAAAGGATAAAACTGACAGCACATTGATCAGTTAGTAGGGCATCCATGTTTGTATTGCTCTATTATATCACATCAGGATTTTCTATGACCCACAATTTTGCAATTTTGTCAAACTATTTAATCAAATGACCCTTAAAATTCTCAAATTTGCCTTAAAGTCTCATTAATGGCCCCCAATTTGAAAGTATGAAGTAAAACAGTCATGTGGATCAAACAATGATGAGACTATGGTATATGTAGTAGCCATTTGACTGCAAGTCCATTAAGAATCATGGGTATGTTGTCAGCCTAGTTGATCAGAGTCGAGTACAGCTCACTTACTAGTTTATACTACTTTATTTTAGCTCAAACAATGAAGCAAAGAAAGCTCAAAGCTTATATGAACCACTCAACAGATCATTTCCTGAGTAAAACTAGTACCGAGTGTTTTTTGAGAAGCATCAGGTCGAGATGGGGAGCAAACTTCTGAGCTGCCAATACTATCCACTACACTACTGGCACACTTTTACATAATATATAGATAAATTGGAGGAACAAGTGGCAATGTTGATGAAAATCTATTTTAAATAATTATCTAAACAATACAAATCAGTTACAGATCTATTAAACCAACATCCTTTATCTGCATATAACTCACCTGCTCCAATTATTATTTAAGATAAATTAAAACTTGTGGATATCGTAAATTGTGGTCTTCAAACTCATTCAAAATTTAATGTACTATAAACCTTTACATTGGACAGTTTGGCAACTGGCCAGACGCAACAGTGACTATCATTCCGCACAATGGCCATGTGGTGTTGTTTGTCCAAGTAAATACAATGCAATACAATGTAATGTTTACTTAGAGACAGTTTGCTTGACTTAGAAAATGGCGATATTAGAAACAATATCAATCACTGATTGAATTATCAACTTGTTTGATTGACAGCCTGCCTGAGGTCAGTTAACATATGAATATTTAGTAAATATTTTGTCTATATGTAGGTGTTAGGGTTTCTAAAATCACAGGTTTTTGGACCGATTTCTATTATTCAAAACCGGTTTTTCTTTCAAAATTTAATAAAAAATTGGTCCAGATATTTTCTATTGGACGTATAAATTACCCTTATCATGCCTTACTAAGCTGTGAAATACACCTTGCGGCAATAACATTCGATTGTTTTGTCACCCACTGGCGAAAGGAGGTCAATTTTGACTAAGCCATTACGGATAGTGGAGGAGTTTTTCAGAAGAGTCTATTGCTATGTAACATGCCTTCGATGTGTGATCAGTGGCCCATATAAGTTCATCAAAACGGTTCGTTTGCATCAGTAATTTCTTTGATAGACCGCTTATTAATGACATTGATTAAGGAAAGTGATCAAACCTGGACCAATTTTATTTTGATGTTGGACCGGAATTGTTTGCGTTAGTCATAACGTTTGGAAAAATAATTGTCCACAGAGTACAGATCTGTGCACAGAGATAATAGATAACAGGTCGACACTAATAACCTTATATGCCCCAAATCAGGACTCACCCATTTTTTTTGATAATATAACGAATATTTCAGACACTATAAATAATAAGTGTAACAAAATAGTTAGGTTGTTGTGGCCTAATTTAGTAGTGCAAGCAAGTATGTGTCCATTAAAGGGATATAGGCTATATTCAGGTCAGGTAGCGTGGAATTGTTAAAATGTATTGATAGATCAATTGGAGCAATGTTTTTAAGATATTTTTACATTTTCATTCTTTTATTAAAGAATAAATCAATTTTGAAGTTTATTTCATCAAATTCCATTAAGTATTAAGAAAGTTAGAATAATTAAACAGGTTTATTTGTCATAAAACTAATTAAGGTTTACATTGGCCTTATAGCATAAAATTCGCATGTACGATATTTGAGAATTGTTGTTTCATGATTTACACAAAATTCAATAAGGTATGTGGACGATTTTGCTATATATGCTGACTCTGTTAGGAATGCAATGTCCAGTTAGCAGAATCATCTTTAGGTGTGGTTGTGACAAGAAAGATTGAGCATGATTTGTCTAAGTTGTAAGAACTCGTTTCACAATCAAAGTAAAATAAATAAGTTTAAACTAAAGATTGAGCATGTTACTGTTCCAGTACAAAAGGCATATGGGTATGTGAATTTTATATTACGTTATATTTAAATGTCTGATATATATATTTTTGACATAATCAGATCTAAGTAAAGTTGTATAAATTGTTCATATCCAGGCCGATGGTAATGTATGAAATTTAATACACATCTACGGCAGGCCTTCTAAAATTCCAAAATGCAAATCGGTCCAGGTTTTTTACTACCGTAAGAATCGCACTTATTTAAAAAAAATCACTAAAATTGCATTACATTATGCCTTTACTTGTATGCATACCCCACCCACCATGTCAGCAGCATCATGTATTTTCTGCATTTATTTATTAATAAGGAACGATTTCAAGTTTATTTGTGTATTATTTATAACATACTTTACCACAATGTGTACATTTTAATGACTGACATTATGTTTCCGCGTTACTGAATAATTTTCATTATATTAAAAATGATCGATCGAACCGGAAGTGATGCAAGTTCCGGAAGCTGCGTGAAATAATCACCGTGGAAACCAATGTAACGGTTCAACCACCAAAATAAATCATTCAGAACCTGTCCCTATTCAAAACAAAAATCGGTCCGGGTTTTATCACTTTCTTTAATTAATGTCATCAATTTTATAATTAAATTATTTTTTTTAAAAAAAATGAAACAAACAAGTAACGCAGCACGTTTTATCAAATATTTTATTGACGCAAACAATATTCGGTCCAACCATCCCAGCTTTGGTTAGCGGTATATCAAAGGAAATACGGACGCAAACACAGTCTTTTGATGAACCGACAGAACGCTATGGGTCGCTGATCACACATCGGAGCTGTGCTTCATAGCGATAGACTCTTCCGATAAACTCCCCTAAGTCAATGGTTTAGTCGAAATTGACATCATTTCGCACAGCAGGTGACAAAAGAAACGGATTATTGGGTCAAATGATATTGCCGCAAGGCGTATTTCACAGGTCAGTATGGCATGATAAGAGCAATTTATGAGATTTTATACGACCGATAGAAAATATCTGGACCGATTTTTTATTGAACTTTGAAAATATTTGGACCGATTTTTTATTAAACTTTGAAACGAAAACCGGTTTTGAACTTCAGAAATCGGTCCAAAAACTGAAAAACCGGCAATTTTAGAAGGCCTGATCTACGGTATTGAGAAGCGTTTTATTAGAATATAGGCCAAGGAATCTGAGAACTTATTTTGAGCTGTTGATATTGTAATTACGTTGAAATATTGAGATTCACCATGTTAGAATTGATTGATATGTGTAATTAAATTTTGTTGATGCTTATTCTGATATTCACGAAGTGAAAAGATACAGAATTGGTCTGTACTTGTTAATATTATGATGAGAAGTTATGAAGAGATATAATTGCCGTGTTGAGATTGACGGAGGGTCATATATGAGATATTGTTTAAACTGTCATGAAACTGCAGATAGTAAGTGTTGAATGAAATGTTATCATATATTGATAAATCTACCATGAAACTGTTAGATGGTAAAAATTGAATGCACTGTTATAATATGTTGATAAATCTACCATGAAACTATAAGATGGTTAGAAATTAATGCACTGTTATCATATATTGATAAAAATACCATGAAATTGATAGATGGTAGGTAATAGACGACATGTCATAACATATTTGAGTAACTAGTAAATCTGAGTTTATATATACATATTGTAGCCGTTTTTAGACGTAAACCGTTTGTAGACGTAAGCAAGAAATGTGTCCACTTCGTCAATAACGACATATAGACATGACAGGAAGTCAGTTGGTGGCAGTAGTCATGGGACAGCAACCCACATCTTCATCATATGGACGACTTGAGGTTCCTGACGCCGGAATACAATCGCGGTACAGGGCGACGTGAAACCATATACTCAGTACAGAGTTCAAGGGGAGACAACCCAGTTATATAGCCACCGCCGAAAGGGACGTGTGATGCTATATCTATGATATTCGGACGCGTAAAGTATATAGTGCATTTTATAAACTTTTGAGTGATAGAAACAGTTTGGACATAAATATTCGCAGGGATTGCAATTAAATTAAAGATCCAAAATTAGGTTACTATAGTTACAAATGTATTAATAATAAAAAAGCTAAAGAAAAGGTTTTAAAATCCAATCCATTTACAATCTAGTCAGTTATCATATTAAAATGTAATTTTAACCAATTTATTAAAGGTAAACCTCTACCGAAGCTAAATAATAGTCTACTCAGTGATGTAAATTATTAAAACACAATCAATGATAAAATTAAAGAAATAAAATGTCAGTATGCTGTACCTATTTATAACATAAACAATATTAATGATATTTGTAATAAAGATATACAGTTTTACTATTAATGACCAATTTTTTTTAGAAACACTTTTAATGGAAATTAAAGGTAAAACTATATCTTATTCTTCTTACAAGAAAAAAGAGACGGATAAGCGAGAATGTGAAATCATACATGAAATAAATAAAATAAAGCTGTTGTTGTTGTATGGTGTTTAGCGTCGTTTTCAACAATTTTTCAGTCATATCGCGACGGTGTCTACTTGAGACAGTACACACTGGAGTATCATGCCGCAGACACATGGTATGATACCCCACCCAGTCACATTATACTGACACCGAGCCAACCAGACCTAGAACTCTCCTCTAAATGCTGAGCGTCAAGCAAGGAAGCTCCTAGTACTATTTTTAAAGTCTTTGGTATGACCCAGCCGGGGGTCGAACCCACGACCTTCCACATGCAAATAAAATAAAGCAATCTCTTAATGCTAGCAATATAAGCAATCTCAATATTTTAAAAGAAGAACTTGTAACCTTGTGCAAAAAGAAAAAAGAGGGTCATTTTATAAAATCACGGGCACAATTTATTGAAGGAGAAAAACCTACAAAATATTTTTGCAACCTAGAACATCGTATTAACATCACAAGTAAAATTATACCTAAAATAGAATTGCCTGATGGTAGCATCATTACAAAACAAGAAGACATTTTAAAACAAGCTAAACATTTTTATGATAACTTATATGCAAATACAGACGGTCAACTAAGAGACATAGATTTGAATAACGAATTTTTAAATATTAACATACCAAAGTTAACTGATACAGAGTCCAAGACATTGGAAGGTTTAATTACATATGACCAAGCTTCCTCTTCACTTAGTAAGATTGTAAATAATCGTTCGCAAGGTACCGATGGTTTTGGTGCTGACATTTTTTAAGCTTTTTGGGGTAAAATACTGCATTTTGTTGATAGGGCTATAAATAATGGCTATATTAATGGGGAGTTATCAGTTGCACAAAAACAGGGAATTATTACACTAATCCAAAAAGATAATAAACCTAGACGTTTTTTAAAAAATTATAGACCAATATCTCTTTTAAATTGTGTTGACATGGTAGTCTCTGGGGCAATAGCAAATAGAATTAACCCTTTACTTCATATAGACGCCTTTGGCCACCTCTAATATAGACGCCTTTGGACAACTAATATAGAAGGCTTTTGAATTATTGGGTGAATTATGATTATATTAACTGGCAGAGTGGAAAACAGTGCAGGAAGTGTTCAAATTGCTCGTTACAAGCAATCTGAACTCTTCCTGCACTGTTTTCAAAGGCCTTCTGTGATTGGTGCGGGAAAACGCGTATCTATGGAGTAAAGGGTTAAATCAGTTCTTAATAAACTTATCTATGATAATCAAACATGTTTTATCCAAGGCAGATTTATGGGGAAAAGCCTAGAAAAATATATGACATCATGCAATCTGCAGAAGACAATAATATCCCAAGACTAATACTTCTAGTAGACTTTGAAAAAGCGTTAGACTCCATGTCTTGGTCTTTTATTCAAAAAGTACTCACTCTTTTTAACTTTAGTGACAATTATAAAAAGTGGATTGAAGTTTTATACAAAAATGCAAATCTTGCTGTCAATCAGGGGGGTCACCTGTCAGATTTTCTATATAGGGAGAGGTTGCCGACAAGGAGATTCTTTGTCACCCCATTTTCTGTGCAGAAATCTTGGCTATTGAAAGTACCTAATAACAAAAACATAAAGGGTTTAACAATTAATAATAATGAATTTAAATTATCACAGTTTGCAGACGATACATCAGTTATTTAAGACAGATCTTCTTCACTCAAACATACATTAGAAGAACTCTCTTTTTATGCTAGTATTTCAGGATTAAATGTACATTTTGATAAGACACATGTAGTTTGGATAGGGGCAAAAAAATATAGTTCAGACTCAATAAAAACCAAATGGAAACTGTCTTGAGGAAGTCAACAATTTAAACTGTTAGGTATTACCTTTGACATAGATTTAAATAAAATCCCAGATATAAATTACAAATAAAAAATTACAAAAATATTGAACTTAATTAAATTCTGGACCCGAAGATACCTAACTCCCTTAGGTAAAATAACAGTAATAAAAACCTTATTATTACCTATCCTCAATCACCTCTTCCGTTCACTACCTAATCCAAATGAGCATACAATAAAACAAGTTAATGACCTATTTTGCTATTTCTTATGGCAAGGTCCAACAAAAATTAAAAATGATGTGATAATAAAGAAATATTGTGATGGAGGACTAAAATGAATTTAAAAGCAATTATTGCAGTACTGAAATCCACATGGATAAGGAGACTCATTGTTACAGATGGACAATGGCAACATTTAGAATACCATGAAATTAACTCTAAAAACATATCAAATCTGGGTATTAGTTATTCAGAGGCCTTAGTTAAAGATATTAAAAGTCAGTTCTGAAAGATCCATTCTAAAATCTTTATACACACACTACGACACAGCAGACAACTCACTGCAATCAAACATACTGAAAAGTCTAGTCTATTTTAACCCAAACATTAGAATTGGTGGCAAGGATATATTTTATAAAAAATACTATAATAATGGTTAACTCTGATAAATGATTTTATAAGAGAAGATGGAAGGTTTTACACTTGTGAGGGGCTGAACACAATATACAATATTAAAATGATTTTTTTACAATATTATAGTGTGAAGAAAGCAATTAGAGAATACAAAACAATAAAGTATAAATGAATTCTCATCAAAGTTGAATTACCCAATTTTACCATCTAACATCCAAATATTTTTAAATAGCAGAAAAGGATCTAAAGAAATTTATGATATTCTTAACAGGAACAAAAGTTTACCTACATCAAAACTAAAATGGAATTGAAAATATAACTTTAGTGAGGAAACATGTAAAAATATCTACAAATTCCCATTTCAAAACCAATAAGCACTACATTACAATGGTTTCCGGCTAGAATAAATCATAGACTATTATCAAACAGACAATTTTCGCATAAAATCAAAATTAAAAATAATCCATTTTGCCTTTATTGCACACAAGAGGAAACCATAACGCACATGTTATGGTCCTGCCCCAAGACACAGTCCATTATAAATGAGTTGAAAACATATCTATTCTCTATAAATCCAATAGAAATTACTGAAGAAACATTCATTTTTAATATAGGAAAGGGATTAACACAAGTACAATTATATTTACTGTTGGAAAAAACAAAATTTTACATATTCTATACAAAACAACTCAAAACCCCTTCATCTATAGCAAGCCTAAAAAACAGACTAAAAGAACACATAAAATCCTGGAAAATGTAGCTATGAGAAACAAAAATCTTGAAAAATTTAAAAAAGATTGGAATTCATACTCTGATATTCTATCACAATAATTCCAAATTTCCAAAATATAGCATAAACCTGATTGTAGACCAATTTAGTTATATAAAACTAAAATCCCTGTCACTTACACAAGTCATGTTAATATATATGAATGTACTCAAAAAATGAAACAATGAAATATTGCTATGGTCTTGACTGATGAAGAGAGCATAATAGAGGGTTTTTTCTCTTTTCTAAAAAAAAAAAATTTGTTTACTGGAAGCAATTAGAAAATATCATTTTCCCCTAAACTTATTAAGACCCCATGTTTATACACTTATCCAAGTATGATATACTGAATATGAGTGAGAATAAGTGACAGAGAGACTAAAAAAGCTTAAATATATGTAAATATTGTACAGTGTGCGATGGGATGACCCCGACCTTTTAACACACTTATCAATGGGGAAAAAAAAATAAAAAAATAAAAAAATATGAAACAATATGCATAAAATATTGTCATTTATCAATAACTAGAAGTCATTTGATTAACAACTAACCTCTATAAATGAACACTTTTACATCATAATCTAGAAAGTGGTCTGCAAATTGCTTTTAGTTGAGCTTATGCAACTCCACATATATTTAGTTTCTACTGATTTAAACTTCTGCTTTTAAAAACTGTTCTTTAAAATCTTTCTTTTTCAATATAAACTTGCATTCTCATCTTCAAACCCTTATTCTCATATCATGTTTCATATGAGACTGGCAGCTATTTTGCACTTCAAGTCTATAGGGCTGGCAAATCGTGGCATGTATTACTATTGGCTTGTCATTGAAGTGAAAACTAAGTAAAGAAGTCTAATTGAAATCCTGTTATTTCTTTTGTATTGAAATTCAAAATCATTCATATTCTTATTTAGACATAAATGATAATTAGCTGAATTGTATTCATTTTTAAACTATTTTATTTTTTACATTAATAATTGTTTCTGAATCCTATTCAAAGATGGCCACAAAATATGAAATAACAAGTATCATGAACCAAGTAAGTCAATCCGTTAGTTGACATAGGCTTTGTTCATTACAAATATGTCATACTGTTAATAAAGAAATGTCCCTTAAATTATTTTGCCTAAAATTCTCAAACTGTGTACAGATGTAAATATATTCTGAACAGCAGCTTAAAATTGTTGCTCTTTTAATTGTATTTCATTTAACTCCACCTTCCCACTATCAACTGTTCTATTTAATCTGCGAGAAATGCACATTATAGTTTTGGAATCTTTGTAAGAAAAGATTACCTGTACATCTGTATGTTACTTCTCTGTTAATGCAACAGCAAAAGTCAAATGTTCCCGTGTCGATATATACTGGGCATTCGTATGAGATACATCAGTAAGCTACAACTTTTCAATAATGACTTGCATTACAGATTTAAATATTACATCTGTATTCATCTCCTACCTATATTCGTCTCCTAGTAACACAAGTGGACTGGTATTCTGATTTAATTTTTGCAACTCCTGTGTTAAAACTGTCTGATTCTCTGGCTTTTTTGTCTGCAACCAGTTGGATGTCAAAGGTAAACAATACAGCAACCCAGCCATAATGAATTAATCTCTTGTCTTATATCTGCAAAATATTATAAAGAAGTTCAGCCACAACTTTGTTTGAATCAACACTTATTTGAAAATACATGTTTTATTCTGTACTAATCTATTCTAGCTTGACCGCAATAAGCTTTTGCGAACCACTCTCGAGTGTTTCTTGGGAAGAACAATTCATGGTGTTCAACAATATAGGTTGTTCTCTTGATCTGGCCGGGCCCAATTAGCTCAGTTAGCTCTTTCAATCCAGGGGTTGTGAGTTCGATTCCCCCGTCGGCAACAGCCTCCGTGATGATTGATATACAACATTGTGTCTCATTATCATTCGTCTCTCACCACTGATTCAAGTGGGAAAGTTATCAGTTACTTGCGGAGATGGGGTGTGCTCGAGTACTGGTTAATCCCAGGAAAAAGTGGTTAGGTTAACTGATCGTCTGTTAGCCCTCAATGGCATAAAAATGACACTAATTATTCAATCAATCAATCAATCTCTTGATCTGGATTTGACATCTTAGATGAATATATTCCATTACTCAGAACAAAACTCACATGTACAGTATATTTTAACAGTATCACAGTCTTCATCAGCTTGGTGCTTGGTCAGTGATGCATGATGTAATTACAATGTTGATGATGCATACTTGGCCAGAAGTTGCAATGGAGTTTACACATTTCGTTTCATGTTCATTACCGGTATATACTTTTATTATTTCCAAAATGAGAATTTATTCTTCAAAAATACAACTATAAGATTCAAACTAACTCACATACTTATTACTCTAAAAAAAGAGTCACTGACAAACGGACCAACAAGTTTAAACATTACAAACTTATCCGTTCAATTTTGACCTCTGTGAACATTCCTTATCAATGTCAAAAAACCAAGGCATACTCAAACTTGATCTCAAATCATATTACTCAATAGGAATAATTTTACTACCTAAGAGTCCCTGCGTCTATCTATGTCAGTCACAAGCTTCTAAGATGTTCTGATATCTTCTAATCTGAACGTTTCCAATTTATTCATATGGCAGATTCATCCAAGATATTATGATTGTAATGTAGTCTGCCTATGATGTTTTGATATCTTCTAATTTGAATGTGGTCCATCCACTGCAGAGTCATATCACACTTAGACACTCAGTGTTATAACTACTTGTGTTCTAGATGTATATAATTTATGTATTATGAATTTTTGGTGTGTAAGCAAAGTGATTTAGAGATTCAATTCTGTGCAATGTGTTTCACAACATGGAAATTATCTCAATTTTTTATAGGACAGATAATCATTAAGCACCT
This sequence comes from Panopea generosa, assembly GCA_029582155.1. NCBI lineage: Eukaryota > Metazoa > Mollusca > Bivalvia > Adapedonta > Hiatellidae > Panopea > Panopea generosa. Next base: position 6,859,174 of record CM055898.1, read on the forward strand.
ACAGGCAGTTGTAGAAGATAAGCAAATATGCACTATATTACCCTATAGTCTGTGCCATCATGAACTCTTTACTATCTGTGCATAAAATCTATAAATAAATTTGTGATAAAGCAAGGACAATTAATTTAATACGATATTGAAGAGATTATTATGCCCAAGTTGTTCCTAATTTTCAAATAATGGTATTATTATATGCTACATGTACTATGCTCCTATCATCTAAAGTTTTGCTGTCAATAATATATAAACAACAACATATTTTAGTAAAACATATGCATCACCCCTTTATGACAGCATGTAAGGTAATTGGATCCTTTATGAGTTAGGACCCGAGCCAAATTGTTCTCAAGATTCCAAATGGAAACCTCTGATTTTTAATAAATAACAAAGTGACCTTTACCTATCCCAAGATGAACAGAAGTTATCTATCTACTTAGTTAAACCACTAGGCAAAGTTTGAGGTCCCTAAGTAATAAATATCATTCCCAAATTATCAGTTGGAAACTAGCCAGTGTTTTTGACCTTTGCTTTATCTATTCACAAACACAAACGCAGGCACCTTGCAAAGTTTGAGCACTGTTGGGCCAAGTTGTACTCATTTATCATCTGGAGGCTGATTCTCTATAAATAGTTACTGTGAACTTGATCTTTGACCTACTAAACCCAAATCAAATAAAATATGTCGAATTTTAGAAATATTACAAGCTTAAAGACCAACTCTTAGTGTCAAAATTTGGCTTGTGCATGTGCTAATTTGAATCATTTGTCACTAAAGTACAAACTATGACTGAGACTGATGACCAATCAAAGTAAACAAGAGTTGCCTCACTAAATTGAGTAGGTCTTATAACTGCAAAACCTTATACGAAAAAAACACTCTACAAGTGGCTGTCGAAGCAAAGGGCGTGTTTTCCGGAGCTCCAGCCTTCAAAGTGGGTCAAACTCAAATACATAAACATTCAACTGATTTTAATCATCTATCATCTATGTCACATCCATTTTACAGGGGTTGGCTTTATAATACTGCATGCCATGTTTTTAATGTGGCCCTAGAAAGGATCAAAAGAGCTCGCCAGACCAACGACTGGAAACAGTACCACAACTGCCAGAAGGAAACCAAAAGACTCCTGAGAAAGGCTGAAATGACACATGTTAACAATATAATCAGCGATGGACTGCAAAAGAATAACACTAAACCCTTCTGGAACTACGTGAAAGCAAAGAAGGAAGACAATATTGGTATTGCTCCATTACGGGACCATGGCCACCTAGTTGGTGACTGCAAGGGCAAGGCAGAGATCCTAGTCAACCAATTTGAGTCGGTGTTCACCAAAGACGACGAATCCGCTCAGCCGCCACAAACTACTAACTATGTGAACGTAGATGTACCAGCCTTAGAAACTGGAATAGACGGTGTATCGAAACTCCTGAGAAACATCAAGATCAACAAAGCAATCGGCCCAGATGAACTACCGAATCGAGTCCTACAGACATGTGCCACAGAAGCAGCACCAGCCATCACTGCCATCTTCCAACGCTCCGTGGACTCTGGAGAACTCCCCAAAGATTGGAGGGACGCCAACGTCGCACCAGTATACAAGAAAGGAGATTGACATACTCCAGAGAACTACAGACCAGTTTCCCTTACATGCCTCCTGTCCAAGTTACTGGAACACATAATCTGCCACCACATTCTAAACCACTTTGACAAGCACAAGGTCCTCACTTCTTTAAATCACGGCTTCCGCTCAGGCTATTCCTGCGAGACTCAACTAGTAGTAACAGACCATGATCTGCTCAACTACTACGACAACAACAATCAAGTCGACACAGTCATCCTTGACTTCAGCAAGGCCTTCGACACAGTACCACACAAGCGCCTACTACAAAAGCTCGACAACTACGGAATCAGAGGCCCCTTACTCACCTGGATTACAAGCTTCCTGACCCAACGAGAGATGTGCGTTGTCGTCAAAGGTGAGAAGTCCTGCCCTGCCCACGTAGGTTCCGGCGTTCCACAAGGCACTGTACTTGGACCCCTGTTGTTCCTGTGCTACATAAATGATCTGCCAGAAAGAGTCACATCACATATACGCCTGTTTGCGGATGACTGCCTTCTGTATAGAACCATCAAGACCGTCAAAGACCACCAACTACTCCAAAAGGAACTTACCGATTTACAGCAGTGGGCTCAAGACTGGGGCATGAAGTTCAATGCCAAGAAATGCTACCTCCTCAGCTCCAAGAACCGGTCCAGTCACTTCTACACTATCGATGATGTGATCCTTAAACAAGTTCAGGATAACCCATACCTGGGAATCACTATATCAGACGACCTGAAGTGGAAAACTCACATCAACAACATAGTCAAGCGAGCCAACTCTACATTAGGATTCCTCCGACGAAACCTTAGGCACTGCCCAAAGGACTGTAGAAAGAACGCCTACATAGCGCTCATCAGATCCAAACTGGAATATGGATGCACCGTCTGGGACCTTTACCTGCAAAGTGACATCGACAAGCTTGAACGTGTCCAAAGATCAGCAGCACGCTTCATAACAAAAGACTACAGATCCCAAGAAGTAGGATGTGTCACCGACATGCTGAAGGACCTAGCGCTACCACCACTACAGGAGAGACGACGCCACCAGAGGCTGACGCTGCTGTACAAGGTGGTGAAAGGGCACGTACCGGCTATCAACATTGACCACTATCTAAAACCGCTAAGACCAAAACGAACTGTCAGGGCAAAACAGTATGAGGACTTTATTCAGAAAAATATTGTAGAAAACAGTGTGAACAATAACAACAAGTGCTTTATGCAAATGCCCATTCCTTCCCGTTGAGTTAAAGCCAGCAGTGGTCACTTCAACGTATTAATCCAGATCCAGATCCAGATCCAGGGGAAACTATCAAGGGTTACAGAATGATACCATAACATTATCCTTGCATGCTGTAAAAAACATAATAGAAACAGCAAGCATATGGATTTTCCAACAGGTTTAAAGTTTATTTAGTATTTGTTTGTTTGCTATACTTATGCTATTGAAGTCTGAACCCAAGAGAGGCAATGCCTTAGTTCATATTATTAAAAAGGCTAATATTTATATAAACATAAACTTTAATAACTATGCATTGTCTGAATGTTTTAATTACATACAACAATTTTTTATGACACACCAACACAAACACTCATGAACAATATACCCACTGTAACAGCATGATGTTTTGACCCTCATTTGTAAACCAAGAACTGCCTGCAATGTAAGTATTATTCTTAATTATTACCCTAGTAATTGCAATATCTTTTCCTCTTATTTTTATTCTCACATATTTTTTACTAACCAACAACTTATGGAAAATTGTGTTTGACAACTACCTATTACCTCGCCATTTAGGTTTATCCTATTTCATATTAGTCATATAATCATAAAAAATAACATGCAGTCACATTATAAATGCTAAATACCATATAATGTCCACAAACAAATTAATAACTTGTGTGAAATGTGTCATGTTTTCCCGCTAATTCTGTTACCTCTCAAGTTGAAGAGCGTAGGTTTATAAAACGAAAATAAATTGATCGATTTTGTAAGTTTGTAATTTTGTCCAATTAATAAAACGACACAGACACAAGCATTTGATATCACAAAATGATAATTGAGTTATGGAACAGAAACTAAAATTTCGTCCATAAGTATAATTATTATTATTTATTTACACGTTGAAAGTGACCTCATTTTATGACCCAGTTTTATACATGCAAAGAGGTCAACCTAGAAGTTGAAGCATTGGTTATTCAATGGAAATATGATTAAGACTGTTTCATGTATTTTGAACCATTAAGATGTAAATACATAGTTATATAACACACATAAATAAAGGTAAGAATTCATGTTTGTTGTTTCAATTGTTACTTTATTTTGAAAGTCTTTACAGCTTAAGGTCGTTCGTAATCAAATTGTTCGACGAAAATACATAATATACATGTGTCTGGATAATATGATATAGTTTAAATAATTTTAGAATTTGATAACCATCTCCTTTATGATCACATTTAGCAGTTTATTCACATTAAATGTATTTGTCTTGATGTCAATGCTTGGTTCAATCAGACAATTTGCCTCTGGTTTAATTATTTGCTCTGTAATCTCCAGAGCAACATATGCAGTCCAGATTAAATAAGGTGTAGATTTACAAATTTACAGTTTTTCATTATTTGGATATTCAGCTTAATGTTTGGAGTCAAACAAAAAATATTATCAAAAAGCTCCTAATAGTTGTACAATATGTTGTTTGAATGTTAACCATAATGAGGCGACATCATGCAATTTTTGTAGACATTTGACTTTTTATGCCTTCTGAAACATATGGACAGCAAGTCGAATATCCATAGGTCCCCCTAAAAAATAGTTTTGTTTCTTGTGGTATAGCCAAAAAAAAAAGGGTCGGTAGGAAGGTTTCCTTTTTTTGTTTTGAAACATTATCTGTTTATGTAGGTATTTACTGTATATATTATTTAAATGTCAATATCGTCATCGTTTGCCACATTGTAACACCACAATACAGCTCTTGTCTTAATGACTTAATTAAATATTTGATAAAATAAGAAAGTAAATGATAAAATTTTGTTTTAATTACCCCTTCAGTACCACCACATGCACTGTGGTATATCTTTACAATATAGCGTAATAGGGTGATATTTAACAAACAGCATTTCAACAACAAAAAATTATTCTTTATGAACTCTGTGTTTTTATGTGACTAGAAGACATATATTTATATCTATATAATGTAATTACTTATTAAATGTTTTTCTCACAAAGTCTAGAAAGTGTGTGTTTTAAAAAAGAAAATATCTCTGACATTGAGTGACTAGAAAATGACATTTAAATGAAAAGGTCTGTGGTGAGTATCAGAAATAATCACAAATGTGTCTTAAATGTTCCCATTCACATTTCTTTATGACTTTGATGGATGAAAAAGTTTGGAGTTTTCTTTATTTTTTTCAAGGTCATAAAAAATTACGGTCGATGGTGAACTATTACAGTTGGTCTGGCCACCAAAAACATAATTTTTTTTTTGGCCATATAATAAAAAGTTGTCCATCCATATCTCTGGTGAGACATTCTTCTGTATTGATATCCCAGTGGAAAAAGGTGTGCCGATACACATCTGTTTTTCAGAATGAATTTTAATTGAACGCATAAAATCAAAGAATATTAAGGTAAGTTTCTTAAATCTTACTTGTCCTGACCAAATGTTCACTCATCATGGCAAACAGATGGGTCGAGTTTTCCAGCCCTGGGGCATAGGGTTACAGGGAATAGACTACAGGGTAAGACACCAAGTATAGTGTAAGGCTACAGGAACCGGGTAAGATTACAGGGAACAGGGTAACACTACAGGGAACATGGTAACACTACAAGGAATAGGTTAAGACTACAGAGTAAGACCTCCCAGTATAGTGTAAGGCTACAGGGTAAAATTACAGGGAACAGGGTAAGATTACATGGAACCGGGTAAGATAACCGGAAACAGGGTAACATTACAGGGAATAGATTAAGACTACAGGGTAAGACCACCGAGTATAGTGTAAGGCTACAGGGAACAGGGTAAGACTACAGGGAACTGGGTAATATTACAGGGTAAGACCACCGAGTATAGTGTAAGGCTATAGGGAACAGGGTAAGACTACAGGGAACTGGGTAAGATTAAAGGGAACAGGGTAAGACTACAAGAAAAGACCACAGAGTATAAGGTTAGACTACAGGGAATAGGGTAAGGCTACTGGGAACAGGGTAAGATTAGTGGGAACAAGGTCAGACTAAGGGAACAAGGTAAGACCACGGAGTTTAAGGTTACCGGTAGTCTACAGGGAATATAATAAAACTACATGATACAGAATAATGCTATGAGGAATTGAGTCCGACTACAGGGAATAAGATAATACTGTTTTAAGAGAATATAAGACTACTGAGAATAGTGTAAAACTACAGGGAATAGTGTAAAACTACAAGGAATAGTGTAAAACTACAGGGAATAGTGTAAGACTACAGAAAGGAGAGTGCATAGATTTTCATAAAACTACAGGGAATAATGTCTGGCAAAAGGGAGTTGATATATGACTAGTGAATAGAAAAAAAAACATAGGGAATAGAGTTAGACAACAGGGAATAGAGAAAAACTACAGGGAATATAGTAAAACTACAGGGAATAAAGTAAGACTACAGGGAATAGTGTAAAATTACAGGGAATATAGTACAACTACAGGGAATAGAGTAAGACTACAGGGAAAAGAATAACACTCTAGGAAGTTGGGTAAAACTACAGAGAATATAGTAAGACTACACGGAATAGAGTAAAACTACAGGGAATAGAGTAAGATAACAGGGAATAGAGTAAGACTACACGGAATAGAGTAAAACTACAGGGAATAGAGTAAAACTACAGGGAATATATAGTAAGACTACAGGGAATAAAGTAAGACTACTGAGAAAAGAATAAGACTCCAGGAAGTTAGGTTTAACTAAAGGGAATAGAGTAAAACTACAAGGAATAGAGTAAGACTAAAGTGAAAAGAGTAAGACAACAGGGAATAGAGTAAGACAACAGGGAATAGAGTAAGGCTACAGGGAATAGAGTAAGACTACAGGGAATTGAGTAAAACTACAGGGAATAGCGTACAACTACAGAAAGTAGGGTAAGACTAGGAAAAAGAATACTACTACATGGAATAGGACAAGACTACATGAAAAATGTTAAATATTTAGTCTATGTTCACAACAACAGAACCCTGTACATATTTTTGATTTCTGTCAAGTAATTCATACCAACTTGGGCTTGCCAAAGTAACCACAAATGATACAAACACAGGGTGGGCCTGTAGGATAACAGGTACCCTATCAACTGCTGTTGTACTTACTTGATCCGATCCTTCAGTTTTGAAATATTTACAATTCCAACCTAGTTTTGTTTTCAGGATAATAGTGTAATGCATGGTTAATTTTGTAGTATGTGATAAATAGTTTATTTGATATTGTTCTCAAAGTTCTATTGTTTTCCATAACTATACACTGACAATAGAAATAGCACTGATATCTAGATTACATACCCACTGTCTGAAGTAAGCAGTTTATATAATAACATGCGTGGCATTTCTACAGGTAATTAACTGTAGCTGTAGGTGCATAGAGCTGTCGATAAGTGGGTCAGTGGTGAAGTGGATAGAGTGTTGACCGCTCACGACAGAAGTTGGAGTTTTGATCCCAAACTTGACCTGATGTCTCTCAAATATCTACCCATTATATAATGTATTGAATCAGGTTTACAGCATATGGAAAAATACAAAAGGACTTTTAAGGATTTTTACCCCACCCCCATTTTCAAAATTTGACATGACATTCTACTTTCATAAAATGTGTTAACACTTTCTCAAACATGAAGTACTAGGACATTAATATTGTCATATGATGATAAGTTTAAATGCATAGTTGTTTGTTTGAATATTTAGCGTCTTTTTTATGCTATCCAAGTCTTAACATAATTATGATCAACCTAATTGCTCTGTCCTGGGATTTTGGAAGGTTCACCAGTACTCAAGCACACCCATCTCTGCAAGTAACTGATGACTTTCCCACTGGAATAAACAAAAGATAATGAGATGTAATATTAATATAAATCATCATGGAGTCTGTGGCCAGGCAGGGATTCGAACTCACGACCCCTGGATTGATAGTCAGGCACACTACCAACTGAGCTAAATGGGCTGACTGAGTAGAGAAAAAAGAATTCAAAATTTAAGATATAATTTTAAAAACTCTGAATTCTTTATTCTCACTGTGTTTGATCAGACCGTGTGCTCATGACTATTTTTATCTGCAAGTTGTGTCAGCAAGATTGTTCTGTTAAAATCACTAATGTTTAAATTTGTATCGGGTAGAGGTAGAACGTACTTCCTGTTTTGTTATTGACAGAATACTCAACCAAATATTCATTACAACACGGGTAACCAATCAGATGACTACCTCACCATTTCGAAATGTTTAATACCTGTGTCTATAAATAGTTTTACTTTGTCATTGAAAAATGTGTGTTGTTATGGTATGATAAATACCTTTGGTTTTTGTCGATATTTGATACTGTGCTGCACAGTGTATATAAATTTTGTTTTTCTGAATGAAATTGAAAACATTGGTTATAATACATAATAATTATTTGGCATCCACTGGCTAGCTTTATTGGGAAGAAAAAGTTCTCCTAATAGCCGAGTGGTCCAAGCTCTGACCTGTAATGACCATTAAATTCTCATCAATGTGGTGATGGGTTTAAAGCCCAGCTCAATACAAAAAACATTATGTGAGAAGATTTGCCAGTTACTTGCGGAAGAAATCTGATTTTACTAAAATTTATTCTGAGGTCATCCTCTGCTAATAAAACTTGATATGTCATTACTATTATAAACTATCATTAATTTGTTGAAAATGGTATTAAGTAGCATTACAAAAAGTGTTGGTTGGGGGGGAGAGAGAACTGTAATTCTGTTATGAAATTAAAATATTTATCCATGTTGGGTTTACATAATGCCATAATTATATGCTGAAATTTATGTGGAAAATGATAGTTACTGCATGGTTCTGCGATCAGTTGCTCCTTTTAACAACATTTGTAATTTCACAAATTTCTTAATGTAATTAGCCAGGCCCTGTTAGCTCGGTCGGTAGTATGTCTGACTTTCCATCAAGGGGTCATGAATTTGAATCCCCGTCCGTTCACAGTCTCCGTGACGATTTATATACAACATTGTGTCTCATTATCATTTCATGTCTAACTGCTGATTCAAGTGGGAAAGTTATCAGTTGCATGCTGAGATGTGTGTGCTTTATGACCGATTAACCTGAAAGCATGGTTAGGTTAATTTATTGTCTGTTATCCCTTGGTGGCAAAATATGATGCTTAATATTCAATACATAAATTTTAACGCAATAAAACCAGGTGCTGTATTTGGTGTAATTTATGGAGTGTGTAGTTCAGTGGTTGAGCATTGGACCAAAGATTGGAGTGATGTGGGTTTGATCCTCCACTTCAGCCATGCGTAATGTACTTCAGCAAGATATTTTATCCACGTAGGCTTATCACTGGTACTTAGACCATGATTTGTCTCAAAGTTGTAAGAATTTGTTTCAAAAGTCAGTGAAAAACAAAAGTTTAAAACAATGTTATTTGTTGAAAATGGTGTTTAACCCCATTCAAAAATATGTCATTAGCTCAGGTTATGTCAAGTATGCATGATTTTATATTTTCACGTACCTATAAGTTACATGTATATACCAACCTTTATATATCGGTAAATGTAATTTTAAAATTGTGATTTTATTTTGGTCAAACTAGTGCATGTTTTTTTTTTTAACACTGTCACTTTTGTTTTATAATGATTAACAGTCTGACACAGGTCATTGTCTGTCAGCCGTCGATCACATAGAGGAACAGTAAATATTTTAATCAAATTCAATAAGTTCAAATTAGTGCAAACCATTATTATTTTATTAATTTTTGACACATACTTATTATAAAGTATATTGGTTATGTTGAAGCTTCTATTGTTCTATGTTTCCTTTTTCCAGTGACTGGTACTGGTTTTGTGTGAGGTGATTTGTTTGCACTTCTAATATATATACCGACAAAATGTTCCATTGATTTTTATTCTTAAATTAATAGCCTGTCCCATTTCCTATTAATAAGGAAGGAATGGGGAATTTTATTTTAATATGAAAACTTCCCCATTTGATATTTATATAATTATAGTTTACCAAAAAAAATGAGTCATTTATAAATAGATTTCATGTGATAATATGTTTGTTCAAGGGAGACAATCCATGCAGGCTAAACACAGAGCCTATGCGAGATTCTTTAGAAATGAGTCACATTGTATTTATTGGGTTATATTGAACTTTCTGCTCACTGTACTATATGTGTATGGTATAAACTGTGGGGTTCAAAGATCAGGTGAGATATTGGTTGTTGTTGTTGTTACCTGGTGGAGATTTTCTTTGGAACTTTGGTGATATTGACTGGAGATTGTCACCTCTCTACCAGCATTGATTAAAGGTGGAATTATAATAAAAACATCGATATTATACCACAACAGGTAACTTTAAGTTGGTTTTCTCTCTGATAGTGTAGTTGATGTATTTAACATAGTATAGCTTATTATGAACGCATAGTTCTGTTGATTTATTATCACCTTTAGTATTTGATTAATTAATTTAATGTTAGAAATAATATTAAAATAATGTTTTTTGTAAGTAATATGTTTAATTAGATGTTACACATTCTTTTTTTGGGTTTTTACACACTTATATTTATAGTAAGATCCTTCTTTGACATTAAAAACATCTTGTTTTATTATTATTATTTGTAAATGGGGTTTAATGCCATTTTCAACACATGACAGGTTATATGATAATATTATACCTATTTTTGTGGAGGTAGACGATTTTGTGGAGGTAGACGTTTTTTTGTGGAGGTAGGTGTTTTTGTGAGAGAAAACGTTATTTGTGGAGGTAGGGATTTTTTGTGGAGAAAGACGGGAAACATTTTTGTGGAGGTAGACGTTTTTGTGAGAGAAAATGTTTTTGTGGAGGCTGACCTTTTTGTGGATGTAGACGTTTTTGTAAAGGTAGATGTTTTTGTGAGGGAAAACGTTTTTGTGGAGGGAGTTGTTTTTGTGAGAGAAAACGTTTTTGTGGAGGTAAGCGTTTTTGTGGAGGTAGACGTTTTTTGTGAAAAAAGATTATTTTGCAAGGGAAAACGTTTTTGTTGAGGTTGATGTTTTTGTGGAGGTAGACGTTTTTGTGAGATATTAAGTTTTTGTGGAGGTAGCTGTTTTTTGTGGAGGAAGACTTTTTGTGGAGGTAGACGTTTTTATGAGGGAAAACATTTTTGTGGAGGTAGACGTTTTTGTGAGGCAAAATGTTTTTGTGGAGGCTGACCTTTTTGTGTAGGTAGTTGTTTTTGTGAGGGAAAATGTTTTTGTGGAGGTAGACGTTGATGTTTTTTTGGAGGTAGACGTTTTGTAAGAGAAAACGTTTTTGTGGAGGTAGGTGTTTTTGTGAGAGAAAACGCTTTGTGGAGGGAAACGTTTTTGTGAAGGTATACGTTTTTGTGAGGGAAAAGTTTTTGTGGAAGCTGACCTCTTTGTGGAGGTAGAAGTTTTTGTGAAGGTAGATGTTTTTGTGAGGGAAAATGTTTTTGTTGAGGTTGACATTTTTATGGAGGTAGACGTTTTTGTGAGAGAAAACGTTTTTGTGGAGGTAGACGGTTATTTGGAGGCAGATGTTTTTGTGGAGGTCCGGTTAATTCAGTCAGTTGTGCTTCTCACTTTCTATTTTGGGGTCATGATTTCGAATCCTGGCCCAGCCACAGCTGTCATGATGATGATTTACGACATTGGTAGCGTCATTTGTCTCTCATTGCTGATTCAAATGGAAAAGTTATCAGTTACATGTGGAGATGGATGTGCTGGAGTACTGGCTACTCATCAAGAATCTCAGGAAAGAGTGGCATAAAAATGATGCTAAATATGTGAACAAATCTGACTGGAGTGTGTGGTATAGAAGAGCATTGGCGCCATGATCGGAGGGTCATGGGTTTGATCCTCTGCCACGGCCATGTGTAGTGTGTGGTATAGTAGAGCATTGGCACCATGATCGGAGGTTCGTGGATTTGATCCTCTGCAACAGCCATGTGTAGTGTCCTTGAGCAAGACACTTTTTCTGCATATGCTTAGTACTGGTTCTACCCAGGAAAACTTTGAGCACGATTCGTCTAAGTTGTAAGAACTTGTTCCACAATTGAGGTAAAATAAATAAGTTTATATAAAAATCAAATCTGACTTACGAAGAAATGGTAAACATGTTACATATAGCATGCATTTATATACAAAATAGAATCAGAACTGCACAGTTTCAACATAATTATTTAGTAAATATGAATTATACAATTTTCACCTAATAACAGGAAAAAAACACAAGTTGGCTCTGCTTGCTCTATTACACCTGGAACCTCATAACAGATAAATTATGTATCCACAAATATAAACATGACAAAAAAATTAAAACTGATATGACGTTCATGAAGAGACCGCAAATTGCAATTCTCTTTGGTAATAAATGGTATTGTAACTCACTTTTTACAAATATTGCAAAATATTTTTCATTTGATCATTCATTCATTCATCCATTCATTCATATTTGCTCACATTTTTATTTATATTCATTCATGAAAGCCGGGCCCGATTAGCTCAGTCGGTTACGCGTCTGACTATCAATCCAGGGGTCGTGAGTTCGAATCCCCCGCCCAGCAACAGTCTCCGTGATGATTGATATACGACATTGTGTCTAATTATCATTCGTCTCTCATCACCGATTCAAGTGGGAAAGTTATCAGTTACTTACGGAGACGGGGTGTGGTTGAGTACTGGTTAATCCCAGGAAACATTGGTTAGGTTAACTGATCGTCTGTTAGCCCTCGATGGCATAAAAATGATGCTAAATATTCAATCAATCAATTAATCAATCATTCATGAAGAATTTTATTAACATCCATCCACATTCATTTATATTCTTTTTCTCATCCACATTCATCTATTCATACAATCATTCACTCACATACATTCATTCATCCATCTATTCATCCACAATCATTCACTCACATTCATTCATTCAATCCTTTAATTCTCATTCATTCTTCTTTACTCAACAAAATCTTTAATGACAGTAGTTATAAATAGCAATCATTCATTATTTTATTGTATTCATTAATTATTTAATTACCCGGTACAAAGAATGGATATGTAAGTAATTACGTCATATTAATTATGGTACACATCCTGTATATTATGTTATAGCATCATAAATCAGATGATGTTTCAAGAGTGTTTTATGTGGTCGAGTACTTGAGTTTCTGAGGTAGAAAATGTAATGTTTATATAGTAAGTCGTTGTGAAGATCCTCCTTTTGTTCCACCTGGTAATATGGCAAAAATTGTAACTTATCAAAGTATATCAAAGTATAATAAAAAGAATTGTGAATTTTTCAGTAACATTATGAATTTTGTGGTTCGCATGTAGTTCTGTAGTTGGCATAAGCGATCCAGGGTACCAGGTGTTCACCTGTTTACCCCAACACCAAAAAATCTGTGTCAGAATCGATGGATTTGTATGTTTAAAAATCTGGCAGCCTAAAAAGAATTGTTGGAATCAATCAAACAAGCACCTTTACTTTGCTGTACAGGCCATGCCTGGAAATGAAAGAGGTTTTGTCGCCTGTTACCTATCGCACAGACATTTTCGTGAACCTTGTTTCAGTCTCAATGGTGTTTCATAAAAAAAAATTATTGCCTTCTCTTGTAGTTCTAACAATAGCAACATATTTTCTTTTGTTTCTAAATTGTAAAATAACGAGCTGTCTTGTAATGTTGTTTTATAAAACTAAAGTCTCTGGAGCACATTTATAGGAAAGACCCTCTTGTTGCAAGTTGAGACCAGGTGCAGCATTTAGCATGTTTTTATTCTCACTTTCTTGTTCAATTCTTTTCTAACTGACAAAGTTCTCACACATGGTTTCCAGTGACTCAGTCAGTGTTCACAACTATGACAATGTTTGGACTTTGATCCTGTGAGGTAATGGTTAATTTTATTATAATGTTCTATTTCTTACTGTGATCTTCCTGTTCTGCTAGTAAGCTTACACTGGAGTGGGTTTAATTCCTGGTGAAAAATCAGTTCTGAGGAATCGACATATTTGTAAATGGTCAGTGGTATGTACTTTTGACAAATTAAAACTTTGAAAAGGGTTGCATTGGTTCTTAAAACAAAATAGAATATAGATAGATATGATATTAAGAAACTAGATTTGTACTCTGTAGTTTTGATGCTGTTACGCATGTTTTTGTGTCTCCGTTAGTAAATTTTAACTTTGAGAGACGAATGATGAGACACAATTTGTAAAGTAATCATCTCAGAGACTGTGCCCTGGCGGGTATTCAAACTTATGACCCTTTCATTGATTCCCAGAGGCACTACCAAGCAAACCAGGCCCAGTGTTCTATGCATGAATAAAACAATTGAACTGAGTCATTTATAGCTTGGTTCTTTTATGCATGGGTTTAACAAAGTTGGACTGGGTTGTCTAAGCTTTGTTTATTTTAGGCATTAGTCTGTCAGTTGAATTGGGATGTCCATAGCTATGTTTCTTTTATGTTTTAAATTTTATTCTACAGTATTATTAAATGAATGTAGAGGAAGGCCATAGCTCATAAACAATGGATTAATCTGTCCATAGCTTTTTAACTTTTTTCTGAGTTTTATAGTTCAACTGAACTGTATATCAATTAAACATGCTGAAATGATCACTTGATTATAATCGTAAATGAGGGAATGTTTATCTGCTAATAGGATGTAAAAACTTTTCCAGGAAATGAGTGTTTCTATGGTTAGATTCCCAGTTATTAACATAAATCCAGGGATCAATATATCAGATCCATTAGTTGTATTAATTGGCAACAGTAGACAGGTGTGTGTATGTACCTACAACTGTTTATCCAGTAGGCGTGTATATGTGTAATAAACATGTCCAAGTAATCCTCCCACAGTCTGGCCATACTCGGTAATAAGTATTAAGTTTAGTAGTATTTTATGCCAACATGCTTCATCAGGTAGCAGGTTCATTACCATTGTGGACTGGTTTCTTTTTGTTTCTGTGCAATCTCGTTGTTATATTTGTCAATATTATAATACCGAACAGGGTCCTCCATGGCAAAATGGTCTGAGGTGTCATCTTAAGACCACTTACCTCTCACTGATAAGGTTGTAGGTTCGAGTCCCACTTACTCCAAAAATTTTATGCGAGAAAGTTTTCTAGTTTCTTGCGGAAGGATGTTGGTTCTACTCAGATTTATTCTGAGGTCTTCCTCAACCAATAAATCCAGATATGCCATGCATGTATAACCTGAAATGTGTTGAAAATGTTGTTAAACACCATTAAAAAAAATAAATTGTGAAACTAACCTTTTTCCGTTTTAATGATCTTGTGATATTAAATCATATTTTATGGTGTTTTGTTTTGTGTATCGTGTGTCTAATTATCATATTATTATTATTGGTGTGGTAGTTGAAAAAGTCAAGGAAATGCAAGATAAAGGTTTTTTTCCTTCCTGATTATGTTCACAATAAGCATGAAACCACTAGTTACATGACATGTTCTATAACGTTTCAGAAGGTAATTACATTATAATTATGTTACTTGTCTC
This sequence comes from Panopea generosa, assembly GCA_029582155.1. NCBI lineage: Eukaryota > Metazoa > Mollusca > Bivalvia > Adapedonta > Hiatellidae > Panopea > Panopea generosa. The sequence goes on from CM055898.1 coordinate 6,874,483, forward strand.
CTATACATTAAATTCAAATTCAAATCTAAAAATTGTTATGCATGTTGATTTAAAGGCTGATTTGAAGATTTAAATATTGCCTTGTGTTCCTTTAAAGGTTGATTTGAAAATATAAAGTTTGCCTTGTGTTCCTATAGATATTGCCTTGTGTGCCTTTAAGGTTGATTCGAAAATTTAAAGTTTGCCTTGTGTTCCTATAGATATTGCCTTGTGTGCCTTTAAGGTTAATTTGAAAATTTAAAGTTTGCCTTGTGTATGTTTAAAGATAGATTTGAAGATTTAAAAATTGCCTTGTATATCTTTAAAGGTGGAAAACCTGACGATTATCTCCCTGTGTAAGAGTGTGTCCTTATCTTGTGTTAGTATTCTCCCTTTAAAAGAACACAGCTTAACTTGACTTTATCTGGCATGTGGTAATGTAATGATAAATACACAAACTATGACTCAGATATCAAATAGTTGACAAACTACAGTCACTGGGGAGCATTTATCTTTCTTTTTTGTTTACTGTTTTCATTCTGAAGTTTGCCTAGCTAATTAAGAAGATGTTCAAATACAAAACAGGACTAAACCAGCCTGCTATAATCCTAACAATGCCTCCCTGGCACTGTCTAGTCATTAAAGATAAGGCCAAAACAAATAAATTGCCATGTGCATGGCTGTTGTCATTTCCCCCCACAAAGACCTGATTTTTGCCCCCACCATCACCACTGCACCACTGTATGTGACTGTTACTGGCAGTTATAATACTTCTGCACATGAGGACAATGTGTTGTCTACAATTCTTACAGTCACATATCAGTCAGGTTATACTGATTTATTTTTAGCTTGATTGCAATCTTCTATGAACAACTTTCCCTTTCTGAGTACAACCAGTACCAAGTGTTTTTTAGATGCTTTTAATCATGCTCAGGAGTGAACCCGCAACTCCTGGTTTGAGCGGCCAACACCCTATCCACTACACGACTGCCCGGCTTTGACACAGTTGAGATTAAGGTCAAAGCAAGGGTCAAAGTCCAAATACTATAGTTTCTCTAGGAATATGGAGATGACGTGTTAAAAAGTTAAATCATTAAATGTAATGATTCAGACAAGACTTTGTTTCAAAGTCAATGGCACTATAGTTTACTGTCCAGTCTGCCTCTCAACAGTATATTGCATTATGTAGGAAAGGAACGCGTAGTAATATGCAAACAACTAACATCTAAATCAGAAGGTCAAGGACGTGGTAAGGGTCAAAGGTAAAATTGTTATAGTTTGTTCTTTTAACAACACTGCAGTGGGTAAAATAGTTGATTACATTTCATTGAAAGACTGAGTTAAAAAAATGTAAACATATAGAAATGATGACTATTCAAGCTAACAGAAGTCACCTTAATCAAATCAAAGTCACCTGGGAGTTTTACAATGTCCGCCTGTATGTGTACAGTAGTATGGTAAGCTTCTCCCTGCATGTAGATCTGTTATGTGAATGAACCAGAAGTCACTGGTAATCTAATAAATGCACGTCTGCTTCTCTTGAAGCGAAAATAGGTGGGAGGGTGTAAAACATTTACAACTTTTTGATTAAACACAAGTTTGTAACTGTAGGAATCTGAACAGGATCTGTACCTGTTGTAGCCATTGTTCGCAAAGACTTTTACCATACAGTATATTAAATGTATTGAGACAATGAATAAAAATGAAAATAATGAACTAAGATAAAAAAAAATTGTTTTATTGACTGTAATCATTGTATTTAAAGAATCCAAGAGTCAGGATTTCTATTGTCACATGACTTTACAAAATATTGTGGTCCTCGGTGATGGTGTTGTGTAATAACTAACCACTTACTTCTCACTGCTAAGCTAGGTCATGGGTTTTAATCATGCATATTCCAAAAACATTACAGTTTGTTAGAAAGTTTTACAGGAAAGGCGGTATTTCTACTCAGATTAGCTGGGCCTGATTAGCTCAGTGGGTTACACGTCTGACTATCAATCCAGGGATCGTAAGTTTGAATCCCCCGCCCGGCAACAGTCTCTGTGATGATTGATATACGACATTGTGTCTCATTATCATTCGTCTCTCACCACTGATTCAAGTGGGAAAGTTATCAGTTACTTACGGAGATGGGGTGTACTCGAGTATTGGTTAATCCCAGGAAACAGTGGTTAGGTTAACTGATCGTCTGTTAGCCCTCGATGGCATTAAAATGATGCTAAATGTTCAATCAATCAATCAATCTACTCAGATTCATTCTGAAGTCTTCCTCTATCAATATAACTGGATATGCCATATATAACCTGTCACGTGTTAAAATTGAAATATGTGTGAAAAAAGTTTTAACGAAAAAAAATTATTGTTTGAGTGGTCTGTTATTATGCAACTAAAGTGATCATATTAGATAAAACTTGGATGAGAAGGAGATATGAGCATGCATGCATGATGCTTGCTAGTCCTAGCCTCTGGTTAAAATCTCTGGTGTAACTAATGAAAAAATTGAGTAGACTGTCATTAAAGGGACACTGGATAATTTCAATAAATTTTCAACAAACTATTTTGAAAATTATATTATGTATACTTATTGTGCAAATATGAAATAAGAATACCAAAGGCATATTTAGATTCTGAATGTTGTTTGGTAACGGTTGCCTCTGTCAATGGATAAAAGGATTCATATTTGGCGTATTCTGTGTAATATGTAACAGAAAATGTATCAGATATTTTATTTCTATCAGCATTTATTGGCATGTTTAATAACAATTTAAAGAAATGTTTATTTCTGGTTTTTAGTAATTTTTGAAGTTTCAGGTAGAAATACTGTTGAGATTAATCAGATTTTATATATGGTTTTAATAATGTATGGTGACACGGCAAAGATTAATTTACTGTGTGAACACTTTCAACAATACAATTCATTTGAAAAATAAAGATACACATGAGTTTACATTAAATCAACAGTGAAATAATGGTTGTTAAAAAAGCAGCATGTGGGCAGGATATTCAGTACAACTGTTATAATGACAGCCTATAATGTAGATATAAACACTGGTGCACAAGTCACAATAAACACTCTGCCTGATGAGTCATCAGAAATTACGAATGAGAGCAAGATAGAGATTGCGGGGACACTGAAACTAGCTTTATTAACGTTGATGTAAAGTAATGGAGTTCTGTTACCTTTAGTTGGCTGCATTTTCAAATAAAGGTTTGCTTGTTTTTATTACTTTTGTACGAGATGAGAAGTGAATAAACAACTAGTAATTAATTGCATACGTCTGTTTTTATATGTTTTTTAGCTTAAAAGTTACAATTTTATATGGACGTATTATGTTTATGTGAAACAAGATTGCTGAATGTCAGAGTAATGAGTCATTTTTGTTAAAAGGCTAGATATCGTACAAGTTTGCTATATTTATTGTACATGTATATTGATTTTAAGATAACAGTCATAAACTCAAGTGTTTAATATTTCTTAGAAATTATTGCGATAATGTGACTTTTATGTCTTCTTTTATAAGGAAAATAATGTTTTTCACTCAAAACTTGTGCAAAACTAGCATTTTCAATTAGAAAATATGTTACATTAGAAAACTAAAGTGAATTTTTTTTAAAAAAATGTGCAGAAATTGTTGCATTTAAGAAAAGATAGTATTGGACTCATTTGGTGGAAACTGCTGCTGTGGTTTTAATTCTAACGCACCCATAATTTATCTCATTTGACAGCAAAGTTTAATGCACTTTCTGCTGTTGTGTTCAGTGTGTTCTGCAGTTTCTTTATATGGCTGAAACAAATGAATAGATTTTATTGAAACTTTGTCACAGTGACATTGTGTCTAACAGATTATCATATTAAATTACCGGTATGCCTGCTTTCATCAAAATAGACAAAATTGTGAAATATTCAGTTACATCTCTGGAACTTCTTATTTAGATTTGTCCAAACTTCATTGTCTTCTTTATAAATTGGCGGATTTATTATTTTTTAATAAAATATTTAAGATGGTCACTATGGCGACTACAGATATATCATGTCATGGGTGAAAAGTCACATGGTATTTACAACCTTAGATTAATTCAAACATCAGATTTAGTTTGGAAATGTGATGTCAGAATTGCACACAATTAATGTAGATAAAGATGACTAATCAAGTGTCTTCATGTACTTCTCATTCCTCTTTAAAACTTGTCTGGTTTCGAGTAAGAATAGAATCACTGTCGATATCTGCAGAGGGGTAGGAATCCTCCGAATGTATGTTAATTTGTTGTTTTTGTACATGTAGAAAGAACCTTTCTGTTCCTACAATGTTTTGGTATGCCATTAAACCCCATTGAATGATTGAGTCATTTATTCCTCTTTAAAATTGAATGCCATTGTTTTTGATTTGTTTTTGGTTTAAGAATAGTATCACTGTTGATCTCTGCAGAGCAATCCTGAATGGGTGTCATGTCGATTTTATCTTTCTTTTTGTCTTGTTAATTATTTTGATTAGATTACCAAATCCTGCATGGTTCCAGGGTGCCAAATGAATGATGACAAGAAACAAATTACTGTAACTGACATGCATGTCATATGAAATTAGATTTTTGGATATAACCCGCTGAGGCTGTAATTCTGCAGGTATCCATCCAGGATCTAGCTGCATTGTTGATGTTGTTTTAATCTGTATGTTAGTTTGTTGTTTTTGTACATGGACAGTGAGCCAGGAACTCTCCCATTGACATCATGAATGTTACCTATAATGTGTTGACCATATCATTCTTTCTTTTCTTTAGGGGAGGTAACTCTACTGGAAATAACAATTGGCTTACAAATGAAAAACAAATATGATCATTTCTACAGTAAAGTACACTGCAAACAGTTACATGTGTCAAACATAATAATTATGTTGTGAAAAAAATAGACCACTATTTACTTTGAAACCAAATTGATTTTTATTTAACTGAACTATGATGGTGTTCTTGAATATTGCTTATCTTCACCTAATTGTAGATTTGCTCTTGGTTGTTGATAGCTGTGATTGGCTATTTTATATTTTTGCAAATTTCAGGAATAAAGAGGATCATGGTCAGTAACACCTGCTTCAGAAACAATTCAACATGGTTTACATGGTTACCGTAGCCATGGATACTCTGCAGAAAGGTCAAGATTGAGTTGAGAACCCAGCTGCTGGTCAAGTTGAAAAGTCATCACGAGTAAATCATTATCACAATGGGAGAACAGGGCTCGACCCATAAATATTACACTTGAATCAGATATGGATGAGGTGGATGCTGGGTCCAGCTGGGCCCGTTACAGAGGTCAGACACTTCTGACTGACCAAGATCAAGGCTTCTATGATTCATCACCCATTAAAACTTCAACATTTTCATCAGAGGTATACAGCGTATCCACATTCGGAACATCTCCAAATTCAGGAATAACATCAGTGCAACACCATGGGTCATTTTCCCACGGAGCGTTGTCGCTACCTGGGGCTGGGTATGATGACATTGACTCAGGGTTGGATATAAATCATCAGCTGCAATCTACTGCCACGCTTCCCAATGAGTCTGCGATCAGTGATGAAGCTTCAGGCTGTACAATTATTAGTTCTCCGGAACTTGCACTTTTGTTAAAAGCTGGTTTAGAAAAGGTGAGATGTCAATTTTTGTACTTTTTCACTCCATCTTAGAAAAGCTAGGTAACTGTTGAGTTATTCCTCTTGCCAGTTTTTTTTCAGCATCTGCACTATTTCAATGAATTCTTAAACCAAACTTTTTTTGTAACTTAATCATGGATTGGTTTAGAATGGGAATTTCGTTTCAAGTTTATCACTTCAATTTAATAACTATTTGGTTTGAAATACTAAGCCATTCAGATTTGATTTGTTAATGATAATGAGATGTACTTAAACCATTTTAAGTATAATTTTATTTTTAAGACATTTATTATGTTTTTCCCCCTGATATTCTCCCTTTAATAGGTGCCCTTGCAGTTTGTTGTGTTTTTATTGTCAAATATTGAACATTTCATGAACTCACTGCACTAGAAATATGCTTTTTTTCAACAAATCAAAATTGACTTTTTTGGGACTGTATGTTCCTGCAGAGTGATCCATTAATGACAGAAGTTCATGTATTGTGCAGTAGCACATTTAGATAACACATGCATGCTGATGCATGTCATTATGATATATTACTTGTAAATAATTAATTCAACAAAATGTTCTCCTGTACTGCTGATTCTTTCAGGGCTGTGTTCAGTTTGTTTAAATGTTTAATTTGTTTGCAGAAGTAAACTGGACAGCATGTTCGTTTTAAATGTTTGCTTACAAAGCAAACCCCTCTGAAAGCTGTTTGCTTGCATTTAATCAGAGTAATGGCGGGACAACTTAATGTAGTCTGATTTCTGTTTACTTTTTGTTGGTTTGGTCATCATTTGTGTTAATAAACAGAGTAAACATGTTTAACCGCAGCCCAGAAGTTTTATCCAAGTGTCTCTAGATATTTGTAAAAATAAATTGACTCAGGATGGGAATGGGATTTTCAACCTGTCATATGTAATTTGGCATCCGTGTATGACCTGTCATATGTAAATTGGCATCTGCGACAGGTTATATATAATTTGGCACCATTGACCTGTTATATATGATTTGGCACCATTGACCTGTCATATATGATTTGGCATCTGCGACAGGTTATATATAATTTGGCACCATTGACCTGTTATATATGATTTGGCACCATTGACCTGTTATATATGATTTGGTATCTGTGACAGATTATATATAATTTGGCATCCTTGACCTTGACCTGTTATATATGATTTGGCACCAGTGACCTGTTATATATGATTTGGCATCTGTGACAGATTATATATAATTTGGCATCCTTGACCTTGACCTGTTATATATAATTTGACACTATTAACCTGTTATATATGATTTGGCATCTGTGACAGATTATATTTAATTTGGCATCCTTGACCTGTCATTTATAATTTGGCATCCTTGACCTGTTATATATAATTTGGCATCCTTGACCTGTTATATATAATTTGGCATTCATGACAAGGCTATATAAATTGGCATCTATAGCAGATAACATATAATTTTGTATCCATGATGGTAAATATAATTCTGTATCCATGACAATACTATGTATAATGTGGCAAACATGATTGGTCAGATCCAGTTAGGCATCCAACATTATATATATGAAGGAATTACACTGAACCGCCTAGAGAAATATCATTGACCTATTTTTGCACAGTGCCCATATATTTATGAGAGTAGTGGTGTTGTTATACTCCCAACCGCCCCCCCCCCCCCCCCAACACACACACACCCCACACACACACCAAAAAAAAACAACAAAAAACGAAGTTTACCTACATATTTTATACATAGCATATAGCATATTCCTCGAATAGGATTTCACACATTTGAATTGGATTCCTCATATGACGTCAGTTTATGTTGATTTAAATCTGCTTTTGAGAAGAACAAATCAAACATACTATAGTGTTATAATAATCTTGGTGTGACAGTTGTTTATATAACAATGTCAGCTGTTAACGTTATATGCATTAAATAATGAGATTATAAGAAGAAATATGAACCTGTGTTGTTAATGATGTTTCAGTACCTGCTGATAGATAGTCGCTCATTCCTCGAGTATAACACAAGTCATATACAACAGTCCGCTAATGTCTGCTGCTCCAAGCTCATCAAGCGCCGGCTGCAAAGGGATAAGGTAGGTGCAAGAAGTTGTATCTTTGAATCTCAGAACATGACTGTATGAGGCAACATCACCTCTCCGTCTCTCTCTCTCTCTCTCTCTCTCTCTCTCTCTCTCTCTCTCTCTTCTCAAAGTGACACTAAACACTTACACACTTTACGATACCATTCCTTGCAAGCCATTTAAGTCAGCGGCCATTCAATTAATTACATGTCAAAAGTAATATTATTTCAATTAGGTATTAATTTTATGTTTCATCCTGTCATAGCAATAAAAACATAATTCTTATTTTATTGTTTTTATATAGATACATTAATCAAGTGTATTTCTTTCACCACATTTAATATAAGTTAATGTTAACCACGGGCTATGTTTTTGTTTTTGTAACATCGTGCTCATCTTATATAATGCACTCATATGAATAGTTCAGATATTACAACGCATTCAAAATAATGAAATAACATTGTTGATGTTGAACTCGACATATGACAAATAAAGTGATTGTAGGGAAATCCCGCTCTGTTCCCATTCTTTTGGAGAGAAAAAAACAACACCGTTGCTATGCAATACAAGAAAAGAATTTTCATTTTCAGTGACATTTTTCATGACAGTGAGCAGTATTTTTATAAGGATTAAAATCATAATAATAACAATCATAATAAGAGACCACTGTTCAACACTCAGCAATTTCTGGGACAGAAGTTGGCCAGGTGTCAATAAGATGTGGTTTGGGTTGGTCTGCCACTGTGCTACTGTGCATTTTTTATAACTTGGCTATTTTTTAAGCAATACTAGAAAATTTATAGAATGCAAGATCAACAGTTTCTGATAAAGGCATTAGAATTTTTCTTCCAGAAAATCTTCTCTATTATTGATTGGAAAACTGAATCTGTATCCTCTTTTGTGTAACAACAGCAGATTTGCACTGAATCTGTGTTATGTTGGTGATTCATTGCAATCTAATTAATTATCTTGTTTAATATTTTATTCAGCCAAAGGAATTGCCCTTGTTTTCTTGTTTATAAACTTTGCACTCCATATTGATGCATCAGGTGAGCGAATCAGAGCAACTGACTCTCTTGTTTTAAGATTATGACTTGGATGTGATTAGATGATTAATCCAGAATATATCTGCTTTAAGCATTGCTTGCTCTACAGAACTGTCCATTTGACCCTACAGTTGCCCAGACCTCAATGTCCAACTGCACAATTATGCAAATGACTACCTCATGGGTAAAATACGAAAACGTCCAATTAACAGTTAGTTTACGGTTAAAGCCTTAAAGCTGAGATAAAAGGTTTCTCCATTATAGCAATTATTGATTATATATATATATATATAATTTGTACCTTGTTAATTTGACCACTCAGATGTTACTGATGGCGGTAACATTAATTGGTCCATCAACATTTTACATGCAAAAACTCGTGAATTCATGAGAATTACAATGTTAGTTTTGTTATGGAGCTACTTTATTTATTTTATGTACATATCTGATTAATATTTCTTTGATTTTTAAGCATGAGAAAGATTCCTAGGATTTGTAAGACCCATCTGTTGTTATAAAACATAAATTAGGATTCTTTCCAGTTATCCAAGGGAGATAATCCGGCCCATATGGCAACACTTAGATATGGGCTAATTTGTAATACATACCTGTAAGTTAATTACCTGTAAGTTTACAGTTACCTTGTAGTGGTACAGATAAGTGGATAATTGACCACAGCAACTTATTCTTGTCAGACTGGTTACAAGGCACCAAATATGTTTCTGTAATTTGTGTTTATTTTATTTTTCTGTTTAAATCTTGTATTGTATGTAAGTATTTAATCTTCGCTAATATGCTCAGGTGTTTAAACACCTTTTCATGCAGCTTTTCATGCAGCTATATGTGAAAGCAATATCATGCCGTTTTAATAATGTATTAGTATTGTTTGAATGCCTTCTCTGTGCAGCTATTCATGAATGCGATGTGTTGCCGATTTAGTCATGAATTGGTACCAGTTTATCAACAGTAATATCACTATTTATGTTCAGACACCGAAAATTAATTGATGGATATACACAGAATATTCATGAGTGCCCTGTAAATACTAATGCACAATATGAACTCTGCCTGCAAACGATCTGCAAAATTCAAAAAATTGGATTATGCAGTGACCATAGATACTTATATTAAAGGGGCACAATGATGACACCTGGTTGCCATGGTTACTTGTATGTCACTGATTAGTTGATCAACAGGTTGTACTGTGAAGTGGAAGGTATTGGGTAAGATTCTCACCTTGGGATAGAGTTTCATTATTTACACTATTGCGGTTGAAAGGTCAATGGGGGGTCACAAGTGACACATGATGTGCAATCTATATTTTTAGTACTTTCTTGCAAATCTATACTGAAAGGATTTAGAAACTTTGGTGCATTTCAGAGCCATATTATCAAACCATTGTAAGCAATATTTACAGTTAAGAATATGCATGTAAATGTATTTCATTAATGCTTTTGTCAGTATGATCATTAATATTGACTTTGTCTATATGATCATTAATATTGACTTTGTCAATATGATCATTAATATTGGCTTTGTCAGTATGATCATTATTATTAACTTTGTCTGTATGATCATAAATATTGACTTTGTCTGTATGATCATTAATATTGACTTTGTCTGTATGATCATTAATATTGACTTTGTATGAACATTAATATTGACTTTGTCTGTATGATCATTATTATTGACTTTGTCAGTATGATCGTTATTATTGACTTTGTCTGTATGATCAGTATTATTGACTTTGTCTGTGTGATCGTTAATATTGACTTTGTCTGTATGATCGTTATTATTGACTTTGTCTGTATGATCATTATTATTGACTTTGTCAGTATGATCGTTATTATTGACTTTGTCTGTATGATCAGTATTATTGACTTTGTCTGTGTGATCGTTAATATTGACTTTGTCAGTATGATCGTTATTATTGACTTTGTATGATCATTATTATTGACTTTGTCTGTGTGATCGTTATTATTGACTTTGTCTGTATGATCAGTATTATTGACTTTGTATGAACATTAATATTGACTTTGTCTATGTGATCATTATTATTGACTTTGTCTGTATGATCATTATTATTAACTTTGTCAGTATGATCGTTATTATTGACTTTGTCTGTATGATCAGTATTATTGACTTTGTCTGTATGATCGTTAATATTGACTTTGTCTGTATGATCGTTATTATTGACTTTGTATGATCATTATTATTGACTTTGTCAGTATGATCATTATTATTGACTTTGTATGAACATTAATATTGACTTTGTCTGTATGATCATTATTATTGACTTTGTCAGTATGATCATTAATATTGACTTTGTATGAACATTAATATTGACTTTGTCTGTATGATCATTATTATTAACTTTGTCAATATGATCGTTAATATTGACTTTGTCTGTATGATCGTTATTATTGACTTTGTCTGTATGATCAGTATTATTGACTTTGTCTGTATGATCATTATTATTGACTTTGTTTATGTGATCGTTATTATTGACTTTGTCTGTATGATCATTATTATTGACTTTGTCAGTATGATCATTATTATTGACTTTGTCTATATGATCATTATTATTGACTTTGTATGATCATTATTATTGACTTTGTCTATATGATCATTATTATTGACTTTGTCTATATGATCATTATTATTGACTTTGTCTGTATGATCATTATTATTAACTTTGTCTATATGATCATTATTATTGTCCTGTCAGTATGATCATTAATATTGACTTTGTCTGTATAACCGTTATTATTGACATTGTCTATATGATCATTATTATTGACTTTGTCTAGATGATCATTATTATTGACTTTGTCTATATGATCATCATAATTGACTTTGTCTATATGATCATTATTATTGACCTGTCAGTTTGATCATTAATATTGACTTTGTCTATGTTATTATTGACTTTGTCTAGATGATCATTATTATTGACTTTGTCAGTATGATCATTATTATTGACTTTGTCTATGTTATTATTGACTTGTCTAGATGATCATTATTATTGACTTTGTCTATATGATCGTCATAATTAACTTTGTCTATATGATCATTTTTATTGTCCTGTCAGTATGATCATTAATATTGACTGTCTATGTTATTATTGACTTTGTCTATATGATCATTATTATTGACTTTGTCTGTATGATCATTATTATTGACTTTGTCTGTGTGATCATTATTATTGACTTTGCCTTATGATCATTATTATTGACTTTGTCAGTATGATCATTATTAGTGATCATTATTATTGACTTTGTCTGTATGGTCATTATTATTGACTTTGTCTGTGTGATCATTATTATTGACTTTGTCAATATGATCGTTATTATTGACTTTGTCAATATGATCATTATTATTGACTTTGTCTGTATGATCATTATTATTGACTTTGTCTATATGATCATTATAATTGACTTTGTCTGTATTATCATTATTATTGACTTTGTCAGTATGACAATTATTAATTACTTTGTCTGTATGCTCGTTGTAATTAACTTTGCCTTATGATCATTATTAATGACTTTGTCAGTATGATCATTAATATTGATTTTGTCAGTATGATCATTATTATTGACTTTGTCAGTATGATCATTATTGACTTTGTCTATATGATCATTATTATTGACTTTGTCGATTTGATTATTAAAATTTGACTTATCTATATGATCATTATCATTGACTTTGTACATATGATCATTATTATTGACTTTGTCTATGTGATTATTGATTTTGTCTGTATGATCGTTATTATTGACTTTATATATATGATCATTATAATGGACTTTGTGTATATGATCATTATAATTGACTTTGTCTATATGATCTTTATTTTTGACTTTGTCAGTATGATCATTGTTATTGACTTAGTCAGAATGATCAGTATAATTGACTTTGTCTATATGATCGTTATTATTGACTTTGTATGATCATTATTATTGACTTTGTCTGTATGATCATTATTAATGACTTTGTATGATCATTATTATTGACTTTGTCAGTATGATCATTATTATTGACTTTGTCAGTATGATCATTATTGACTTTGTCTATATGATCATTATTATTGACTTTGTCTATATGATCGTCATAATTAACTTTGTCTATATGATCGTTATTATTGTCCTGTCAGTATGATCATTAATATTGACTTTGTCTATGTTATTATTGACTTTGTCTGTGTGATCATTATTATTGACTTTGTCTGTATGATCATTATTATTGACTTTGTCTGTGTGATCATTATTATTGACTTTGCCTTATGATCATTATTATTGACTTTGTCAGTATGATCATTATTATTGACTTTGTCTGTGTGATCATTATTATTGACTTTGTCAGTATGATCGTTATTATTGACTTTGTCAATATGATCATTATTATTGACTTTGTCTGTATGATCATTATTATTGACTTTGTCTATATGATCATTATTATTGACTTTGTCTGTATTATCATTATTATTGACTTTGTCAGTATGATCATTATTATTGACTTTGTCTATATGCTCGTTATAATTGACTTTGCCTTATGATCATTATTAATGACTTTGTCAGTATGATCATTAATATTGATTTTGTCAGTATGATCATTATTATTGACTTTGTCAGTATGATCATTATTATTGACTTTGTCTATATGATCATTATTATTGACTTTGTCTATATGATCGTTAATATTGACTTTGTCAGTATGATCATTATAATTGACTTTGTCTATATGATCGTTATTATTGACTTTGTCAGTATGATCATTGATATTGACTTGTCAGTATGATCATTATTATTGACAATATCATTAATGAAGTACCTTGACATAAGTATTGTAAAACTGATAACAATAGTTGGATAATGTAGAGTCACGTGTTGTTTCTGTATAGTTGCCCAGTGTAGTACATATGTATAGTGTTATCAATAATTTGTTAGAAATGTTTAGGTTGACATGAATCATCACCTTTAACCTTTTAACTTGAACCCATGATGCCAGAGGTCATTAACCTGCCATACTTTACAGTCGGTTTACAAATTTAATGGATTATCAGACCTGCAAATATAATATTGATAAAGATAAACAACTTGACTTTTCAATTTCAGTGAAAATAAAGACATTTTTCTCAAAAATAACAAAACATATGAAAAAATTATTTCATAATATGTAATAAAATGTAAGTAAAACAATGCAGTGAGGGTGAGTGGGGATATTTATAGCATGGAGCGACTATTGAGCCCCACTTGCTTAAGGGTCAGAATTATATATGAAATGCAAGCTTCATCAAAAGTTTTTGAAAATACTTTTGATATCCCATTGAATTTTCTCTACTCCGGAATGGAAAAAAGTGAAACTATCCTTATAAATACAAGTTGTGATATGGAAAAAGAAAGGAGTGATAATGGATGAGAAGAAATGTGAATATAAATAGCTATCACTGAGTGTTTATTTTGGGTAATCTCCAGCAGTAGGTCTAAAAACAGTGTTTGTATTTACTTTCACTGATGATTCATGCAGTGCTGTATGCTGTTTACTTGTTTTTAACTCTAGAAAATAGAGCTGCTGTCATTATTTGAGATAAGCGTTTGTGGTGAATTCTCTATTTTTGGACTCTGATTTAATGGCAACATGGGTGTATGATTAGCAACATGGATGTATGATTAGCAACATGGGGTATGGTTAGCAACATTGGGGTATGATTAGCATTATGGGTGTAATATTAGCAACATGGGTGTAATATTAGAAACATGGGGTATGATTAGCAACATGGGGGTATGATTAGCAATATGGATGTATGATTAGCAACATTGGTGTATGATTAGCAACATGGTGGTATGATTAGCAACATGGGGGTATGATTAGCAACATGGGGGTATGATTAGCAACATTGGTATATGATTAGCAACATGGGGATATGATTAGCAACATTGATGTATGATTAGCAACATTGGTGTATGATTAGCAACATTGGTGTATAATTAGCAACATGGATGTATGATTAGCAACATTGGTGTATGATTAGCAACATGGGGGTATGATTAGCAACATAGGTGTATGATTAGCAACATGGATGTATGATAAGCAACATTGGTGTATGATTAGCAACATTGATGTATAATTAGCAATATGGGGGTATGATTAGCAACATGGGGGTATGATTAGCAACATGGGGGTATGATTAGCAACATAGGTGTATGATTAGCAACATGGGGGTATGATTAGCAACATGGGGGTATGATTAGCAACATGGATGTATGATTAGCAACATGGGGGTATGATTAGCAACATGGGGGTATGATTAGCAACATGGGGGTATGATTAGCAACATGGGGGTATGATTAGCAATATGGATGTATGATTAGCAACATGGATGTATGATTAGCAACATGGGGGTATGATAAGCATCATTGGGGTATGATTAGCAACATTGGTGTATGATTAGCAACATGGGGATATGATTAGCAACATTGATGTATGATTAGCAACATTGGTATATGATTAGCAACATGGGGATATGATTAACAACATGAATGTATGATTAGCAACATGGATGTATGATTAGCAACATGGGGATATGATTAGCAACATTGATGTATGATTAGCAACATTGGTGTATGATTAGCAACATTGGTATATGATTAGCAACATGGGGATATGATTAGCAACATTGATGTATGATTAGCAACATTGGTGTATGATTAGCAACATTGGTGTATGATTAGCAACATGGGGGTATGATTAACAACATGAATGTATGATTAGCAACATGGGGATATGATTAGCAACATTGATGTATGATTAGCAACATTGGGGTATGATTAGCAACATTGGTATATGATTAGCAACATGGAGATATGATTAGCAACATTGATGTATGATTAGCAACATTGGTGTATGATTAGCAACATTGGTGTATGATTAGCAACATGGGGGTATGATTAACAACATGAATGTATGATTAGCAACATGGATGTATGATTAGCAACATGGGGGTATGATTAGCAACATTGATGTATGATTATCAACATTGGGGTATGATTAACAACATAGATCTATGATTAGCAACATGGGGGTATGATTAGCAACATGGGTGTATGATTAGCAACATGGATGTATGATAAGCAACATTGGTGTATGATTAGCAACATTGATGTATAATTAGCAATATGGGGGTATGATTAGCAACATGGGGGTATGATTAGCAATATGGATGTATGATTAGCAACATGGATGTATGAAAAGGAACATCGGTGTATGTTTGGCAACATGGGGGTATGATAAGCATCATTGGGGTATGATTAGCAACATGGGGGTATGATTAACATCATGGATGTATGATTAGCAACATGGTGTATGATTAGCAACATGGGGGTATGATTAGCAACATTGATGTATGATTAGCAACATTGGTGTATGATTAGCAACATGGGGGTATGATTAGTAGCATGGGTGTATGATTAGCAACATGGATGTATGATTAGCAACATGCATGAGGTATAATTAGCAACATGGGGGTATGATTAGCAACATTGGTGTATGATTAGCAACATGGGGGTATGATTAACAACATGAATGTATGATTAGCAACATGGATGTATGATTAGCAACATGGGGGTATGATTAGCAACATGGGGGTATGATTAGCAACATTGATGTATGATTATCAACATTGGGGTATGATTAACAACATGGGGGTATGATTAGCAACATAGGTGTATGATTAGCAACATGGATGTATGATAAGCAACATTGGTGTATGATTAGCAACATAGATCTATGATTAGCAACATGGGGGTATGATTAGCAACATAGGTGTATGATTAGCAACATGGATGTATGATAAGCAACATTGGTGTATGATTAGCAACATTGATGTATAATTAGCAATATGGGGGTATGATTAGCAACATGGGGGTATGATTAGCAATATGGATGTATGATTAGCAACATGGATGTATGAAAAGGAACATCGGTGTATGTTTGGCAACATGGGGGTATGATAAGCATCATTGGGGTATGATTAGCAACATGGGGGTATGATTAACATCATGGATGTATGATTAGCAACATGGTGTATGATTAGCAACATGGGGGTATGATTAGCAACATTGGTGTATGATTAGCAACATGGTGTATGATTAGCAACATGGGGGTATGATTAGCAACATGGGGGTATGATTAGCAACATTGATGTATGATTAGCAACATTGATGTATGATTAGCAACATGGGGGTATGATTAGTAGCATGGGTGTATGATTAGCAACATGGATGTATGATTAGCAACATGCATGAGGTATAATTAGCAACATGGGGGTATGATTAGCAACATTGGTGTATGATTAGGTGTATGATTAGCAACATGGGTGTATGATTAGCAACATGCATGAGGTATAATTAGCGACATGGGGGTATGATTAGCAACATGGGGGTATGATTAGCAACATTGGTGTATGATAAGTTGTATGATTAGCAACATGGGTGTATGATTAGCAACATGGGGGTATCATTAGCAACATGGGGGTATGATTAGCAACATGGATGTATGATTAGCAACATGGGTGTATAATTAGCAACATGGGGGTATGATTAGCAACATGGGTTTACTCCCCTGTTATGGTGATCTACATATCATTGTTGTTGCCCTAATGTTTTATTTTATACATCAATACAATGTCACCTCATTCTGTGTTGTTTTGTATTGTAGTTGCATTGTATTTATTGGTATTTTATTGTCAACTATGAATGTACAGACATGGCAGTTTGAAGTATGACATTGAGTGTATATGTTGTAACTTACAAACATTGTAAGATAACAAAAAGTTATGTACAAAAGATTTAAAAATAACTTTAAAGTAAATCAAATTAATTCAAAATCTTTTTAAGGGACTATAATCAGGATTTTTCAACATTTAAAGATGACATTATATACTCACTGATCCCATATTGCCAAAAGGATATCTATTTAAACATGCCAAAATAATTTATTGAAAAGGGATTTGTTAACTTGGGCAACGTGCCTAGGTTACAATAAAATAGATTTCCTGCTTTAAATTGCATCATATTTTGTGACATATTAAATGAGTCACATGATTTCATTTTGTCTTAAATTTGATCTGTTTCACAGGTTCACACATAGTAAAAAAAAAATTCATCTTAGAAGGATGATGCAAAGGTCATCAAGCTGTTTTCAAGTGCTATCTATTTTTAGAATGGGGATTTTGATTCAAGTTTACCACTACAATTTAAATATCAATTTTGTCACGTTTTGGTGGATTTAACATACCAAAACCATTCAGGTTGTATTTATGAACAATACTGAGATGGGTTTTTTCCCAGTTTAATAATTATTTTATTTTTTAAGACATTATAGCATAATTTTCCTGATATACTCCCTTTAATTCACACAGTGATTTTGATTACAGGAAATCTTGCATTTTGTCCAAAACACAAACATAACTCAACTGAGGATTCAACTTACTTTAATTCCACCTCAATTTAAACATTAATCAAGTAAATGATACTAACCTTCACAAAAAATGAACACACTTTAGCGGAAAGCAGCCAGTTCATTCAGCAGCATAGCAAAAAGTGTGCAATATTATACATGGGCTGGAACTTAGAATATGGAAACATGCCAAAGTGTCTTGTAAGTGTTTATTAAACAGATACACTTAAAAGTTTATTGAACTTCTGTTGGGAATTATTACTTCAGGCTATTGTTTTGGCTCAGGAAGGGAACTGTTCTGAAGAAATGATTTCCCATTCAATTAAAATGTATTTTTTTATATTATGATGCTTAGAAAGTTCTTGCAACAATCATTCTATTGCATCACGATGGTGTCTGCTGTATTCCAAGCAAGCACCACCACACCAGAGTATCGTACTGCAGGCACAATAAGTGACGCCCCATCCATACAGTAAGGTTGGACCGGCTAACCTCTAAATAATTGGTGCCTATACAGGGCTTTACATTAACGCTCGTCCGACTGTCCTGGACAACTGAATTGTGGGTACGGGCAACTAAAATATAAGGCAGATTTTAGAAATACTTGCCGACTGGACAAGTTAAATAAAAAACTAATGTAATGGCCTGCTAAGTCAAGGACTTAAACTTTAAATATTGGATTATTTATTAGCGCATTGCTAATTTGATCACTGGTTCAACAATTAAGGAAATTAAAAGAGAACAACAGGATGATTATTTGATATGATCAGTGTGCTTTTGCTATGTTCCATGTCTAAGTTGTTTTTAGCTCACCTGAGCCAAAGGCTCACAGGTGAGCTTTTGTAATCGCCTGGTGTCCGTTGTCTGTCGTCTGTTGTTAACTTATAGCTTCTAACAACTTCTCCTCTGAAACCACTGGGCCAATTTTGATATAACTTCACAGAAATGTTCCTTGGGTGACCCTTTACCAAGTTTGTTCAAGCCATCTTGATTCATCAAAAAACATGGCTGCCAGGGGGTGGGGCAAGTTTAATTAGTAAAAACTTAAAAAACCTTCTTGTCAGAAACAACTGATTCGATTTTATAATAATTTCACAGAAATGTTCCTTTGAGGACCCTTCACTGAGTTACTTCAAACCGTAGTGATTCGTCAAAAAACATGGCGGCCAGGGGGTGGGGTTTGTTTACAATATAAACTATAGTAAAAACTTAAAAAATCTTTTTGTCAGAAACCATGGGGCCAATTTCATATAACTTCACAGAAATGTTCCTTTGGTGACCCTCTACCAAGTTTGTTCAAGCCATTTTGATTCGTCAAAAAACATGGCCGCCAGGGGGCAGGGCAAGTTTAATGAGTAAAACTTTCTTTTCAGAAACTACACTCTCGATTTTAAAATGTTTCACAGAAATGTTCCTTGGAGGACCCTTCACCCTTCATCAAGTTTGAACAGACCGTAGTGATTTGTCAAAAAACATGGCGGCCAGAGGGTGGGGTTAATTTACCATATAAGCTATAATAAAACTTCTTGTCAGAAACCACTGGATTGATTTTAAAACAATTACGCAAAAATGTTCCTTGGGTGTCCCTTTACCAAGTTTGTTCAAGCCGTTGTGATTTGTTAAAAAACATGACCGCCACAGTGAGGTGCTAGTTTACTATATAGGCAGCTATAGTAAAAACTTCAAAAGCCTTCTTGTCAGAATCTATTGACCTGTTTTCGATGTAATTTCAGACATTTACCATGGGTGAACCTCTACCAAGTTTGAATTTTTCTATGCATCTGTTACATCTTCAAAACAAATAAAAATTCTAACTTCTTGCCCATCTCGTTTTTCTGGAATTTTGAGTGTACATGTTTAATAAAAAGAATTATAATCTACTTAAGTTGGGTGACTCAAGGTCAGTAAGGTGAGCGATAAAGGGCCATCTTGGCCCTCTTGTTTCTCAACTGTTATGAGGAGACAGGAATTCTGTGATAAAGGAAACTTCTCCTGTAGTTACATGTGTTAGTACCTTGCTGTTGTGGTTCTATATTGTTATAAAGGTGTTTTCTATATTTTCAGGTACATATCCGTGACCTTCTCACGCAAACTTGCCATATAGACATAGATGAGTTTGTGGACATAATTGTGTATGACCAGTGTACAGAACATCCCCGCCTACTAACAGATGACACCTTTCTTTGTGTTCTGTTACAGAAACTATCTGCTACCTTCAAAAGAGTTGCACTTCTCAGAGGTAAGTTTATATAATGGTGTAATACTTTTAGTAATTGTGATGTCAAACCTTTAGTAATTGTGATGTCAAACCTTTCCATTTTATCAACTTGGTGCAATTAGTGAATGATTCCAGTAGACAATTGATGCTGGTTACATACATTGTTTAACTTAAAGATAACATGAATTTCTCATTAAATGGTGGTAAACCGTTTCTTAGAATTTTAATTAATGTCTGCATGTTGCAATTAGTGAATAATTCCAGCAGAAATTTGATGTTGGTTACATACTGTGTACTTTGTACTTGGCAACCATTTGATTTAAATCCTGAATGAATTCATTTTTGTGACAAATGTTTCTATGCATGAAATTAAATCAAAGTTTTCTCAAGGTTACCCTCTGGAGGCACAGACATGATTTAAAAATTACACCCAATTTTGTTTCCATCATTAAATAAAAAATACTCATCAAATAAAGCTTATTTTTTGGTAAGTGCATTTTTCCATCAAACAAAAGATCGTCTTTGTTTAGCTTTTCCTTATCAAACAAAAGTTCTTTTCTACTTAGTTGTTTATTAGAAACTATTTGGTTCAATATTCACCGATGACTAACTCAGACAGACAGCTCTTTGTTTGAAATGTCTTTTGAATACCATTTATTATCGTAGCCATTGACCATAAATATTTTGGAAGTAAAATGCCATATGATGACATTATGGAACACCAGAGCTGCCATATTCTGCGTGATTCACTCTCACTGTTTCTTTGTTCTTGTCTCAGTCTGATATATTTTGTATGTCAGAGGTCAACCATGTTAAATATTGTGTTTTAAATGTATCATCATTTTGTGTTATGAATGTAACAGAGGTCATCAGTTGTGTTTTACTGTAATTTTTTATTTGCTATATCGTTATTTTGTGTTGTATTGGTGCCATGCAGAGCATATGACGGGCACCGGTATATAGCAATTCCTAACTAATTAACATGGTTCCACCGGCTAATCCATAATCAGAGTCCTTGGAAAGCTTTATCCTGCGAACATTTGCTGGTCAGTTTTCTGAATGGACGAGTAATCAATTCATAATTAACATGATGCTAGCCATGACATGTACATTGATGTTTGTGCCATAGTGCATGTCATTGAGTGGTCATATAGCACCATGTAGAACTTTGTAGTTATGGAGTTTTTGACAATTTTGTTCGAGCTTGAGTCTTCAGTTAACTGATCCTAGTGATTTCAAGCAAGACTGTGGTAGAGTTGATAAGTTGTTGACCACTTATGCCAGTGGTCGCAGGTACAGTCCCTGACTCGACGCATTCACTTCTGAAAACTGACACTAAGTACTGGTTTGTCCAGGAAAAGAACTATGGAGAGAGACATATAAGCCTCTTTTACATTTGAGATCACAGAAATTATACAGGAAAAAATGCCATGTATGTTTTACATAGGTTGTGATTAACATACGTTTCAAAACATACATTTAAAATACGTAAGTTAACATATGATATTCAGAAATGCACGTTAAACATACGTTAACAGAAACATATGTTAAACGCATGTTTAACATATTTTTGTCATACATGTTGCGATTCATATGTTTAACATATGTTAAAATGTATATATAATTATTGCACTATATCCTCCACAGCACATGGCACACACTATTTTTTGAAATATCACTAGCAGAGCTAGAGGCAAGGTCCAATTTAAGTACGAGAATCATAAATACATGTTTGACAATCAAAAACATATGGCTGAAACGTATGTTAAATGCACATGGTACTATTCATATGAGGAACGTGCATTTTGGCACAAACGTTAAATTAAATTTACGTTAAACGTACGCTTAACATGCGTGGCATTTTTACCTGTATACGCATTAGCAGTTCTGTATTTTAGAGCACTTTGATTAAAAATTCATTGTCAGTGACAATAACTGTTCTTGGAAGTTACAATGATGTTAAAAATAAAGTGTAAAATGTCTCTCTAATTCAAGTAATATCAATTTTGTACTATTTCCAGATATTAATGAATGATATATATATTCCTTTTGATGTCTCCTACATTACATTATTTGGGTTAATGATGATTCTGACTAATATACGGTATAGAGAGAAATATTGTAGGGGACTGTATAATGTTGTAAAATACCAGCATGTAAACCAGTCATGTCTACTGAAGTGACCAAGCTTTGAGTACCAGACAAAATGACCTGTTATTATATTGAGATGATAGTTGTGTCGTTTCTGCGATTGTGAACAAATAGCCACTTTCTCACCTGTTCATTTCAGTTCATGAACACCTCAGTATACATTCATACAGAAATATCCATTTTTCATAAAAATGTGAAGGTCATCCATTTTGGGGTACAAATTGTATAAATGCATATTTCAACAACGCCATGACATCATATTCACCTTTAAGTACTCATTGCGTAACTTTATATAATACATATAGAGTATTTATTTCATTGCTTTCCCTAGTCACAAATAAATAATATGTTTTTAAACATCCTGCTATCAATAAAGGTTACTGCAATACAGAGAACGTATTTGCGAGTTTGCATATATTGAATATTTATCGGAGTGAGCTTGTATCCATTGATCAACAGTTCCTACCGCACTCACCATTACTTGTACATAGCAACAATAGAGAAGGTATTACTCATACATCTAATATAGTTATAAAGAATGATACATCAATATCGGCACATGTAGAGTGGAGGAAACATTGTAGAGTTTGATTAATTAATACATCATAATGTCTACAAACTGACACAGTAATTGGCTCTGTTTGTGATGTACATTTGGTCATTAATTATTGTGGTATAACAGTATATATCTAAAGCTAAGTGGAGTTTCAATTAAACATTGCTAGGAAAGGACCAGTAAAACTGGACATGTCATATATAACCTGAAATGTGTTGAAAATGGCATAAAATTCCATTGAAATTAATAAGCAAAACTTTTTTAATTATTGTGTTCCATATTTTACAGACTTTCATAACATTAAGTGGACAAAGGTTACTTTTGGCCATTTTAAAAATAAAAAAAAATAAAAAAAAGTTAAAACCATGATTATCATTCTGAACAGTCCTAACAGTCATTGGTAATTACGAAGATTAATTCCAAAAATATGAATCCTTTGAATATTGATTAATAATCATAAAAATTTGAACTATTGTAAACAATGAGAATTTGAAAAGGGATAAAACAGAATAACAATTATATATATATACTGTAATATAGAAGTCTATCTGTCTTGTCGCACTGTTCAGCATGGATGATAAATTGTCATCAAATTGTTCAACGTGGATGATAAATAGTCGTCAAGATGTTCAGCACAGATGATAAATTGTCATGAAGGTGTTCAGCACTGATGATAAATTGCTATATAAGTGAGACAGTTATTGATGGCAACGTTGGGGATTGTTATGAGGATCAGAATGTTCTATATCCTAGATTCCAGACACACCAAAGTACCTGTATGTAACTCTAGAAATGTAAATGTATGTATGTAGAGTATTGTAATCCTAAGAATAAATGCCCACAGGGGTCAATGCATTTTCAAATATTTGGATGTGAGAAATAAAGAAAATGATTTAAAAAAACTGTGTTGCAAACAATCTTGTTTAATACTTGTTTCACAAACAAATTCACATTATAATTTTTCTGACTCAAATTGGTAGGGTGTTTATATTAGGGAGGAGTTTTCATCTGAGGGGAATAGTCGGTAACCATTTAGGACAAGACAAGATACCATACATACATAGTTGAATATTTGAAACAAAAAAAAAACAAACAGGAAAATATGATACAACATGCAGAAAAAAGAGTCCATCGCAGTCCAGATTAAATCAGAGTCCATAAAAGTATGTTGCCAGTCCAGATCAAATTTGATTCCATAAAAGCCTGTTGCCAGTCCAGATCAAATCTGAGTCCATAAAAGCATGTTGCCAAGATGAAAGATTTCGATCCATTTCTGAGTATTTTCAGTAAACTGATAATCCTGTCAAGCATTTCTGTTACACAAGGTAATTGATAAATGATGTTTATACGCCATGTTGTGAAACCTCCCCCTCTCAAACATTGATCATAAAATACTAATCATGAAATCAAGGCAGTGATGGCAGTAATCAAATCTGTGTCAAAAAACAATTAGGCAGGAAGTGGATACAGCAATACTATTATATTCATTGATTATTTTCTGCCAAGCGTTTCACTCACAGAGAGTAATTATGAGAAAATTAAGCAGCTGGAGGACATAGACTTGAGCCAGCTTTCACAGTTGTCAGTCAGTATTTAAGAGTAAAAACTATACATTCTTATCTATTCTAGTTTTATTTCTGCAGCAGTGATGGCTTTCACGTTCACCGTCTTACTGCAGTAGGGATACAGTCATGGATAGTTCATGTATTAATACGCTGTGGTTCCAATTATTTTTCATCTTAATAATAACGATTAAGACTTCATTTCAAGAGGGTAACAATTAGTATAATACAGCAGTCACTAATCTCCCTTGCAGCCCTCAAATATATGAACATTAACAAATATAAATTTAAGAAACATGTGAAATGAACATTGCACATGATATTATAAAACAAAATTCTTCATAACATCAAGTTACATATATAGATAGGCATGTACTCAAGGCATGTACTCAAAGCTACCAGACATGCAAGTTCACACACAGTAATTTTTACTAGAAGTGTCTTTAAATTCTAGTACATGAAAGTGTAACATATTTACACAGATAACTGAAGACTTTTAGTATAATTTACAAAAGGTCATGATATCAAGAGTATCATACCTCTGCTTGTTTTGTGGTAATTAGTTGCTCAAATGGATATTACTGTTATGAAAAAATTGTTCATCTTGTTGTGAAAATCACGGTGACTAAAATGGTAATGGTGACAATTGGTAATGGTGACAATTGGTAATGTTGACAATTGGTAATGTTGATAATTGGTAATGTTGACAAATGATAATGTTGACAATTGGGTATGTTGACAATTTTTAATGGTGACAATTGGTAATGGTGACAATTGGTAATGTTGACAATTGGTAATGGTGACAAATGATAATGTTGACAATTGGGTATGTTGACATATGGTAATGTTGACAATTAGTAATGTTGACAAATGGTAATGTTGACATATGATAATGTTGACAATAGGGTATGTTGACAAATGGTAATGTTTACAAATGATAATGTTAACGAATCATAATGTTGACAAATCATAATGTGGTAATTACAAATAAGACCTGTGAGCTTTCATATTTGTACCTACATGGAAAAACCTGGTTAGATTAGTTCCAGATATTATCTATTATACAGACTGGTGAAAAATATATATTTCATTATTATAGGTTAACAGTATTACTCATAATTTATTAATATCATTAATTACTTATCTGACAAAAAAAGTCAACCTAAATGACCTCCTTAGATATTTATTATTATGCTTTCTTAAATAATCTAATGCATGCACATAAAATATAAATGTTTTATATACATTTTTATAGAAATAACAATTCATTGCCATAGTAACTATAACATTCTGTTGAAATGTTTTAATTGTAATTCTAATCATTGATCAGAATAGTTTCGGTGCCAAAGCCCAAGTTTATGCCCAGTGCCAAAGCCCAAGTTTATGCCCAGTGCCAAAGCCCAAGTTTACGCCCAGGTGTCATTAAATGCTTGCTGTGAAATCATTAATTTTTGTTGGGATTAAATTTTGTTGTTTTTAGTTCGGGGACTTAATTTAGTTTTAGAAAAATAGTTTTAGAGCGAACTTTCGGTTCATTTGAATTTGAGTATTTCTTTTACATTATGTGTTTTAATTGCTTACATGTACCAATAATTTAGTTACTATCTGTACCTACACAAGCTATTATAAATGTACTCTTCGCAACATGGGGTAATATTTTGAAGAGATGTCATTTAGTTGCGCTTTGCTGTTTGAGCAAACTGTTATGAAAACAGGATGTGTTGATCACAAGTGTTCTTAATATTGTCACAAGGTGTATAAAGGTCTGAACAAGTGCAAATTAATAGTTATTCTTCGTAGCCAAAATAGAATAAAACCACAATATTAGGCTACTTTTTAATTCAAATTCTAGAAATCTGTATTGTATAAATCATTCACATGCATTTGTTTCTTTTATAATTTACCTACTTGAAAGAATGCTGGAAAAATATGTTGTCAACTATTGTAACTGACATATTCTTCTAGGAAACGGTCTATTTTGAGCGCTTTGCACAGTGATGAAAATAAAATACGCGTGAGTAAACACATGATATCTGATATTGACAAGCGTATTTGATGTGATGAAAGATGGAATATTAATACAGTTTTGGTATATTAACTTAATCAGTACTAAATTAAAAAAAAATGTTTCAATATAAATGAACACACTTAATAGAAAATATCTACCTTAACATACAGATCTAGCCAAGAAAAGTATGTCTATGTTTTGGGTACAGGTAAATGCTTTGCAGTATGGATGTAACACAATTTTGCCTACAAGCAATTTGTTGTTGCGGCTTCCCACAAAATCAATGAAAATTAGTCCCCATTAACAATAATGAACAAGTTGCATATTGAACAAAATCTGTATAAATATAAAATCATATAAATATGAACTCGATGGTTTAGTATTTTGGGTTAAATGTTGAATCATCATCATTTGATCACTGTTACAGAGAAGCTGTTTTGACATTTGAAGTAATTTTCAAGTAATCTATATAGTGCTAATTTGAGCAGCATACAACAATACTTAGGGTTTGTTATCCTGTCTGGAGGGTCAAATTTGAGCAGCATACAACAATACTTAGGGTTTGTTATCCTGTCTGGAGGGTCAAATTTGAGCAGCATACAACAATACTTAGGGTTTGTTATCATGTCTGGAGGGTCAAATTAGAGCAGCATACAACAATACTTAGGGTTTGTTATCATGTCTGGAGGGTCAAATTTGAGCAGTATACAACAATACTTAGGGTTTGTTATCATGTCTGGAGGGTCAAATTTGAGCAGCATACAACAATACTTAGGGTTTGTTATCCTGTCTGGAGGGTCAAATTTGAGCAGCATACAACAATACTTAGGGTTTGTTATCCTGTCTGGAGGGTCAAATTTGAGCAGCATACAACAATACTTAGGGTTTGTTATCATGTCTGGAGGGTCAAATTTGCAGAACTGTTCAACCCCATTCAAAAAAAAAAGAAAAAAAAAAGAATTTAAAGTTGTTCTAAAAACTTCAAATGAAGCAAAGCATCCAGGTGTTCATGAATTTAGACTGGCTCTAAAAACTTAAGCCATAAAGAAAGCATCCAAGTGATCATGAATTTAGTCTGACTCCAGAACAGCTGCATATGGTTTAATTGAAATTGATTAATAAATGATAAATAACCATTCAAAACACAGTTAAGTTTTTTAAGTATTTAAGTAAACATTTTCAGAAAATGCTGGTGAAACAAGAGCGAGCAAGCTAAGATAGATAATAATAGATTTTAGGTTAATACATAAAATTTGTTAATTTGTCAGAGTGACACAGCAAATTGAATAAGAATCAGTTAGCTCACACTTCCAAGTACTTGTACCTACCACCAATTAAAGCCTAATTGCTAATTAAATTTTCATCATCATCTACCAGCATTATCAGTCACTGAGATATTAGTTATGCGTTAAGTTGCATGTATACAATTACCACAGCTACCAGAGTTAGGCCTCACCATCGGCAACTAATTGTAATTTATTACAATCTTCATTTGGAGCTATTTTTTAACTGTTCATTGAATGAAATGTCAACCCTTGAGGGACTGGATGAGATTTGAATGCTGAATAGTTTTCTCAAACCCTGAATTCAGTCTTAAACCCCAAACTTTTCTATAAAAAGAAATGGGAGGAGCCTAATTTCAAATGGTGGCACTTTCTTGCAACAATGTTGAATTGGGAGATGTTTTTCTGTAAAACATAGTAACAAAGTTGTCATTATTTTCAAAAAGAAGTGCAGTTGTAGGGACATATTTTGTCTTTATAAAAATACCCTTTATTCACAAAAGCTCCCTGAAACAAAGGAGTAGAAGTCCTTACAAAATTGAAATATCAAGGAAAATTTGCTAAATATTTGAATTTTGAACCCTGTCTGACCCTTGACACGTGGTGTAAACAGCAACACTTGCTTGGAGATGTGTATAACCCACTTTGAGGAGCCATGCAGTGTTTGATATCTCAGAGTAGAATAATGTGTTTGACTTTCAGTTTGTGAATTACATGTTTAGGAAGATTAATCTTCATAATATTTCTGCCTTTTTCATATTATAAACAAATGATTATACATTGTAGTTGATGGCTTATCTCAGATACATGCATACATGCTTTTTTATTTGGATGCAAATAAGTAACTATTCACACTAACCTTGGTTGATCATTGTTTTGAATCCCATAATTCACAATAGCTTACTTTTGGAAATAACTTTTTGTTTTTTTAGCAAATAAATGTCATTTTATTGTTTATACAGTTCTTATATCACAGCCTTCAATTAAAACCACTTAGTGCTATATAGGTGGCATTGGATGTATGTGTATGCACCATGTATTAGGTTCAAAACACAACTTGGCATAATTTAGATCTTGGTTGGTTCAATATTCTTTGCTTTTTTTATTACATAATTAAGTAGGAACCAAACTCCTACATTTGAAAACATATTCCAGTATTTTCTGTATCTACGTTTTGGTAAATGACTGTTTCTTTGATTAGGAAATGAAAATTCACCTAGCCAAAACTGATGTTGAAATGTTATAAACGGACATGAAAACAATATCCACATTTATTTTCATCATCATCAGCATCAATAATCATGTTATCATTTTCCCCATCTGTGCCTCAATTTTTGTCCTGATTGCCATCTGACAATAAATATTCCTGCAAGTATGTTCTGTTTCTAACTATAGTTATTTTCATCAACATTAATTGACCAGTCTGGTGTAACTAAATTATCCTCAAAATCACACATTATAATCAAATAAATGGAATAATATACAAAACTGTTCCCTCGAAACTTTCGAAGTATTTCCGTGTGTAAGTTTTGCCAGGGAAATTGTGAACCTAAATGGAATGGGTCATTCTATTATGTCAAAGGGGTTTCTGTATTTTTCAATCTTTGTATGTTTTGTCTCACAAATAATTGTTTGCCCTTTACTTGTGTCCATGCAATTTATTTACAATTCATTACAACATGTATGCCTGTTTGATATTATAAGTCCATAATAAATAAGATAAACCATTTTTCATAAATAGTTTCATTCTCTCTAAGTAAATAATGTACTAATCCATGGAACTTGACCCAAATAATTTCACTTTATCTCTTTGATCATGACCAGAGATGTGTTATATGTAACCCAGCATGATACTGTAAATTGGATGTACCTAATTAGCAATTTTGTTTATTATGCATGCAGATAAGATGTCCATTGCAATATATTTGAGTGCTGTGTTTGCTGTACTAAATCTGGGGAAACCTTTATTTTAATCCATAATACTGAGGAACCTGCACGTACAAGAAACATTGTTGCTTAGATTAACTTCCATAATATCAATGAAATATATTTACAAGAAATTCAGTGTGTGTTAACTTGTAACAGGCAGTATCGTCTATGGCTATGCTGGTAGTTACAGCTTATGTTGGACATGAGTATTATCAAATAACTGTAGTAAACTTGTCGGCTGCTAGTGATAAGCCCCGCCTATAATACTGTGTGTAGGAGCTACCGGCGATGGGCCTTTAAGGTCTTAAACAGCTCTCGAAAATAACCAAAGCAACAAATAATTTACTGACTGATGGGTCATTTGATATATTGAGCAAATAAATATGTGTAGTTATTTGTTGAAAATAAATTTGTGTTTTATGTTTATTATCTAGATTAATTAAGGACTTACTTTATAGAAGAAAAAAAAAGTGTAAATAAGTTTCTGTTAAAAATATAAAACATAGGTGCAAAAAGTACATCATCCCACAACCTGAAATCAAAGACGTTTTGTTAAAGATTAAAAATCATAAAAACCATTAAAACTATTATCAATTGGTTGCAGATTTTTTTTGAAAGGAAAAAATTTGAAATTTCATTTAAAATTTGTCACATTTGGCGTTAATCAGCAATAAATTTGTCATTCATGGGATTACTTAAATGTGTTAGAGAACATTTAACTGTATATTTTCTTGCAGTTTAATTCAGGTTAATGGGGAATGGCGAATTTGACCACTTTGGACAGGTGAGGTGGTGCATTAATAATTATGTTTTTTCATAATTTTTAAGGCTGTGTGGTTCCGGCTAATAATAGAATCACTGCCAATCTCTTCAGAGGGGTAGGAATCCTCTGAATGGGTTTCATGTTCATTTTATCATTTTTTGTCATGTTCACTATTGTGGTTAAATTATCAACCCCTGTGTGGTTTCAGGGAGCCATATGAGTGATGGCAAGAATAGGACCACTGTGGCTCATACATGTCGTAAGATGCAACAATTTGAATTATACGATAGAATTTGCTGAAACTCTGCAGTTCTGGAGGTATCAAGGTTTTAGGTTCATTCTGCATATTCATTTGTTTAAATCTGTATGTAAATATGTTGTTTTTGTACATTTAGAGTGAACCTGAAATCTTCCTAACTGTTGGCATTGAATAACCTATAATGTGGTGTTACGCTGTAAAACCCTATTCATTCATAACTTTTACCTAATTTTTTCCAGGTGTATTTATTTTTGAGTGTTAAGATGAGTGAATGTCACCATTACACCATTACATACCATCATTAAATTGTTTGTTTACATAATTTCCATCATTAGAGTAATGACATTTTAAATTTGCTCTACCTATCCCCTAGAACTTGCTATATTGCCAACATGTCTTTGTATTGACATTAATTCATCAAGTCACATTGTAAACACATGGTACAGTGTGTTACTAAGCAGTCCTCCCCGTCCTCTTATTTCAGCCCCCCTCCCCCTCTGTTTTTGCTATCAATCATAATTATATTAAAAATAAAAAAGTTTATTGTTTTGTTGAAATATCTGTTGCCTTTGAAATTGGAATTCTCGCTTTGTGACCTGACAACCAATTCAGCATTCACACTTTGAAATAAAAATAGTATTTCACTGAAACAATAGTTGCTCTGTTTTATTTGCAACTTGATCTTGTTTTGTATATAACCAACTATAGATAATAATGCACAATGGGATGATATATTCACAATTGATCATCAGTTGCAATAGATTGGATTGCTACCAATTAACAATCGATTATAATCTCTCAGTTAAAAATAAATAATTGATGATGGCATATATATACATGTTTTTATGTACTACATATCAATCACTGATATAAAGAGAAATATTATACTCTTGTGATATTAAAATATTTTAACACCTATATTTATTAATGGTTGATCAATGATTTTAGCCAGTGAGGATCCAACATGGATCCATGATTTCAGAATTGAGCAAAATGGAGTGACTAAATGGGAGCGGGGGTGTCCATCTTTTAAATGATTTACATGTTTTTCAGAATTTTCAATTAAAAAAGGTACCAATTTTATTAGTTTTGTAAATCTTATGGTCAGGTCACCAAATTCTAAGGGGGTGGGTCAGTTATAAATATAGCATTTGAGATGGTTGGTATTAAGAATTTCATTAATGTTTTGTTGTCATATACAATGCTGTTTATTGCGCAGTCTGACTCGATGGCCCCTGCAGGCTGTGCTACAGCAGGTCTACACAGAGTAACTAAAAACATGTCTTTTCTTCTCAGAGTCATGTTTAAGACTTTATGACATCAAGTCCTGCAATATATCTGCATAAAATTATTAAATATTATAAAAAATTGTTTTTGTTTTTACATACTTAACCTATGAGACAGAAGGCAACCTGATGATTACAAACTTGAAACATCCACACATGCATGTGTAGACTGTTTCACAGTGTGGTGTTTACTTTCTCCGGGGATATAAGAATTATAAACAAATAGTTTTTCCACATACTTTTGTCCTGTGCCTGCTATAGTAACTACGGTATAGTAGTATAGTAACTGTGATACGGCCTCAATAGTGAGTGACACATGTGCTGAGAATGTTCTCCCCCCCATCACACACACACATTCATAATGCGTAGATTATCCTTGTCTATATAGCAGATACTGGATTAACATCTCCACAGGTACATAGTTTTGTTCTTACATATATTTTTGCGAACTTTTCTAATCATTTTCCATGAAGTCTGGCAAAAAAAAATTTCTTCTTTTCTTATATTTCTTTTCAAAACTCATTAGCAGTATTGATTTTATGACACTTGTTTGTACAATGATTGATACTTGCTTTAAGCTATATATCCTTTTTTTCATTAATTTTCTAAACTCATGTCTTAACATTGTGAACTTTTTGAAAGGTTATTAGTTAAGTTTCATTTCCTTAAATTGTAATATATTGTTTTGTTAACTTATCTATTTTACTTTGATTGTGAAAGAAGTTATTTCAACTCATACACATCATGCTCAACATCATCCTGGGTAGAACCACTACTTAAGCTTGTGTGCAAAAAATGTCTTTCTCAAGGATACCACACATAATGGCGGATGGGGGCAGATCAAACCCAATACCCTCCAATCCTGGGTTTGATGCTCTACCACTGGTACCTTGTGAGTTCGTTTTAAAGTTATTTAATTTACGTTGATTCTGAAACAAGTTCTTACAACAAACCATGTTTGAAGTCTTCCTGAGTGGAACCAGCTCTAAATATATGTAACATATATACTGTCTTGCTCAAGGACACCACACAGCCATGGCTGAGGATCATACCCATGACCCCTTGCCCCTCCCCCTCCCCTTCTAGCTGAGCATTCCTCAGAACGATATGCCTAATGCCGATCAAGCTTAAAAAGTTCTCTGTGGCGGACTGTGTCCATAATGTAGTATCATGCTGCAGGCGCATTGTCATAACATGGTACCCACCCAGTCACATACTGACAACTGGCTGACCAGTCCCAGAACTATGCACCTTATGCTGATCAAGTCTAAAGAATCTACTACGAAAAAACAACACTGAGTATTGTTTCTACCCAGGAAACGGAATGGAGAGCGATTTATATAAACTCTAATATTTCTTCGCAATCGGGCTGAAATAAGAATAAAAAAGTACATGCATAAACTAATTACATATGCAGCAGTTAGACCAGTTTCTTCTCCAAGGAGAATAAGATGTCCTTTTAACTGAATGCAGTCTCTCCCTGATTTCTGTCCATTATGTCTTGATTTTTTTTTTCTCTCCAGAAGAAATTCACTGATGTCTAACAACCCTTAATAAGCTTATGTGACTTAAGGGACTTTATTTTCTCATTTTCGTGTTTAAGAATCTCCCCTCCTACTCTCTCCAAGTTTCATTATATTCCGCACGGATCCATGTTTCCTTTAATTTAAAAGCTCTAATTGGCTTAGTTAGATCAAGTATTTCTCTACTGAGAATGCGTGAATCATCCTGGTCATGGTTCCACCATGATTATTCTGATTATTTTCCTACAACATTCACCGGTTTTCATACCTTAAAGGATATCAACATTTTCTTAATTTGGTGTAAAATTCAAGAATCCGAATTTCACTATTAAGTTCAATTATATTTGTATTGCTTGTGGCAACGTGTTTAAAAATGGAAAATTTGTAACTGAATGCTTTACCTATTAATTGTGATTGTCCTCATGCCGGCAGTCGTCTGTAGCTTAGGGATTAAAAGACATTGTCATCTCAAGATCACTTACCTCTCACTGCTTAGGTTGTGGGTTCAAGTCCAGCATGGCACACACACACTTAAAGCAAGAACGTTGGTCAGTTACTCGGGGATGTATCATTATTGGTGGTTCTACTCCGAATTATGTGTACATTCAAACCTGTCTTAAGCAGTTAGTCAAGGGATGGAGCAAAAGTGGTCATTTAAGACAGGTTGTTGCTTAATACAGATTAATTTGCTCTAAAAGCATAGAAACAGGAAATAGCAAATGTGGCTGCTTAAGATAAGTGGCTGCTTAATAGAGGTGGCCGCTAACACAGGTTTGACTGTATATGTATAATTATGTGGTCTTCCCATCAAACTAGATGTCTATAATTATATGAACTAAAATTGTTAACCCAATTATTGTTATGAAAATTGGCATGCTACTGACTGAGCTAACCGGACCAACATTGCTGGGAGGGACCTAGAAAATGAAGGTAAATCAAACATAGGCTTTGAATCACTAATGCTCAAAGGCACTGGTGTCAGGTGCAGAAAATACATATCTAGTATGGTAAATACAAGTCCACAAAAATGAAAAAAGATGCAAACACTGAAAATAATGTAAAAAAAAATATACATCAGGGAATATCAAAGAATCATTCAATGTCACGACACATACACACACCCTACATACTGAGAATTTAACCAAAATTTATTCTAATCTGAAATCTTGATTCCGCCCTTGAATACAGAAATGCTGACTTAGCCACTGATTATTAATATTACTGTTTGTGTATTTGTAAGAATGTGCAATAACAATGATTTTGCCTTCAACATATGTACATGTATATTTTTTTATATATTGCTTTGGTTTTTAAATATTTCATTTCCAGGAGTGGAAAGATGCAGCATTTACCAATAAAATGTTATCTATTTTTAAACAATACTTAATGAGTGAGTCACATGACTTGAGTCACATGATCTAAAGGTCATGTGATATGTGACTGTGAGTCAACATGGTTCCAGTTAATATTCATGACGATGATTTTTATCATGATGGGAGTTTGATCCAATCACCATCCAGGGTATACTCAAACTTTGAGTGATAGGGTTGATAGAGCAAACATTGACTCAGTTATGGATCATAAATGTATCAGGAGAGGATCCCAGACTGTCTCAGAGTAGCATGCAGTATCCAGAGACCTCTAGATGTGTAACTAAATTGGCCAATTATATTGTGGATATCGACAAATATCAAATTTTGAAGAGGTCTATATAAAGTTGAATCAGTAGAACATGCATGCAGGGTCAGTAGAGTTTTCAATGAATAGGGTTTTATGGCGTACCAACACATTATAGGTTATTCGACGCCAACAGGAAGGAAGATTCCAGGTTCACTCTATATGTACAAAAACAACAAATTAACATACAGATTCAAAAAATACATCAACAAATGAATATGCAGAACGAACCTAGAACCTTGATACCTGCAGAACTGCAGAGTTTCAGTAAATTCTATCATATTACTCAATTTGTCGCTTCTTATGACATGCATAAACCACAGTGATCTTATTCTTGCCATCACTCATGGCTCCCTGGAACCACCGAGGGGTTGATAATTTAACCACAATAGTGAACATGACAAAAAATGATAAAATGAACATGACACCCATTCGGAGGATTGCTACCCCTCTGCAGAGATCGACAGTGCTTCTATTCTTAGCCGGAACCACACGGGCTTAGAGTTTTCAAATATCAAGATCAGACTTTTTTTTATTTTTTGGTTTATTAAATTCACTTTTCCTATTTTTTCCATTTGTGTAAAAAACAAAATTCAGTCTTGTTTAATCATTTTTCATTCTGACAATGAAATTTCTGATCATTAATAGGGGCATTCTTGTTTACACATTTATAGTAACAAAACAAATTTTTTGACCACCCATCAAGTAATTTTTCAAAAAAAATATACTGTAAACAGACAAATAAGGAAACTCTGGCCAAATTAGTTTCTTGGCTTTTAAATTGATGAAATTGAACATATATAGGGAGGTATTATTAATCAACTTTTCTAATATCAACACAGCCAAGAAAGAGTAGAAGAAGATTGAAGAAGATTTTATTTCCTCATCATAGCTCAATTAGGGTCGAGGCCATCCACAATTAACCATACAAAGTTTCATAGAAATGTGTGCATGAGTCACAAATAACCATGAGCAAACAGATAACCTAATAATGATAAACATGTATGGGTTCAATGACACACGAATCATATCTACCTATATATTTAAACCTATTCTTGTGTAAAGACATATTTCCCAAATGCCATTATAAGCTATATAGACACATTCTATACTTTTAACTAATTCCTTATAAAGATAATAACAATAATATTTCTTTGTCAAAAGTTTGTTGTTTGATGTTAAATCAACACAGACACAGTAATGTAACTTTCACAACAGGAGAGTGTTGTTAATTTTCGAAAATGAATGTATTTCTGACGTCAAAAGCTTTGAATATATATGTTGCTAAGTTTTTAATCAGAGTTTTGTTGCCAGACTGTAGATGTTATCATTTTAAGATTTATATTTTTAAAAACTTTATGTGAGACAGTTTGCCAGTTACTTATGGAAGGACGATGGTTCTACTCAGATTCATTCTGAGGTCTTTCTCTACCAATAAAACTGGGTATGCTATATATAACCTGCAATGTGTTGAAAATAGCATTAAACCCCATTTAAAACAAAAAATATGATTTATATCTTGCATAACTGGATACTTACACTCAGTTTAAATTATGTTTGATATAATATGATGAATCAGTTTTATTATGAAAAAAAGAGAAAATTGTTTTTGCAAAGTTACTAAAAAAGAAGTTGAAAATTATAAGATTGAAAGGAATAATATTTCAATGAAAATAATAAAATAAAAGGGTCCTCCGTGGCAAAGTGGTCTAAGGCGCGGTCTCAAGATTACTTCCCTCTCTCCACTAAGGTAGTTAGCTCGCTCCAAAAACTTAATATGAGAAAGTTTGCCAGTTACTTGCGGAAGGACAGTGGTTTTACTCAGTCTAAGGTCTTTCTCCACCATCTAAACACTGGATATGCCGTATATAACCTGAAATGTGTTGAAAATGACGTTAAACACCATTAAAAAAAAAAGGCCTGAATATTCATGATGTTTCTGCTTAAACTTGCCACATCTCTGATGACCTATTCTTGTAGGTCTTGGGTGTTAATGTAGTGTAGTGGATACTAAGAGTTACCTGCTCTGATGTCGGAGGTCGTGAATCTGATCCCTGGCTCGACCCTGAATGTCCTCTCAACAACAACAATAAGTACTGGTTCTACCCAGAAAACTGACCCCAGAGTGGTTCATATAAACTCTGAGCTTCTTTGCAATCAAGATAAAATATAATTAATATGTAAAAAATAAACTAGAACTTCTGAATTACATAACTTCATGACTTAACTATATAACTTTTACCTAATCTGGTTTCTGACTGTATATATAAAATATAAATCAATATTTAGAAACCGTTATATATAATTAGTTTGCTTACTAATTAATGGTTGTATGGAATAACACAAATTAACAAACAGCGACAACATATGACTGCAATATCATATGAAATTGTAATATTCTAGTGGGCACGGAGATAAATAAATAATGACAGACAAATGAGTATTGACTGTGAGTAAAAAGACAGTATGAACTGATTGGTTGTTGAGTCACGCCGAAGTAACGGCAACGTGGAAGCAAGTAGGCGTCAATGCTATAGCAATGGCTTTGCTGGAAATCTGTATGATTTTATGGATGGATCAATCATAGTTGACAGTTTGTTATCAGACTGGTGTCATCCAAATTGATAGCAGCGTGAGGGGGGACCTGCGGAATGATAAGTAATGATAATTGGCTCGGCGCATCATAACTTACGTTACTGCATGCAATTTCTTTGATGGCTGCAATATGCTCATAAGTTATTTGACTGCAGATGCATTTTGTTTATTGACTGTTTCAGTATATTCAGATATGTTGTAACAGATATCATACATGTAACAGATATCATACATGTAACAGATGTAACAGATATCATACATGTAACAGATGTAACAGATATCATACATGTAACAGATGTCATACATGTAACAGATATCGTACATGAAACAGATATCATACATGTAACAGATATCATACACGTAACAGATATCATACATGTAACAGATATCATACATGAAACAGATATCATACATGTAACAGATACCATACATGTAACAGATATCATACATGTAACAGATATCATACATGTAACAAATATCATACATGTAACAGATATCATATATGTAACAGATATCATACATGAAACTGAATAGTTGATAGGTAGGTACTTCTGTACCTTTCCATTTATGGCCATCCTTAAAAAATATTTGTGCTCTCTGACACAGTATTTTTCATGTAGGTAGCTAATTTTTTTTTTTTTTTTTGCCAAATTTTGATTTTGCATAGTTATTTTAAAGAAAAAATGGACAGAAATCATGAAAAAAAAATCAAATTCTTAGAAAGTCAATAAAAAAGTTTGGGTAGCTGCAGTTTGAGTGATTAGGTAGCAGCAATTTGGCAAACAATATATTTTTTAAGGATGGCCCAGTGCAGAAGCCTGTGAGTAATCATGGACTGGTAAACATTTTCTTTTATGAATGTTTTGAAAACTTATTGGCAATATGTTGTATAACTTGGTGCCATAATGGGCAATCTTTTTTTAATGAAATTATACTAAAAAATAATTATTTATTCCTCTCTTCTTAGAGAGAGTGCCTGAGCAGAGGAGAGTATAATAGCTGTTTTAGATACATTCTTATATTTCTGTGCAATTGAGATAAAATACTGTAAATTAAAAAAAAATAATACAGATTTGAAAATTAACTAAACAGTAAATGTTCAGATTTTTTTGTATACCGGTAATGCAATATTTAGCCGTCTTCAAACAAAAACATATGATAGGCAGATTTCAATTAATAATATTGATTGACACTTTCAATATTTTTTCTAGAAAAAAAAATGACTACACTTTCATGTTCTGGACCGTAGATTACTCTAGATACGATTAAGAAGGTGTCAGCGTTACATTGCTGGATCCATTGGTGAGTCACTCGCTGGTATTGATGTCTGTCACTCAGCGGAGAAAAGTGTCCCATGTTAGCGCCTTTGAATGTGTAAATCAATGGTAATATTCACACTGGTCCCCGGTCCTAGTGACGTGCAAGGGGAAAGTGATTGACACTCGGACCACCTCGTATTGTCAGATACAGCCCGGAAACTGTCTCCAGGCAATTAACCAATAACATTCTGCTATTTATCAATGTGTTTGTGATCCCCAGGCACATTATCTGTTGTTTTCCCCCATCCTTCTACGCAATCTTGTCTCTCGGATTTCTTTCTGAATGTTGCATGTGTCACAATACAGAATTATTGACTGACAACATATTTTTTATGTCAGGCATCTGTACTGCCAGATAACTTTATGCAGTATATATAATGTATAATAATCAACTGATGAATGTTTACTATGTTAAAAATCTGCATCAATGTACATGGAGTTGTCTTCATTATGTTGCCAGCCTTGCATTTAACATCTTTGTTTTTGTCTGCATATTTCAGAGTTTGCATCTGTGTGTCTGTCTGTCTGTCAGTCTTTGTCTCTCTTTCTGCCTCCCTTTCATTTACTCATCCCCTGGTTGAATATCTCTCTCTCTCACTCTCCTTCTTTTTTAAACATGTTTAAACAGAACTTGTTTCCACCACATAACAGATATGATTGTGGTGGATATAGATATTAATTATTTTATACTGCTGAAATATTTGCAAAATGTTTCCCTTTTTTCACCTAGATAATTATATTCCGACTGCTTCCTGGGATGTTTATGAAATAATCGCAGTAATGTTGATAACTGGGAAATGATGGCAGTAATTTCATGCAATTGTGTTTCAAGGAGTCGGGTCGTTGAATGTGGAGTATCCAGAAGTGGTCGCACATTGCCGTTAATTGTTGAATTTATTTACAAGTCTGATGTATATTGAGTGGAGGAATGATATTGTTTCCTGTTAATTTTTGTGTGTGTGTGTTTTATGGGGTTTAACACCATTTTCAACACATTTTATATTTTATTTATGGCAATTCAAGTTCTGTTTGCCGAGGAAAACCTCAGAATATATATGAGTAGACCCTGATTTTTCCACAAATAACTTGCAAGTTGTCTCACATAAATTTTTTTTTACCGAGCTGGGCCCAAGAACCCACGACCTGAGATGGGCTCAAGAACCCATGACCTAAGTGTTGAGAGAGGAATAAGATCTTAAGACGTGTCTTGGAGCACTTGGTCACAAGATCAAGCGACGCTAAACACCATACAACAACAAGATCAATCTAGAATTATGAGGCAACACACAGCAGTCCTTATGTCTTATTTTGTCAATTTCCATTATCTCTACTTGAATAATTACTAAATATAAACATTTCACTGCCAGTGCACTTGACTGAGTCACCATTTGAGGTGTTTGTTTACAAGGTAAGGTAGAAACAGACTATATAAGGTGCAATTACCCATTTCTAAGAGGCTGACATCACAAAACAGATTGTTCTTTGATGTGTAATTAACAATTAGTGACGTTATGCATACTCAAAGTTCAGCTAATAAGGAAGACATAATGGGGAAACATGACCTCTGTTACATGTTGTTAATTAATGATAATGTAAACTGAGAAAGTCAACAAACAACAGTGAGCTTACATGAACATTCCATTGTTGGTTTGTTGAAGTGGGCCTCTCTGTGTTTAAAATTGATTATCAATTAGTCTCTCCAAGAACCTGATATCT
The DNA here is from genome assembly GCA_029582155.1 of Panopea generosa. Classification (NCBI taxonomy): domain Eukaryota; kingdom Metazoa; phylum Mollusca; class Bivalvia; order Adapedonta; family Hiatellidae; genus Panopea; species Panopea generosa. The sequence goes on from CM055898.1 coordinate 6,915,537, forward strand.
CTTGAATCAGGTCTATTAATCACCAATGAAAAAGCAGGAAATTCTATGCCTGTCTCACAATTCATAGCAGTTGAATGCTTACTAAACTGTGTTGTTATTCAAACTATCAGTTGAAGCAACTGACCAGTCAACATGCTCAAATGCGGCTTTCCCAAGATTTCTTTTTAACAGACGCAATCTGGAGAGCTGGGTCCTTACTACAATGGGTTTACCTATTGTGAACAAAAAAAAATGTCCCATAAATTTGAGTGAGGATATTTTTAAGATGGCATCAAATATAGGAATCTCTGGTTCCTGATTCGGTTGTTATGTGTACCGGACGCTGCATTAGTAGACAAGGTCAGAAACCTTTCTATTCCTGCAGGTAGCTATTACTGATATAGTGGTCTTCACTGTTAGTTGGACCCCTCAGTATTTCATTATTACTGAAAAAGTGTTCTCAAACTTTTAATAACACAGCTGGAGACCTCAACAGATGTTGCAATATCTTATGTGGACACGCCTGCCATGCCTTTATTGAGCATATTGCTTACATTTTTTTAATTATTAGCTGTAATTCTTGAGAAAATCTTCAATAAATTCTGAAATTTTAAACTGTTTCCTTCACATTGACATGAAATAGAACCAATAATAATTATGGGAGTAAAGTTCAAGGACTTACCTGGCTTTAGTGTGCAAGTCCAAATTTGGATTTACACTGCACCTGTTGTTATCTACATACCAATCATTAATTTCTGACACCTTTCAGACATCCTGTATCAGGACAGATCATTCCCTGCTTCAGGACTGATCTGTCTTGATATATTGTGTCCTGTATCAGGACTGATCTATCATCTGTCTTGATATATCGTGTCCTGTATCAGGACTGATCTGTCCTGGTATATTATGTCCTGTATCAGGACTGACCTGTCTTGGTATATCGTGTCCTGTATCAGGACTGATCTGTCCTGGTATATCATGTCCTGTATAAGGACTGAACATTCCCTGCTTCAGGACTGATCTGTCTTGATATATCATGTCCTGTATCAGGACTGATCTGTCCTGGTATATCATGTCCTGTATCAGGACTGAACATTCCCTGCTTCAGGACTGATCTGACTTGATATATCATGTCCTGTATCAGGACTGAACATTCCCTGCTTCAGGACTGATTTGTCTTGATATATCTTGTCCTGTATCAGGACTGATCTGTCCTGGTATATCATGTCCTGTATCAGGACTGAACATTCCCTGCTTCAGGACTGATCTGTATGATATATCGTGTCCTGTATCAGGACTGAACATTCCCTGCTTCAGGACTGATCTGTCTGATATATCATGTCCTGTATCAGGACTGAACATTCCCTGCTTCAGGACTGATCTGTCCTGGTATATCATGTCCTGTATCAGGACTGAACATTCCCTGCTTCATGACTGATCTGTCCTGGTATATCATGTCCTGTATCAGGACTGAACATTCCCTGCTTCATGACTGATCTGTCTGATATATCACTTCCTGTATCAGGACTGATCATACCCTGCTTCAAGACTGGTATGTCTGATATAGCATGTCCTGCTTCAGGACTGCTCTGTCTGATATATCACGTCCTGTATCAGGACTGAACATTCCCTGCTTCAGGACTGATCTGTCTGATATATCACTTCCTGTATCAGGACTGATCATTCCCTGCTTCAAGACTGGTATGTCTGATATAGCATGTCCTGCTTCAGGACTGCTCTGTCTGATATATCACTTCCTGTATCAGGACTGATCATTCCCTGCTTCAAGACCAGTATGTCTGATATAGCATGTCCTGCTTCAGGACTGCTCTGTCTGATATATCACGTCCTGTATCAGGACTGATCATTCCCTGCTTCAAGACTGGTATGTCTGATATAGCATGTCCTGTTTCAGGACTGATCTGTCTGATATATCACGTCCTGTATCAGGACTGATCATTCCCTGCTTCAGGACTGGTATATCTGATATAGCATGTCCTGCTTCAGAACTGATCTGTCTGATATATCACATCCTGTATCAGGACTGATCATTCCCTGCTTCAAGACTGGTATGTCTAATATATCATGTTCTGTGTCAGATACCATTACATTAATGATACTATGCCATGCATCTGAGAAATAAAAGCATTCATAATTATTACAACCCTACAGATAAGTCTGACAGACTCAAGTAGACACTATTCTGATACAACTGAAAGATTGTTAAAGTAAACAAAAAAACACAATATTGAATGATAAAAGCAATTAATTAGTTGAAAAATAAACCTGCCTCTAATCGCAGGCTATTGTGTAATCTGTGATAATGCTGTACCTGCAGGAATATCTGTTTATTCTGAGTGTTTGTCATTATAATAAATGTAAGTTATACACAATGTTTAATTTGTAGATAAAAATGAAGGACACTTCAAAATTATGTACATATTAATTCATTATTGTTAATTACCTAGTTGTCATAGATACAGTATTCTGTTTTTAATGGGTTGAGGTTATGGAGGGTTATGGATAAACTGTTGATATTGATATTTTTAATTCAAATTCCAACTGTACTTCACAAACAGCCAGTTCATAATGAACTGGGTGACTATAGAAGGAAATGGGATGTATCAAATGAAAGAATCTCTATTGTGGTTAGATTAATGACTTTCTTCCTAATTGACATTTAAGATCAGAGAGGAAATAGAGTTCCCAGAAAATACAAAAATATACCCATTTTCAAATGATTTGATCAGGTCTATGAAGGAATCACTTCTATGGTAGGTTTTTAATAGATGGCCTTTTTTCTACATTTAGACATGATTTTAAAAAAAAAATCTGATAGTAACTGTACATAATTATTCAAAGAATTAATCATGAGGTTGGTTCATAAAATTTTAAGCACTAGGTTTGATATCACAGTTTTATTGAGGGGCATACACAATTTTAGGTTGGGCATAACATATATTTGACTGTTTTAGAAGGCCGGGTTGCTGATGTAGTTTCTAACATTGGATTTTCAGTCAAAAACTGTTTTGTTATTCACTGTAGCTTCAGTTGCAAAATATGTAACAGCATTTTGTAAAAACAGATAGGGAATGAAAGTCAACCATTCATTATATTATAGTTAATTGAATGGAGACGTTATAATTTTTATTTTACCTTTACTTCCATATAAGGATGCTGAGTTATTTTGAAATATTAATGCATATTAGTGACAACTTGACAGTATCATTTGACAGTGTTAACCATACCACACCCATTATGCAAATTATTGTAGGGAAAAACTCATCCTATCAATGATGCATGCTTGCATACGTACGCATGCTCGTGGAAATATTTGCTCATGTATAGCTGATTATATTTAGCTTTTTAATCATAGTTATTAATTTAAAAGACCAATACTTAATCATATTTGAAAGAAGCCATAATACCTAATAATTAATAAGATTTAAAATATCACCTGAGTTCCCAAAATGTTTTATTTTTGTGAGAGAAAAAAATAAGTATGTTAAAACAATGATAGATACAGGGTGCTCAATGGTGGGGGTGCCATCGTATACAGATCACTTTCCTTTCACTGCTGCAGTCTTGGGGTCAAGCCGAGCTTGGTTTAAAAACTTTATGAGAGAAAGTTTGCCAGTTACTTTTGAAAGAACGGTGGTTTTACTCAGACTCTTCCTCCACTAATAAAACTGGATTTACCAAATATATATAAATGTATATAGTTTGCTATGTGTTAAAAATGACATTGTCCCCATTAAAAAAACACACAAACATAAAACATAATAGCAATTTAAAAAAAAAAAAAATTGTGATAGTTGACAAAAAAGTACCAAAAATTACTTCCCCGCTTCATAGTAGATACTGAGTGCTGGTTTTACCCAGAAAGGGATGGAGGTCAGAGCTCACTTCACAATCAAGTTAAAATAATTAAGTATACACTAACAAATGAATGAATGCGTATGAATAAATATGAATATATGAATAAATATGAATGAATGAATGAATGAATGAATGAATGAATGAATGAATGAATGAATGAATGACACTCAATGTTTATATGACGCCAACGAAGAAGGTTCTAGGCTCATACACTGTTGATGTACAAAAACAAGTAAATAACATACAGATAAGGAAAACAACCACAAAAATGAATAAACCTATGACAGCAAGTTATAATAACAACATTTTCAGTTTATTTGACTTAAAAATTTAAATCTTAAGAAGAGCAAACTTATGATATCATGGTTTTAGACTAGTTTCATTTAAATTGCATATGTTGTCATAAGTATTAATAGTATAATAATTAAAAAAACAGTCAAAATTAATTTAATTTTTTATGTATTTTATTAAAAAATTAAGAAAATGTTGATAAATGGTGATGATTTTAGACTGGTTACGGGACAACTGCATATGATTTCACTGACATTAAAATTTTAAATAAAGTTTGATAAAATGTTGTTGAAACAGAAGCCAGATTCTGTTTCACTCTCTGACTGACAGGTTTTCATTTAACCCTTTACTCCATAGATATGCGTTTTCCCACACCAATCACAGAAGGCCTTTGAAAACAGTGCAGGAAGAGTTCAGATTGTTCGTAACGAACAATCTGAACACTTCCTGCACTGTTTTCCACTCTGTCAGTTAATATAAACATAATTCACCCAATAATGCAAAAGCCTTCTATATTAGGGGGCCAAAGGTGTCTGTATTAGAGGTGTCCAAAGGCGTCTATATATGGTAAAAGGTTAAAATATTGCATGGATGAGTCTTGGAGTATTCCATTTAAATTTGTTAGAGATTAATACCATTATGCACTGACTTGTAGTGCAAACAATATCTGAGTTAAATATTCATATTAAACTGCCATCAAAATGGCTTTTCAAATAAAAACAATGGTTTTCAACAAAATCAACGATGTGTAAAATCCGCAATGACAAATGCACAATTCTTGTTTATAAGATCTATTGACATGATGACTTTCAGTTTTGTGGTAAATCAGAATTATAATGTACACATGATGAGTCAACGAGCATGATAATGTCGGTTGATTTATACAGTTGATGTCATTTATAGTCTTTATCATAATTGTAGAGTTAGTTCAAGTGTTGCCCAAAATTGAGGCACTTGATTGGTTCCCCGCTGTGCCTATAAGGTAATATATATTTTCTGAGTATTGTATAAATGAAGTTTTTTGTGGGTTCCCCCTCTACCCTCATAAATCACCCCCACTCCTTCAGTTAAACCACATAGCCACACAGAATTCTAGCACAGATGGAGGTAACATAACGCTTTGATTTTCTTGTGGTTTTCATGCATGTCTGCATCCTTATGATTAATTAAAGATCAGTTAGGTTCTTCTATCATATCTTAAATTAATCACTGACTAATTTGTGTATTATCAAGGATCCAGATGTTTGTAATATTACCATAGCACATCTATAATAACAACAGAGAAAAAGCTGAGCTCAGGAGATGTCAGCAATTACTGAGCTCAGAAGTGAAAGTCAACTGAGAAGTAAATAGACCCAGGAGTTGTCATTAGTCGAGAAGTATACAAACTGTAAATGTCCTGCAGGAGAAGTATACAAACTGTAAATGTCCGACTAAAGAAGTGTACAAACTGTAAATGTCTGCAGGAGAAGTATACAAACTGTAAATGTCCTACTGAAGAAGTATACAAACTGTAAATGTCTGCAGGAGAAGTATACAACATGTAAATGTCCTACTGAAGAAGTATACAAACTGTAAATGTTTGCAAACTGTAAATGTCTGCAGGAGAAGTATACAAACTGTAAATGTTTGCAAACTGTAAATGTCTGCAGGAGAAGTATACAAACTGTAAATGTCCTACTGAAGAAGTGTAAAAACTGTAAATGTCTGCAGGAAAAGTATACAAACTGTAAATGTCCTACTGAAGAAGTGTACAAACTGTAAATATCTGCAGGAGAAGTATACAAACTGTAAATGTCCTACTGAAGAAGTATACAAACTGTAAATGTCTGCAGGAGAAGTATACAACATGTAAATGTCCTGCATGAGAAGTATACAATCTGTAAATGTCCTGCAGGAGAAGTATACAAACTGTAAATGTCCGACTAAAGAAGTGTACAAACTGTAAATGTCTGCAGGAGAAGTATACAAACTGTAAATGTCCTACTGCAGAAGTATACAAACTGTAAATGTCTGCAGGAGAAGTATACAACATGTAAATGTCCTACTGAAGAAGTATACAAACTGTAAATGTTTGCAAACTGTAAATGTCTGCAGGAGAAGTATACAAACTGTAAATGTTTGCAAACTGTAAATGTCTGCAGGAGAAGTATACAAACTGTAAATGTCCTACTGAAGAAGTTTAAAAACTGTAAATGTCTGCAGGAAAAGTATACAAACAGTAAATGTCCTACTGAAGAAGTGTACAAACTGTAAATATCTGCAGGAGAAGTATACAAACTGTAAATGTCCTACTGAAGAAGTATACAAACTGTAAATGTCTGCAGGAGAAGTATACAACATGTAAATGTCCTGCATGAGAAGTATACAAACTGTAAATGTTTGCAAACTGTAAATGTCTGCAGGAGAAGTATACAAACTCTAAATGTCTGCAGGAGAAGTATACAACATGTAAATGTCTGCAGGAGAAGTATACAAACTGTAAATGTCTGCAAACTGTAAATGTCTGCAGGAGAAGTTGTTGTTGTATGGTGTTTAGCGTCGCTTTCAACAATTTTTCAGTCATATCGCGACAGTGTCTACTTAAGACAGTATTCTGAGCGCTGTTACACTGGAGTATCATGCCGCAGACACGTGGTATGATACCCCACCCAGTCACATTATACTGACACCGCGCTGACCAGACCTAGAACTGTCCTCTAAATGCTGAGCGCCAAGCGAGGAAGCTTCTAGTACCCGGCTGGGGATCTAACCCACGACCTTCCGCATGCAAGGCGGACGCTCTACCACTAGACCACGCTGCGGTCTTGCAGGAGAAGTATACAAATTGTAAATGTCTGCTGGAAAAGTATACAAACTGTAAATGTCCTGCAGAAGTATTGATGGAGCTCAGAAGCTGTGACGTGTCAGCTGAGATGTAAATGAGTTTAATATTTCAGTGAACTTTGTTTTAAGTTAATGAGATAAGAGCATAGATGTTGTCATGATCTGTCCAGCTAGGAGGTCAAGTTAACCCGGCTTTGTCAACAATATACTGCATCCATATGGTCATTCATTTAAGTTTTAACTGCATATTGACCTTTACAGTAATATAAATAAAATTGAAGAGTGGGGTTATTTAAAAAAATCTAGTGATGTAGTGGAAAAAGGATTGTTTCCACACAGAAAAAGTGCAAATACAATGACAATTAAGAGTATGAGTTTAATATTTATTAGTCATGAGGAATTTAATTCAGAAAAATAATTTGTGTGTTACCTGCATGTCTGTGGTTTCAATCATAAGTATTGACTTATATGGTAAAATGATAAAGGTGTGTCACTGCCACGTTTCCACCTGTGACCCAATATCTATTTTTGTCACATGATCATGTATGCTCTTAGTCCAATGGGAAAATGTTTATGTGGGGTGTTATATTACTGTATTGGAATAACGCTGACTTCTGTATTGATCAGTATTTTTCCTGCTGTCATGATGTGGTATAGACCTGCCCGCACTGAGTAAGTGTGTCTGCTAGATCTGTGCCGATGACATCATAGGCTACCTCGACCACAACTTCAAATTCTACACTTCTAACCAGCTCTTCTGTCTACAATATGTAATCACTTATCGCAGATTGAATAAAAAGTCGTACAGTTTTTAATGTGTTCATGACCGTTTATGGAGATACTGACTGTTTATTTATTATCAATTAATCTGATCAAAATTGAACTACACTGACTTCCTGAAAATTAAATTTTAATGTCATAAAGATGGGAAGATACAATTTCATGTTTTAAAATATAAATCAAGTTGTTTAATAAAGAGTATTTTGTCATAGTTTTCGCAAAAATCATTACTGTGAGAGTGAGTTTAAGTTTTAGTCAAATCATTTTGAATTTTACACAGTGCATGGTGACTGAGGAAATTATCATCCAAAGAAAAGAAACGATAATAGGAATTAAAGTTAATTTCGAAATATTGTGAGTTATTTATTTTATGATTAATAAGTGAGTGTACATGATTATGATGACAGGTGAAGTGTAAAATTTGTGTCTATTTGAACCCAAGCACAGCAGTTGTTATATATAAAGCTGTCTGATACATGAATCACGGGTGACTTAGTAATCGCGTAGAAAAACAGGACCTTTATCTGTACCCTATATATCACATGAATAATAAAGAAAAAGTTTTGAGAGATATTTCAAAATGAACACATTTCATTTGTCACTGAAAAATAAAAAAATGTGTTAATTTAATGAATGTAGTTACTTAAGGAGTATTTGTGCAGATTAACAACGATGAGACTTGTGACATATAGTAAATTAAAAACTTACAGGTAGCTGTAATTGAACTTGCTTTAGGACATTTTTGTTATTTAAAAAAAAAATAGATTTGTGTGATCGACAGGAGTGTTTGAGCCTACTGAGTTAGGAATTTTAAGCTGAAATTTCAAATCAATTAAACACTAAGTGATTAACAGAAAAATGGATTAGATTAAGCTTCTGAAGCACAATACTTGTTTTTATTATTGCGGATAAATGGCAATTTGTGAAAAAGGTAAGGATTTATTTCTTAATTTAAGATTATAATTTTTCCATTAGTGACTATAAATGAAAATATGATTGGCAGGTACGGTACATAAAGTATAATGGTTGACAGACGTCCCTGCTAGAACTTTAGATGAGGTCATTTTATTCATGTTAGATTACAAAATGAAATCATGTCCGTTTCAGTTGTTTGAGTTTGCGAAACAAGTCATTTTGTTAACAGGACATGTTAGTTTCCTGTACAAAGATATATTTCTTGTTTAAATCTAAGCTATAAAACTTGGTATTTAAAAGGCCCAGGGTTATAAGTTGAGGACATTTTTGTTACATATTCGTATATACATTTAAATGTTATATATAATGTCAGCTATGTTGATGTACAGATGGCACACATGATATTATACAAGGCTAAAATATTTCTGAAAAAGCAATGAGTAAAGTTTGCTCATATATTTTATGCAGATCGTGACGTTTGTGGCAACTTTTATTGTGGTTCAGTCATCTATACATTCTTAGAGGCACCGCATGAGTGGTGGCAAAAACAGACTCACAGGGGTTCATTTCATTTTGTATATTAGATTTTGTTTTACTATGACATTCATTCCTTTATTCATTCATTTATTACAGTTATTACTTTGGTCAGTAAAGCAACATAATGTAAAAATAATACAGTTAAAATACTGATACAAAATTCTACAAATCAAGTTAACAGTTTTGTTTAAAAGCAAAAATATATAATTATGCACAGAGAATTCAATTAATTTTTTTATGAAAAATAGTAAAAAAATTATATCAAAAAAATGTTTCTTTGTTAAAAATACACAATCGAATGGTCGGAAGATCATTTTAGTTGAACAAGTTTTAAATAAAAAATAAATTACTCCAAGTCAAACATTTTAGCCAGTGCCTGCATTTCTTCATTCTATCTTGGTGTTATCTGGGGTGTTAGAGTCAATAGTTTATTCAGTAACAGTGGTATAAAACATATTTTTTTGCAATTAAACTTGTCATGTATTAACAGGTAACTGCTGTGTTGATATATAATTGATGACTTTAACATGGCAGTATTGCATGTTTACTAATCAGCCCTGTGTTCCAGTGCTTCTATATAAAAACCTGACTATAATCCTGCCATATCATGTCAGGGCTCTGTCATGTTTGGTTTATAACAGAAACTACTCTTGGAGGCTGGAGCAGTAAGAGAATGATGGTTCAACACAACACTGGTATATGTCTTTATGCGTATATAAGATAGAACGGTGTTGCACATAACCCTCGAGATGTGTTAAAGGATGAAGAAGCAGGTCTGTTAACAAGAGCAATAAATAGTGGTTGCAATAGCAGACTTTCTTAAACCAGATCAAAAATAAGAAAATTTATGTTTAACAAGTGACGACATACTCAAAGAACACAACAGTAACCATAACAACATAAACATAACCAATTTACCAGTATAGATTACTCATCACAAGTGTATTACATTCAGATGAAATCACGATTATCTGTGGTCACCATTTTGTTACAGTCAGTAGCTACACTGCTGCTGGGAGGCTTAAACCTGGTTTATAGGTACTCCCAACCTCAGACTTCCCTCCTCAGGGTTACAGTCAGTAGCAACACTGTTGCTGGGGAACTTAAACCTGGTTTATAGGTACTCCCAACCTCAGACTTCCCTCCCCAGGGTTACAGTCAGTAGCAACACTGTTGCTGGGGAACTTAAACCTGGTTTATAGGTACTCCCAACCTCAGACTTCCCTCCCCAGGGTTACAGTCAGTAGCAACACTGCTGCTGGGGAACTTAAACCTGGTTTACTGGTACTCCCAACCTGGGACTTCCCTCTCCGGGGTTACAGTTAGTAGCAACACTGTTGCTGGGGAACTTAAACCTGGTTTACAGGTACTCCCAACCTGGGACCTCCCTCTCTGGGGTTACAGTTAGAAGCAACACTGTTGCTGGGGAACTTAAACCTGGTTTACAGGTACTCCCAACCTCGGACTTCCCTCTCTGGGGTTACAGTAAGTAGCAACACTGTTGCTGGGGAACTTAAACCTGGTTTACAGGTACTCCCAACCTCCGACATCCCTCCTCTGGGTTACATAGCTACCTGGTTTAAACAGTGGCAGGTATAGAAGTAGAAACAGTGGCAGATATAGAAGTAGAAACAGTGGCAGATACATGAGTAGAAACAGTGGCAGATACAGAAGTAGAAACAGTGGCAGATACAGGAGTAGAAACAGTGGCAGATACAGAAGTAGAAACAGTGGCAGATACAGAAGTAGAAACAGTGACAGATACAGGAGTAGAAATATAGTGACAGATACAGGAGTAGAAACAGTGGCAGATACAAACAGTGGCAGAAACAAAAGTAGAAACAGTGGCAGATACAGAAGTTAAAGCAGTGGTAGATACAGGAGTAGAAATAGTGGCAGATACAGGAGTAAAAACAGTGGCAGATATAGAAGTAGAAACAGTGACAGATGCAGGAGAAGAAATAATGACAGATACAGGAGTAGAAATAATGACAGATACAGGAGTAGAAACAGTGGCAGATACAGAAGTAGAAACAGTGGCAGATACAGAAGAAGAAATAGTGGCAGATGCAGGAGTAAAAACAGTGGCAAATATAGAAGTAGAAACAGTGGCATATACAGAAGTAGAAACAGTGGCATATACAGGAGTAGAAACAGTGACAGATACAGGAGTAGAAACAGTGGTAGATACAGGAATAGAAACAGTGGCAGATATACAGGAGTAGAAACAGTGACATATACAGATGTGCAGATACAGGAGTTGAAACAGTGGCAGTTACAGAAGTAGAAATAGTGGCAGATAGAGATGTAGGAACAGGGGCAGCAACAGATGTAGAAACAGTGGCAGATACAGGAGTAGAAACAGTGACAGATATAGGAGTACAAACAATGACAGATACGGGAGTAGAAACAGTGGCAACTACAGATGTAGAAACAGTGGCAGATACAGGAGTAGAAACAGTGACAGATATAGGAGTAGAAACAGTGTCAGATACAAGAAAAGACCTGTCATATATAATATGAGAAGACCATACTTTTAGGTTTGTTGCAAAATCTGTTGATATGATTAATAATGTGTAAGATATCTTCTGGCATCCAAGTGGCTACCATTTCTGTTTCTTTTCTTGTTGCAGTGAGTATGTAATAGCTGTTAGGTGATATCGCATAGAGCTGCGGTAGTTTGTGGAGATATTGCACAGAGTTGCGTCTCTCCATGCTGATATTATAACAGACAAACATGAACAGTTTGATATTACACAAGTGTAGTGAAGTACCTTGAATTGTTTATCACAAAAGTTTATTTGAATGTGAAAACAAAACAAACTTAGCTTCCAGTTGTATAAACACACTCCCACATGTTAAATATGTGTTGTTCCCTCTGGTCAAAACATGTTCTCTTTTATATGTTGGGAATAATTCTAAAGTTCTTTGCTGCAATGTGCACTCATTTGTAGAATTGGCTAAGAGAAATTGGAAATATTGTTTTATAGGAAAGGCAGTTCATTTGTTTACATTTACCAGATGCTTCAATTTCTTAATGAAAAAGTGTACATGTGATTAGTTGGTATTTGTCTGTCCTTTCCTAGGTGCAGTGATGGTTCTATGATGTTGGTATCTGTTACAAATATCTCGGTGCAGTCATATATTATTAATGGATTTCTTTGAAATAAATTTTATTTTAATTTGATATCAAGTTAATATGGTTTTAAAACTACAGTTCAGAACAACTATATGATCATGCAACATTGATGTAAGAGTAGGTTACCATCACGACTGAGTCGATGGATGACAAGCAGATATGGAGCCATACAGGTAACAGTGAGTCATCTTCTGTCACCACGGTTACATGCACCCGACATATATACAACCCTCCCTCATTAATATTCATCACCAGCTGGGACTTAATTAAACAAAACAAATATTCATGGTTGTCTCCTATTATGAAAGCATAAAAAGTCATGGTTTGTCATCCTGGGTAACTCATGAATAATCTTCAGAAGTTTTCTATCTCATCACTCAGCTTCTGCAGGTTGGGCCCCATTTGTTTATTGATATTTGTGTCTAGAAATATATCTAGAACAATTGGACTATGGAGAATCTGGCTCATTAATATATTCATGATCATTTCTTCATTATTGTTTTGAACCATCAGCGAGCATGTTGTGTTTAAGTCACGATATCTACCACTGATGATCATACCTATGTTATCTTCTTCGGAGATAAAACAAGAAATAATAACTGGTGATAACATTCCTAAATTTGTGACAACTCATGCTCACTTGATAATTACTTCGTGATAAACTGAATTCAAGTATGGGCAAGATAAGAGGGTGCACATAAACTTGGTATCATGAAGAAACAGCTGACAGTGTTTACATTACCTTTCATTTATTATAAAAATTGAATGACTTTGTAAGGGGATGTATATAATATTCAATTGACTGTAATCATACAGTAACTAGAAAGATACAACAATCACTAAGATGCAGTTTGATAGAGTTCCCTGTAATGGTTATAGCCTTGAAATATCAGACACTTGACACAGTTAATGCAGAATTGATTAAACAATTAGTAAATGTCAGTGTTAAAGGGACACACAGAATGTAGTAAATATCGGTGTTAAAGGGACACAAAGATTGTAGAAAATGTCAGTGTAAAAGGGATACATGGAATGTAGTAATTGTCAGGGTTAAAGAGGCACACAGAATGTATTAAATATCAGTGTTAAAGGGACACAAGGAACAGTAATTGTCAGTGTTAAAGGGACACGTGGAATGTAGTAATTGTCATTGTTAAGAGGCACACAGAATGTATTGAATATCAGTGTTAAAGGGACAAAAATTTAGTAAATGTCAGTGTTAAAGGGACACACAGAATGTAGTAAATGTCAGTTTTAAATTATTTTCAAATAATAAAATTTTTTATTCTTTGCAATTTTTTCTATCATACCAATATAAAAACAGAAAGTAATGATTGTGATGCCTTTCATCCATTTGCAAAAATTATGCCCCATTTCAAATTTAAGTGTCTGCCCCCACACAGGGATATTTAAGTGTCTGCCCCCACACAGGAATATTTAAGTGTCTGCTCCCACACAGAGATATTAAAGTGTCTGCCCCCACACAGGGGTATTTAAGTGTCTGCCCCCACACAGGGATATTTAAGTGTCTGCCCCCACACAGGGATATTTAAGTGTCTGCCCCCACACAGGGATATTTAAGTGTCTGCCCCCACACTGGGATATTTAAGTGTCTGCTCCCACACAGGGATATTTAAGTGTGCCCCCACACAGGGATATTTAAGTGTCTGCCCCCACACAGGGATATTTAAGTGTCTGCCCCCACACAGGGATATTTAAGTGTCTGCCCACACACAGGGATATTTAAGTGTCTGCCCCCACACTGGGATATTTAAGTGTCTGCCCCCACAATGGGATATTTAAGTGTCTGCCCACACACAGGGATATTTAAGTGTCTGCCCCCACACTGGGATATTTAAGTGTCTGCCCCCACAATGGGATATTTAAGTGTCTGCCCCCACACAGGGATATTTAAGTGTCTGCCCCCACACAGGGATAATTAAGTGTCTGCCCCCACACAGGGATATTTAAGTGTCTGCCCTCACACTGGGATATTTAAGTGTCTGCCCCCACACAGGGATATTTAAGTGTCTGCCCACACACAGGGATATTTAAGTGTCTGCCCCCACACTGGGATATTTAAGTGTCTGCCCCCACAATGGGATATTTAAGTGTCTGCCCCCACACAGGGATATTTAAGTGTCTGCCCCCACACAGGGATAATTAAGTGTCTGCCCCCACACAGGGATATTTAAGTGTCTGCCCCCACACAGGGATATTTAAGTGTCTGCCCCCACACTGGGGTATTTAAGTGTCTGCCCCCACACAGGGATATTTAAGTGTCTGCCCCCACACAGGGATATTTAAGTGTCTGCCCCTACACAGGGATATTTAAGTGTCTGCCCCCACACTGGGATATTTAAGTGTCTGCCCCCACACAGGGATATTTAAGTGTCTGCCCCCACACAGAGATATTTAAGTGTCTGCTCCCACACAGGGATATTTAAGTGTCTGCCCCAACACTGGGATATTTAAGTGTCTGCCCCCACACTGGGATATTTAAGTGTCTGCCCCCACACTGGGATATTTAAGTGTCTGCTCCCACACTGGGATATTTAAGTGTCTGCCCCCACACTGGGATATTTAAGTGTCTGCCCCCACACTGGGATATTTAAGTGTCTGCTCCCACACTGGGATATTTAAGTGTCTGCTCCCACACAGGGATATTTAAGTGTCTGCCCCCACACAGGGATATTTAAGTGTCTGCCCCCACACAGGGATATTTAAGTGTCTGCCTCCTCACTGGGATATTTAAGTGTCTGCCCCCACACTGGGATATTTAAGTGTCTGCCCCCACACAGGAATATATAAGTGTCTGCCCCCACGCAGGGATATTTAAGTGTCTGTCCCCACGCAGGGATATTTAAGTGTCTGCCCCCACACTGGGATATTTAAGTGTCTGCCCCCACACTGGGATATTTAAGTGTCTGTCCCCACGCAGGGATATTTAGTGTCTGCCCCCACACAGGGATATTTAAGTGTCTGTCCCCACGCAGGGATATTTAGTGTCTGCCCCCACACTGGGATATTTAAGTGTCTGTCCCCACGCAGGGATATTTAGTGTCTGCCCCCACACAGGGATATTTAAGTGTCTGTCCCCACGCAGGGATATTTAAGTGTCTGTCCCCACACAGGGATATTTAGTGTCTGCCCCAACACTGGGATATTTTAATTTTAAATTAACATAATGTAAAAAGATAGTTTTCAGAAAAATAGTTAAATGAAAATTAATTAAAATTGCTGCGTTCCTTTAACTTACCAGTTGTCTAATAATTATTTTCACCCTGCTAATGGTCACTGTATTAATCGGGCTGGTTGGGTGTACACTTTAATGGGATGACTAACCTGAGAAAATTGTATGTTTTGTGTTATAGTAGGTAGGTATGACCTTCCAACTGAGGTATAGATATGTTAAGCTGGTTTACTAATACTGACTATGGTGAACTTCTGGGTGAAATTGGGTCAAGTCATAAATGGTTTATGACATATTTGTAATAGATGGCCTGTTTTAAAAAAATATTAATGTACACTTGTACTCAGGCTATAAAAAACATAGATGGATTTAGATGTTTCGGTTTTTTCTAGTTAAGTAGTACATGACTGTATTGCTATAACGTTACAAATAAAATGTCTTCTTTTTTTGCATTAACAGAGGTATGAGAAAGTATGTACTGGTGTCAGATAATATTTTCACCTATATATTTTCACTCGCAAATGAATTTTTAGGCGGGTGAAAATATAATATGACACTGGTAGTTAATTTGTTGTGTAAATAAGTATATATTGCACTTCGGGGGTGTTTACACTCATGTCACTGGAATTATTTTTTTTAACGTTATGAATGGTTTAAAAATCACTGAAAAATTTCATCCTAAACATTATGAGGTAACATCAGAGATAAAAAAGATATTGTCATGTTAACAGAATCAACATTTTGAAATTAAATTATATAAAATAATTACTAAAAATAATACATTCCACCAAGACCTAAATTAACTTTGTAATTATTTAAAAAAATTGAATTGAAGAGAAGTGCTATTTTGAAGGGACAATGACAGTGTTGAAACAAAAATGTACTAGTGTTCATGCAGCAATTCAGTCATTACACTAGAAAAATATTTAATTTTCACTAGAAAAATATTAAAATTAAATTTTTAAAATACTTCCCCTGTCTGAAACTTCATAGTTGAGACTGTAGTTTCATGCAGATTTAGAAGTAAACAAATATTTAATAAATACAAAATGATACTTTCTAGGTATTTTGTCTGTCTTACAATATAAAACTTATAAAATTACAATATATTTAGCTTATTTCATAACAAACATCATCAAATCTGTGAAATGGATTCCTTTCAAGCATTTATCAGAGTTATGCCCCTTTGAAATATAGAAACAAAATGATTGTTCTGTTTATATTAATTCCACCGATATATATAAACTGCCGGGTCCTCTGTTGCCGAGTGGTGTAGGGTGCTGTCTCAACATAACTTACCTCACCGCTAAAATCGTAGGTTTGAGTCCCACTTTGTGCAAAAAATTCATGTGAGAAAGTTTGCCAGTTACTTGTTGAAGGATGGTGGTTCTACTCAAATTCATTCTGAGGTCATTCTTTACCAATAAAACTAGATATGCCACATATAACCTGAAATGTGTTTAAAATGGCATCAAAGCCATCCATTTTATTCACACCATTTTAATTAGCATATTTTATGAGTTCTCCATAATCAATGACAGTCATTATTGATAAACAATGTTTATCTAATTGTTGACAGAGTTAATGAGTTATGAGTCTGTACTAGAGCTCCCCCTCTCTGGGAGTTTTTGCTAACAAGTCAATTAGTGCATCTCCGAGTGCTGTGTTTGTATTTTGTTTCTCTTTCTGAACTCTGGTTTCTGCTTTGGAGATATTGATCAAGCTGTTTGTTTGAAGATTAAATATAAAGTGTTTAATTACTAATTAATTACCTCAGTTATTTTTTTATATTTAACATTTGTAACATTTACTGTAGCTACACTAAGCCATACTGTATTTTTATTTGTTAACCATTTTGAATCAAATATTATTCATAGGGGGGAAATTTTGTAATGGTGTTTGATACCATTTTCAACAGAATTTAATTTGTTTTTAAGGCATCAATTATGCTGGTGGGGGAAGACATCAGATTGAAATCTGAGTAAAAACATCCATCTTTCTGCAAGTTGCTGCCAAATTTTCTCACATAAAATTTTCATATGGCGCTGGGCTCAAACCCATGACCTCAGTGTTGAAAGACAAGTCTTTAGATCCTACCTCATGGGGAAATAAACATGTTGAAAATGAAAGTTAAACTTGTTGTTTTTAGCAAAGTTTGCACATACATAAACAACCAGCTGGAAGGAAACACAATTGTGATATGTGATACAGATACACAATTGTGATACAGTTACAAAATTAATAACCTGCAACAGTAACTTCATAATGAAAAAGTTCATAATTTTATGTTAAAAGCTGGTGAATTTGTAGTTGGGCTGTTTTTGTGTCCTTGTAAAAGTAAGTATTTGATTGATTGAATATTTAGTGTAATTTTTATGCCATCGATGGCTACCAGATGATCAGTTTACCTAACCACTCTTTCCTAGTATCCTGGAAGGTTACCCAGCACTCAAGCACACCCATCTCCACAAGTTACTGATAATTATTACCCATTTGAATCAGAGGTGAAAGACGAATAGTTATGAGACACAGTGTCTTATATCAGCCAACATGAAGACTGTGGCCAAGTTGAGATTCAAACTCATGACCCCTGGATTGATAGTCAGATATGCTACCAACTGAACTAACCGGGCCTGTTAAGATTTCTTTAAAAAAAAATATATGTATATTCATAGATGATTTACAGTGTTGGCATTAGATTAAGAAACAGGATAAAGTTAAATCATAAAATATTATGTGAAGTTTAAGATTGGGATTAAAGTTCATGGGTGATTTACATTAGTTTGTGTGACATTTATTATATATCAGTGATTAATTTGGATGTTAAATTGAAATTAAAATGTTGACAATGTCTAAATAAATTCATAGACTCTTTTATTATTTCACTGTATGTAGGAAAACATTTCCAATTTGAGTATTAATTAATATATAGGCCAGATTTTATTTATGGATTTTATAAAAAAAAAATCTTGGATGTCTGGTCGAAAAAAAAAAACAATAAGAAAATTCTTTTAATAAGAAATACATGATAACTGTTGAAACACAAATATCATAATTGGTAAATTTCTGATTTTGAGATATTCTTTAAAACAAAAAATATATGCTTTACGATAATTTTGTTTGTTTTTTTCAAGGAAATCTGCAGTTTTTTTTCATCTCTCCCCAACACCTCCCCCCATCCCTCTCCATCTTATATCAGTATAAGAATGGGAAAATAACTGGAGGGAAAATTCACATTGAATGAAAAGATACGGATAATGGACTCCATAAATCAACAAATAAAACAATTTAGTCCTCTACTTTTATTGTCAATGTCTTAATAAATTCATGAACTATTTTCATTGATGCCATTACATATATAGGGAAACATTTCCATGTAGAGTATAAATTCATACATATCAATAAATATTTTAGTCCGCTACTTCTGTTGTCAATGTCTTAATAAATTCATGAACTATTTTCATTGATGCCATTACGTATATAGGGAAACATTGCCATGTGGAGTATAAATTCATACATATCAATAAATATTTTAGTCCGCTACTTCTGTTGTGAATGTCTTAATAAATTCATGGACTATTTTCATTGATGCTATTACATATATAGGGAAACATTGCCATGTGGAGTATAAATTCATACATATCAATAAATATTTTAGTCCGCTACTTCTGTTGTCAATGTCTTAATAAATTCATGGACTATTTTCATTGATGCTATTACATATATAGGGAAACATTTCCATGTGGAGTATAAATTCATATATATCAATAAATATTTAAGTATGACTAGTTCCAGCTACTTTGACGCTCAGCCTTCTGCAGTTGACAACCCATTTTTCTGTCATACGCTTGGTCAATATCACCTTCGCCAGTTATATACGACAGTGTCACATAAATCTCGCAGCTCACATGTCCAATATTTATCACCAGGCTTTTGCCATTGTACAGAATGCGGTGGGGTACTGATTACATTTCTGTTATATATCTATACGGCGAGTGAGTCATACACATTGGTTCAATACTTAGCTCTCTGCTGTGGAGGATATTGATTGATAAAGTGGTACTGGATGTACGCAGATCATATTGAACACAGAAAATCCTGCGCTATTTTCCTGCATCCAGAAGATTGTCACGCTGCAAGTGTAAACAAACATGTCCAACTTACTGACAATCGTGCGAATAAAGATGACCCTGACCACCATTATCTACATTTTCGAGGATCTTAGTAACTGTTGATCATGTAAAAGAACTATAGGAACACTTTACAAGTTATAACTTAAATGGGATATGTTTGATTTCGAATTACGTTGATGATTGTTGCTATGGAATAACGGGAAGTTTTGTTTCGGTGTAGGAAACCAGGTACATGAGATTGTTGTTTATAATTAAAAGTTACATAACAAATTTATTTCAAATTGGTATTAAAAATTATATTAAAATATATTTGTATGAAGATATGGTATGGTTATACAGGCATGTATAATAGAAGATTTAATGCCTAGTTAAGAACAACAATGACTAAATGGAAAGAAAACACATTTATTACTTAAATTTTAAATCTTGTAAGTAAAGTATTGTTATTTATTATAAACAGTTATAATATTGAAAAGAGATTGAAATTGAATTCAGTAATTAATGAAAGTTTCATTTTTAAACAATAATTGAGCTTCTTAAATGTTTTAATATAATATATAATTTTTGTCTAGAGATGGGTTACTTTGTGTTATCTATTCTCCAATTTTGTCACTGAAAAAAACCCAACAAATTGATTACTTTTTTGTTATCCAACTAGTATTTACATTTAATGGTAATTAGTCATATTGCTGATGTCACATGCTATCTACATTGTTTAGAGGTTACACATAGTCACATGTTCAATGTCATGGTCAGTGTACAGGTAGTATAGGCAGGGTCCAGTTGGCTCAGTCAGTAGCATGTCTGACAGTCCATGGGTCATGAGTTAAAATCCCGCCCGACCACAGTCTCCGTGAACATTGGTCTTATTGTCATATGTCTCTCATTATGTGGGAGAGCTATAAGATATTTGCGGAGATGTGTGTGCTTAAGTAATGGTTAACTTTCCAGGATCCCAGGAAACAGTGGTTAGGTTAACTGATAGTCTGTTAGCCCTTGATTGCATTGAAGATAACACTAAATATTGAAACAAACATAGATTACTATGCTAGACATGTGACATTTGTTTGAAATGAAGCACAATCTGTCTGACTAATAGATAGACGTGTCGTCCAAGTCACTTTCTCATGAGAACTTACCTCTGTCCCTGAGGTCATCAGTTCTTTGAATCCATCTCAGTCCTAAATTTAATGTGAAAAGTTTGCATGAAATTTTCAGAATAAAAGCTTATGATTCAAATTAACCAGGATCACTGGGTACATAGTTTGATCCTCAATGGATTCATTGGGTTCACTCTCCAACCAGGATCACTGGGTACATAGTTTGATCCTCAATGGATTCATTGGGTTCACTCCCCAACTAGGATCATTGTGTACTTGGTTTGTGGTTCAATCCATATCCAGACCATTGTGTACATGGTTTGTGGTTCAGTCCGTATCCAGGATCATTTTGTACTTGGTTTGTGGTTCAGTCCATTTCCAGGATCATTGTGTACTTGGTTTGTGTTCAATTTGTCTCCAGGATCATTGTGTACTTGGTTTGTGGTTCAATCCATATCCAGACCATTGTGTACATGGTTTGTGGTTCAGTTCGTATCCAGGATCATTTTGTACTTGGTTTGTGGTTCAGTCCATTTCCAGGATCATTGTGTACTTGGTTTGTGTTCAATTTGTCTCCAGGATCATTGTGTACTTGGTTTGTGGTTCAGTCCATATCCAGAAACATTGTGTACTTGGTTTGTGGTTCAGTCCATATCCAGAAACATTGTGTACTTGGTTTGTGGTTCAGTCCGTATATAGGATCATTGTGTACTTAGTTTGTGGTTCAGTCCATATCCAGGGCCATTGTGTACTTGGTTTGTGGTTCAATTTGTCTCCAGGATCATTGTGTACTTAGTTTGTGGTTCAGTCCATATCCAGGATCATTGTGTACTTGCTTTGTGGTTCAATCCGTCTCCAGGATCATTGTGTTAGCATTCATAAGCAAGTTGCTCTTTTGAGATTTTTTTTTTTTTTTATCATTCATGGTTTTATCCAGGAATAGCTCACAAATGTGTTTTGAACAAGTTGTAAAGGATGGTTCTTAATTACAGACTTTCGCTAAAACATAAGATTTACTTTTCAATTTGCAAGTGGAACCACCTGACACACATTTCTTTTCCACCTGAGATGTAAACAGTGATATTGCACTCTGAGACATAACACCTCTAGAAACATTTTCCATTCATTCAAACTTGACTCACTGGTTATTCTCGTTTGTGACCTTCCTTGACATTTCTGTGAAATTCCTTTCATGAGACCAATATTTTCTCAGGTACTAAAATGTAAGACTACAATTGCTGAGAAAAACAAATATATTGTAGGCCTATTTTACAGAACTGTGTTGCATTTATTGGTAAATTGATTAATGGAATGAATCTTTCTGTATACTTCATTATTTATTGATGCTCCTGATCTCAATAGATAAGTGGAAGTGAATCAAGATAAAACATAAGTGCTAATGTTCAAAGGAGATATCCCATCGATGAGTGACTCTCCCGTGTATGAGTGATTCTCCCATGTATGATAGCTCTCCCATGTATGAGTGACTCTCCCATGTATGAGTGGCTCTCCCATGTATGAGTGACTCTCCCATGTATGAGTGACTCTCCCATGTATGAGTGGCTCTCCCATGTATGAGTGGCTCTCCAATTGATGAGTGACTCTTCTGTGTATGAGTGGCTTTCCCATGTATGAGTGGCTCTCCCATTGATGAGTGACTCTCCCATCGATGAGTGAGTAATCTCCCATGTATGAGTGACTCTCCCATGGGTGATTGGGTTTTTCCATGGATGAGTGGCTCTCTTGTGTATGAGTAGATTCTACCATGGATGAGTGGCTCTGGCATGGATAAGTGGGTTTTATCATGGATGAGTGGGTTCTACTATGGATGAGTCTTTCTCCCATAGACAAGTGGCTCTACCATAGATGAGTGACTCTCCCATGTATGAGTGAGTAATTTCCCATGGATGAATGGCTCTTCCATAGATGAGTGACTCTCCCATGTATGAGTGAGTAATCTCCCACGGATGAGTGACTCTCCCATGTATGAGTGAGTAATTTCCCATGGATGAATGGCTCTTCCATAGATGAGTGACTCTCCCATGTATGAGTGAGTAATCTCCCACGGATGAGTGGCTCTCTCATGGGTGAGTGGGTTCTCCCATGGATGAGTGGCTCTCACATGGATAAGTGGGTTCTACCATGGATGGGTGGGTTTTACCATGGATGAGTCATTTTCCAATAGAATATATGACTGGCTCACCCATATATGAGTGGCTCTCCCATAGATGAGTTGGTTCTACCGGGGGTGAGTGGCTCTCACATGTATGAGTAAGTTCTACCATGGATGAGTAGGTTCTACCATGGAAGAGTGGGTTCTCCCATGGATAAGTGGTTCTTCATTGGATGAGTGGATCTCCCACGGGTGAGTGGCTCTGATATGGATAAAAATAGAAGAATGATTCGAAAGTGAATATTACTATCCCATGATAGACTAATCAACAATATCATCATCAGGTTGTAGAGTTTAGTATACCTCCACATGACAATGAACAACATGTGCTTACCATGTGGTTAAGGGTGTGACAATGTCTAATCATAGTTGACAAGAAACTTTATCATTCTGTAGTACTAGTATCATTATAAACACTTTACTGATTTATCATTGTTCACCTATATTTCCTGAAATTTTGGAAAAATAATATATCTGGATTTTGATTGGTCAATTTTTTTATTCTGAAATCGAGTGTCATTGAGATTGTAACTACTTCGACTATTAGCAGAATGGTTATTTGTATGTTTAAGTATTAAGTTTTGATCAAGGTAAGTTATATCCTACAACCAGACCTGAAGTAGAGGTCATCTTTCTTTATTAAAGCCAACTGTCTTCAGCTAGGTGGTTTTCTCTATCAGACCAGTTGCAGAGGCCCTAGGATTCTTACACATGAGTGGTGTCTCCATTTGATTATTTATGTACGGTTGTTATTGTAGTTAAATTTCATCTACAATCTAATTTAAGGGTGCCACATGAGTGTTGACAAGAATAGAAAATTGGAATGGTGCAGCTTGTGCATGTCATAAGAGGGAATAAATTTAGTATTGGATACTTTGCATATCTGCAGGTATTATGCAATGTTCTGCAGGTATAATGCAATGTTCTGCAGGTATTATGCAATGTTCTGCAGGTATTATGCAATGTTCTGCAGGTTTCATGCAATGTTCTGCAGGTATCATGCAATGTTCTGCAGGTAGTATGCAATGTTCTGCAGGTAGTATGCAATGTTCTGCAGGTATCATGTAATGTTCTGCAGGTATCATGTAATGTTCTGCAATATTTCTGCAAATTGAATTGCTTTCAAACTACTTGTTGAATTGTTATTTTTTGCAATCTTGGAAATCTTGGAATCTTCCTTCCTGTAGGTGTCATATGATCTTTTTGTGATGGTTCAAGTAAACCCAAATATTCATTTATTTGTTCATTTATTCATTCATTTATCTATCCATCCATTAGTCCATCCCTCCATCCATCCATCCATCCATACATCCATCCATCCACCCTTTTGGCATTTACTTTTTTCTTGTTTATTGATAATATGCACAAATATAGCTAATGTGTAGAGATATACACAATATAGCTAGTGTATAGAAATATACACAAATATAGCTAGTTTATAGAAATATACACACTATAGCTAGTGTATAGAAATATACACACTATAAGTAGTGTATAGAATAATACACAATATAGCTTGTGTATAGAGATATACAAAATATAGCTAGTGTATAGAAATATACACAAATATAGTTAGTGTATAGAATAATACACAATATAGCTAGTGTATAGAAATATACACAAATAAAGCTTGTGTATAGAATAATACACAATATAGATAGTGTATAGAATAATACACAATATTGCTAGTGTATAGAAATATACACAAATATAGCTAGTTTATAGAATAATACACAATAAAGCTAGTGTATAGAAATATACACAAATATAGCTAGTGTATAGAAATATACACACATAAAGCTAATGTATAGAAATATACACACATATAGCTAATGTATAGAAATATACACACATATAGCTAATGTATAGAAATATACACACATATAGCTAATGTATAGAAATATACACACATATAGCTAATGTATAGAAATATACACACATATAGCTAGTGTGTGATAGATTACTTAATAAAACACTATAACAAAAATAACAAATTACAGTTAAAATATATGCTATCATTCACCACTTCAAAACCAATGAAAAAAGAATAAAACTGATGATAGTGATAAACATAAAAAATGTAATGACTAGATGCATAATTAATATCATCTTATACTAATTACAAATTGTTATATTTATACTTATTGTTATATTTATACTAATTGTTATATTTTCAGGTGGTTTCCTGGCATTCCAGGCCATGTACCCATCTCTGTGTGAGAGCAAGTCAAACAGTTACCGCTGTGCCGCTCTCACATCCCTCTCACAGCCGTGTCTGCCTGTGAGTAATGTGGGCCCCACCAGGATACTGCCCTTCCTCTATCTGGGCTCACAACAAGACGCTCTGTCTCCAGACATCGTACAGGTGAGATCATTATGCATTTTACATATTGTCGCCAGAAAATCCAAAAAAATAATATTCAAGAAAAAAAGTGTTTTTTTTTAAGAAATTTCAATCAAATTGTCATCTCTCTGTAAAAAATAAATCCTTTTCTTCATCTCTCTGAAATGAAACTAACAAAATTAATGTTACAACCTCAAGAGTTCAACTGCATAAAACGCAGTGTCTTACTGCTTTATCATTTCTTCAATCTCTTAATGCAGCAATGTCTACTGATCCTTTATTTACACATTTGATCAGGTCCAATGAGAAAACTTAGAATTTTATTTTCTTAATATAACATCACAGCCGGAAATACAAATGGTTAGGGTTTGGCACAGTGTAAAACTCCAGGAAAAAACCTGTAATTACTGTATTTGCTCCCAAGGCAAAGTAGCTTAGCTTCAGGAACAGATGGTAACAAGTTTTGCTGTGGTGAACTCCAATCTATTTTATTTAAAAAAAGATAAAGTCCTAGGTTTATATAAATACACATCAAATAGTAGTGACATCTGTTGCCATGCAACTCCTGGCGTTTTCCCGTAAGCCTCACACTGGCTTGCAGCTGCCATGCAATACCCCAACCAAACATCTCGGGAAATCCATTTATTTACTCAATGCAACTACAGATGTGTTTTTATCCAGCTATATCACTCATAATGCACATATAATTTTTAATTAGCTCTGTGTAAATGAACATACATGTATACATGTGTTGTATATTTCATTTGATCTCCTTAATCGTTCTCTCAGAATGCCACACCCATTGCCTTGTGTTATGCTTACATTAACCTGATATAATCGAAGTGCATGAAACATTGGTGGCTAGTATTTAATGTAGGGGGGGGGTAGGGGGGGGAATAGAAATGATTTATTACGGATGAAACAAAGATTTAAAATTCATAAATTTTCTAATTTCGAGATGTTAATTCATATAACAATAATTTTCTAGTGCACAATTCTATATATAAGCAATACTGGGATGCACATGCAGTATAGATCTGTACAGTGCAGCTTAAAAACCTGCTGTATCATCACTAAGTGTTACACAGTCCCACTATGTGTATACAAATACATATTTTGGAAAAATGGGTAATTGAGGGGTGTGGTTAGAAAGAAGGAAACAAAATTGGAAATCAATTTATATTACCGGTAGTTTTCCAATTAACTTCCCTTTTGTTATTTTAAATAGTGTAATGATTACAAAATTTCATGATGTTTCTCAAATAATTTGTTGGCTGGTATTAATTTTACAGTGATTCGTCATTACCAAACTATATAATCCCAGACCAACTCTTAATTACAACATAATATAAGGAATTTAAAAAATATGGTAGCCAAGGAAAGAAAATTAGTATTTTTAGTAACGCATCCTTTTAAATATAAATCTTGACTAGATCTAATCTCTGAAAGTCATGGCTGAATTCATCTTCACATACTGTATGCTGTATAATGTATATATTTGCTTCTGAAATATTGTCGATGACAGACATTCCTTGGTGGTGAAAAACAATGTAAGATGAAAGTTAACAAGATGAGCTTCCCAACATCATAGACTGTGTGTCCGTAACATCTCTGTGTCGTCATGGACTGGATGTCCGTTACATGTCTTTGTCGTCGGAAAATAAGGGCTGCCCATTAATTAATCTTAATGCTGGTTTCTTGTTACGTCAGAGTTTTTTCTCAGCTGACAGGTCTGTGTCAGTGACACTTACCATCTCATGTCTGCATGCAGCAATGTTTCCCTGGCGTTATGACATAATTAATTATCATTCTTTTGTCTATGTTCAACAATATCATCACATTCTCATCTTTTTTCAGTACTTGGTCTAATTTCATTTATCTGTTGTTTATGAATGGGGTTTAACACTATTTTTAACACCTGATGGGTATATATAGCACACCAGTGTTATTGGTGAAGAAAGCCCTTGGAAGGAATCTGGATAAAACCATTGTCCTTACGCAAATAACTTTCCGACATTAAGTTATTGGGTTGAGCTTGTCTCTCTGCTGTAAAAAGTAAACGGTCACCTTAGATGACATGGCCATGGAAGACCAGTTATTGTTTACAAAATGGAGGGTAAAGTTTGAATATGTTTTCTGTTATTTATTTCAAAAGTTCTGTCAGAGAGAAGGGGATTCCTTGTAAATATTTTCAGAACTTAAAAAGCAGATTTTTGCAAAAGTAACATATAATTAATTCTGGCATGTACAGTTAGTCATTGTTGAATATAAGGTATGACTAAATGACAGAAGTTGCATCATTGCGATCATGAGGCATCACATGACTGGGGCGTGTCAGAAATACTTACATTATATGAAACTTCCTTAATCTGCACTTCACTACAGCAAGGTCAGCACAGGGTCTATCTGCGATTCTATGCATGTTCTATATTATTAAGTTAATGTTGAATTATTTTCTTTCTTCCATATACAGCCAAACATGCCTGAAGTAGTCACATAAAGTAAAATCATGTACATCTCACAGCTGTAATCTTGGGTTCAAGCTCAGCTTGGTCCAAAGAATGTATATGATCAAGTGTGATAATTACTGGAGGGACAATGGTGACTCTACTTAAATTTATTATGATGTCTTCCTCTACCAATAAAACTGGATGCCTGTAATTTGTTAGTATTAACCGTATTAACAAAAAAAGATGACTTTTTACTTAAATTATGAGTGAGCATGACTAGCTCAGTTGTTAACCCGCCTGTCAGGCCAAGGATGACTCGTGATGTTGAATCCCAGCCCGGCCACACATGTACATCAGTCATGAGTCTCCCATCTCTTAATATGTGGGGAAGAAGTCAGTGATATGCAGCGACTATGTACTGATTAATTGCCTAGCTGAGAACAAAAACACTGATAATGTGCACTGACTGCCGTAATATGAATGCAATACTGTTGAAAAAAGGTGCAAAGTTCAATACAAAAACTATAATTTCACTGTACCAGTTAGCTGCAAAATATGCAAAATGGCACAGATCAGATGCACAGAAACTATACATGAACAAATGTCTTTAAGTATGCACAAGCATGTAACATTCAATGCATCTCTCGCATTTTGCATTCATGCAGCATTCATGCTGGCACTGCAGAATATGACAAAAGGGTTTTATGAAAAGCAGAACATCAAGTTCCATTGTCAAGTCAACCATGGAATTTATTCCAATAAAATGTAATGCAATCATGCCTAAAGGTGTCAGACTGACTTGTATTGAACAACATGGTGATTAATTCAGTACACTTATTACACTTCTGATACATCATCCATGTGGTGCCAGGTACGCCCTGAAATAACATAGCAGGGATCAAGCAATAGAGATATCACTTTGTTCTAGTGGTTGATATATCGCCTTGCATGATAGAGATATCACCTTGTTCTAGCGGTTGGGATATTACCTTGCATGATAGAGATATCACTTTGTTCTAGTGGTTGAGATATTGCCTTGCATGATAGAGATATCACCTTGTTCTAGCAGTTGAGATATCGCCTTGCATGATAGAGATATCACCTTATTCTAGTGGTTAAGATATTGCCTTGCATGAAAGAGATATCACCTTGTTCTAGTGGTTGAGGTATCGCCTTGCATGATAGAGATATCACCTTGTTCTAGTGATTGAGATATTGCCTTGCATGATAGAGATATCACCTTGTTTTAGCATTCAAGTTCTTGCTAGTGGTCCAGATCTTGTTTTGCATTTTGGAGTTTTTGGTTCTATTCTCAGATTCATAAAGTGCTTTTAAGGCTTGACACTAGGCACTTGTAGGACATGTTAAGGACAAGTTGATTGAGGTGTCGGTATTTGTCAGTATTTCCA
This sequence comes from Panopea generosa, assembly GCA_029582155.1. Taxonomy (NCBI): domain Eukaryota; kingdom Metazoa; phylum Mollusca; class Bivalvia; order Adapedonta; family Hiatellidae; genus Panopea; species Panopea generosa. The sequence goes on from CM055898.1 coordinate 6,944,685, forward strand.
AAATAAGAAGTGATCGTACAGGTCAAAATCTTGGTATGTTAATGCAAGTAATTTTTAAAAGTCAAATCTTAAAACTGGTAAGTGGTTTTACAAGGCCATGTTCTCAAAAAAAGAAGCAACTAATGTTTTTCAAGTCGAGAATCAATGATATTTAGAATGCAGTTCAACTGTGTGTTTCCATGGAATACATTATAAATTGAGTCTAAAGTGTATAGTATTTTGAATAAAACTACATTTGTATTTTACTACTTCAAGGAATTATCTATTGTTTTTGATTAGAAACATGACTTGAAACCTGTATTAACTTAAGGCTTGATGTTTATTTCACTCCATGCTCCATTTTTGGAACTCAGTTTCAAATTTTTTACATGACTTTTGTGACTTTATATGACAAAACATGACAATTGTATGCATTCCTGCCGTATGGGGCATGTGTTGATATCAGCCATGGGTCATGTCAGTGTTGATTGCATCTACACTCATATTTGTACGTGCTTCAGTGTGTCAGGTTACCAAAATGTCAGCTAAATTAAATTACCTGTCAGCAGTTAAAAGAGCCGCAAAACATGCATTACATGTCCGCTGTGATAATTACATCAAATATTCAATAAGGCATTATATGCTGGAAATTGTTTTCTCGTTATTTAACGATGTGTCAGCGGAGAGGTGTAATTAAAGCTAATGCTGCGTGTAGCATACGTCCCTATCTGGCGTCTATCAATATGGGGTATGAGTAATGGGCAGAGATAATTTATGGGTTTTTTACTGTACCGGTAGTGAGGGTATGAACATGCAGAAATTAAAGTCTTCTTTTATCAATTTTCAGTTCAAGTGCTGGGTGTCCCCTCTGAATGCTTTTAGTTTTCAAAATGAGTTGATAAATGACATAAAGAAGAGCGTGATTCAACTCCATGTTTGTTATTTACATCTAAATTTGTTTATCTTCCAGGCTGTTTTGACCAATTTTATACAAACTTAAGTAGCAGGTATCAAGAGTGAATGTCAACCAGTTTAAACATAAAAAAAATGCATTTTGCCACAGAATGCATTATCGTGTGCGTAAGCTTTGGTTAACATTGTTGATATAAAATTATTTTTGTGTAAACTACTTTTAAGATAAAAACTACAATGAATATGAAGTTGGAACAGTTAAAGTGGATAATTGATTGGGGAGATCTGTTACACAGAAACTGAAACATAGTTTTGTAGAAAGGATTAAAGTTGAAAATGATTAGAAATGAATGCAAATATCATCCCAGTGTCTCTACAAAACCAATGATAAAATATTGTGACCACACCACAGAAGGTCAGTTATGAACAGGTTGATGACCTTGATAAAGCAGTGTGACCACACCAAACATGGTCAGTAATGATCATGTTGATGACCTTGATAAAACATAGGGATCATACCACACAAGGTCAGTAATGGTTATGTTGATGACCTTGATAAAACAGTGAGACCACACCACACAAGGTCAGTAATGGTCAGGTTGATGACCTTGATAAAACAGTGTGACCACACCGCACATGGTCAGTAATGGTCATGTTGATGACCTTGATAAAACATAGGGATCACATCACAAAAGGTCAGTAATGGTCATGTTGATGACCTTGATACAACATTGGGACCACACCACACAAGGTCAGTAATGGCCATGTTGATGACCTTCATAAAACAGTGTGACCACACCACACAAGGTCAGTAATGGTCATGTTGATGACCTTGATAAAATATAGGGATCACACCACACAAGGTCAGTAATGATCATGTTGATGACCTTGATAAAACATTGGGACCACACCACACAAGGTCAGTAATGGTCATGTTGATGATTTTGATAAAACATGGGGACCACACGACACAAGGTCAGTAATGGGCATGTTGATGACCTTGATAAAACATAGGGACCACACCACACAAGGTCAGTAATGGTCATGTTTATGACCTTGATAAAACATAGGGACCACACCACACAAGGTCAGTAATGATCATGTTGATGACCTTGGGACCACACCACACATGGTCAGTAATGGTCATGTTGATGACCTTGATAAAACATGGGGACCACACCACACAAGGTCAGTAATGGTCATGTTGATGACCTTGATAAAACATAGGGGCCACACCACACAAGGTCAGTAATGGTCATGTTTATGACCTTGATAAAACATAGGGACCACACCACACAAGGTCAGTAATGATCATGTTGATGATATTGATAAAACATAGGGACCACATCGCACAAGTTCAGTAATGGTCAGGTTGATGACCTTGATAAATTATAGTGACCACACCACACAAGGTCAGTAATGATCATGTTGATGACCTTGATAAAACAAAGGGACCACACCACACAAGGTCAGTAATGATCATGTTGATGACCTTGATAAAACAAAGGGACCACACCACACAAAGGGAGTAACGGTCATATTGATGACCTTGATAAAACATAGGGACCATACCGCACAAGCTCAGTAATGATCATGTTGATGACCTTGATAAAACAAAGGGACCACACCACACAAGGTCAGTAATGATCATGTTGATGACCTTGATAAAACAAAGGGACCACACCACACAAAGGGAGTAATTATCATATTGATGACCTTGATAAAACATAGGGACCACACCACACAAGGTCAGTAATGATCATGTTGATGACCTTGATAAAACAAAGGGACCACACCACACAAGGTCAGTATTGATCATGTTGATGACCTTGATAAAACATAAGGACCACACCACACAAAGGGAGTAATGGTCATATTGATGACCTCGATAAAACATAGGGACCATACCGCACAAGGTCAGTAATGATCATGTTGATGACCTTGATAAAACATAGGGACCACATCGCACAAGTTCAGTAATGGTCAGGTTGATGACCTTGATAAATTATAGTGACCACACCACACAAGGTCAGTAATGATCATGTTGATGACCTTGATAAAACATAGGGACCACACCACACAAGGTCAGTAATGATCATGTTGATGACCTTGATAAAACATAGGGACCACACTACACAAGGTCAGTAATGATCAGGTTGATGACCTTGATAAAACATAGAGACCACACCACACAAGGTCAGTAATGATCATGTTGATGACCTTGATAAAACATAGGGACCACACCTCACAAGGTCAGTAATGATCATGTTGATGAACTTGATAAAACATAGGGACCACACCACACAAGGTCAGTAATGATCAGGTTGATGACCTTGACAAGACATTGTAACTATAATTTTATCTAAACAACACTAATAATATTGTTGACAACCTTTCGTTGTTCAACAAACCAACTTGTAATTTTACATAAAATGCTTATCTCCCAGCATGCTGCAGAATTGGTCTCATTCTTGCCCAGATACTCTGCCATGAAATAAAGGATATAGTCATATATTATAATCAAAGAGTTGTACGTTATATGCGTCATCTCTGCAGAAAAAAACTTAGTGAATATTTTGTAAGTTACATTTTGAAGAATAACAATTCTTCTGAGACTCATATTAAAAAATGTTTGTAGGCCATATTTGTATCTGCTGATCTCAATCTGCCATTATAATTGACTTTTACAATGTAGGACTTGTGATAGGTAACTTGATCCTCATAGAAAAATAAGAAGAAAAGACAGGCAGGTAGACTATATAATTTTAAATTGTGCCTAGCATTGCTTTTAACATACGGTCTGTGATATCTTGAGATGTCTATTTTACAATGAGATGGTATTGTGTTATATTGCCAGTCTGGAATGTCATGACATGATACAAGATATATCATTCTGAAAAATTATACTGACACAGTAAACCAGTCCTCTTATAACTGCTGCAAGTATATCTGATACCAGTCTTTTGCAGAGTTTCATAAACTCCCAGAATGCAAATGGATTCTCTGCTGATTTCCTCTCTCCAGCTTTGTGGTTTTTTACATAATTAAAAAGAGGTTTGTACAGGCATTCTGAAAGGTCAATTATACTACACCTGAAGGACAGGTTAGTTAACTCAGTCAGTAGCCCGTATGACTATCGCTACAGGGGTTGTGAGGTTGAATTTCAACTTGGCCACAGTCTCTGTGATGATTGATATGCAGCATTGCATTTCATTGTCATTCATCTCTCATCACTGATTCAAGTTGGAAAGTAATCAGTTACTTACAGAGATGGGTGTGCTGGAATACTGGCTGACCTTCCAGGATTTTAGGAAAGAGAGGAATACTGTTAACTGCACGTTTATGTAGCCCTCAATGGTGTGAAAATAATGCAAACTGTTCAAACAAACACATATTATATCTGTGTGCAAGATGACTTACAAGTATACTGATTGCTTAGTACTCATGCATTCAGCTATGGACATGATGTCATAGTAACACTTGGATATTAATGCCCCATTAAGTTCCATCATTATACATGTTATTATAATGGATATTGACATTTTGCTACAGAATCAATATTTCCATTTAACTACAGCGATCTATTTTCCATTGCTTAACTATAGGCAGTGCCACTGGGTTAGCTATAAATCTCTTGTTCTAAGGCATTATTAATGAAAACATTCATCATTTATCCAACATGTACACCAGCACTATAAAATACATGTTAGTCATTAATAATAAAACAAACCATTCAGAGTTTACCATTAACTGCAACTTCAAGCTATTATGCATCAAAATGCATGATGACAGATGTGTGTTGAAGAATGCACACTGCAATAACTTGAAATAAATGGTAATAAATCACTTCCTGGTTCGAGGATGTCTGTTTGTTCAGTATTTCATATGACTAATTATATACAAGAAGTGTGCATTGCATTCTTTACTTATTTAATGTGCTTACATTATGTAAACCATCTATCAACATAAAAAGGACCCACAGCAATATTGAAATGAAATTGTACTTATAATGAAGCTATATTTAAGAAATTAGTGAGAGGGTTGATAAAGAACGTGAAGCCAGCCGCTTTAGTTTTGAAAATATGAGTAAAAGATTTTGAAAAAGACATGTCGGTATTTCTTTTGAAATTTTTCTTTCATATTGACAAAAAACTGACGAAAAATAAAATATTTGTGATAACTTTTGTCATATTTGACCAGTATTATATAATAATTATGTGAACATATAATGTCAACAGTTTACAAGACTTATAAAAGTGTAACAAAAAGAAGGTCCAGCTCACATATAGGGGGATTCTAATTTCATAATTGCAATATGTAGATAAAATTATCAGAAATATTAAAATTGTCATGTCCCTTTTAAGCCACAAACTGCCTCTAACTGCATCAGTGTGCTGTGTGCAATGTGTGTATTAACCCTTTGCTCCATAAGCATTTTCTTGGACTCTTCCAAATTGAAAGCATTAATTCACCATGTATCAGCAATGGGTGAATTATGTTATATTAACTGAAAGAGTGGAATACAGTGCAGTTTTTTGCACTGTTTTCAAAGGCCTTCTGATATTGGTGCGGGAAAACTCGTATCTATGGGTAAAGGGTTAGACATAAAGGCATACATACATACATGTACTGTAGTAAGGGGTTTACACCACACCAACTGACAACAGTTATATAGTGCCACTACACATTAACATTGTCTAGCTCTCAGTCACTGAAGCTCTTAATGCTTCCATTCTAAAATAATGAAAAAGTATAAAAAACAAATGTGGAGTCTTAACAAGGTTCTATATCCTTTAGTCGTCGGTCAGTTTGTTCTTGTAGTGCTCATGCTAAACAAATAATGAAATGGTCGTAAACAAAAATGGAAGAGTAATTTATAGAAAATTAGACAATTTATGGGATAAATGTGATTGCACTATAGAAAAATGTGGCTAAATTTTCCTCCTGAAAATGGAAATAGAAAATCTGCATGATATTGTTGAAAGATTGTTTCAATACACAACCCATGTATAGTTCTATATACAACAAACCAATATCTCACCAGTGGGGGAGCCAGTTGGCCTGTGTTTATATGATCACAGATACTGACTCATACACTCATATAATAATCACATTAACTTACATGCTGGTTCTTATTTCATCTTAATTGGTCTCCAGCTGACACAAGCTTAACAGAAAGTGGAGAACATATCCAAATGATGTTGCCAGATAGAGGTTGACTGAATCTCTGATCCTGCAGCAGCTTGCAGTATTCTGAGTGGATGTTTTGGAACTTTGACAATGACCTGTGTTTGTTTGGAAAAAGTTTATGCCAAATATAAAACAATGACATTTGGCTAACACTTTGACATTAAAGAATTAGAAACAATGTAGCATGATTGATTTAGATATAGTGTTTACATAAACTCAATAACCTTTCCCACCCCCACCACACACACACACATTCCTCCATTATAAATAAATAATAAGTACATGTACAATGAAATTATTCTTATTATGATGTACTAACTTAATTTGTGTTTTCTAATGTTCACAAAACGTTTTTTTTGTTACACTGCAACTATATAACTTAAAGCTGCCAAAATATAGTCTAATAGTCTGATGATATATTTGAAATAGTTTCCTGTGTTTAGCAGTCAGCTTTTTATCTGCTGCCGAAGATGAAAGAATATAGATTTGGCATCATCCGTCTGTCCTGAAATTTTCCTTGGTCATTTTCTGACTGTTTATCAACATGTGCTATACATGCAGTCAGCTTTTAGCTCGCTATATTTTAAATGGCTTGATTGTTTCAAACATATTTATCAATTGTGAAACAAGTTCTTACAACTTAGACAAATCATGCTCTCAAAGTCTTCCTGAGTAGAACCAGTACTAATATGCAAATAAAATGTCTTGCCCAAGGACACCATGCATAGCCGTGTAGGAGAATCAAACCCATGACCCTCCGATCATGGATCTGATGCTCTACTACTGAGCCATGATTGTTTATTAACCTGTATTAAACACCGTCTCTAAAACTTCCTTGTGTGGAACCTGTTTACCTTGCCGTTCCCTTGTATGGAAACTACTTATGGATACAAGTTTTATTTGCCTTTTTATGGAAATTGCATGCAGACACAAATATGACTTGCCTTTGTAATGAAACTGCCCATAGACAATTTACAGAATGATTCAGACCCTGTGCGGAAAAGATGTTATTTTAATCACTACAGCTCTGTCTGGAATATGTGTTAATCTATGAAACATTGTATAATCTGCTTCAAGTGTATTAACTGCCAATTACAAGATTGAAGCTAAGCTGCCAAACTATTATTGACTGTTATTTTAGTTCAACGATCAGCTGTCATGATATTGCACATGATCAACGCCTATTGTCTCAGTCCATCATGGCATACTTCTCCAGTAGAGGTTACAGCTGGATTGGATATATGATATAGGCTTGTTATGAATCATGCTACATATTCAATATTTAATTACTCTGTATGATCAGGGTGAGAGTGTAAAGAAGCTGATGTGGTGTAGACACTGGGGAACTGCAGATCCTGTATTCACAAAACATCTCAACTTGAGCATGGACTTGAGGTCAAATTTCAATTTTTCAAATAAGTTTAGTATTTCTGGACAGTTTTGATATCACTGTCAACTTTTACATGGGTACACAAAGCATCGGCATTGGAACATTTTAGATATAGATATAAAATTCTGACAAGTTTTCAAACAAAGTTGTAATAAAATTTCAGCTTTATTGCATTCACAAGTACAGATGTTTTTCGAATATTGGACCAGGTGACCATTTCCCTGGTCACAATTACCTTTATATAGATATAAAACAATGTTATAAATAAGATATAATATGTTATTTCTTTCTTATATATTCAGGTTAATGAGATCACATATGTGTTAAATGTGAGCACAACGTGCATCAAGCCTCCACACATCTCAGATGGACACTTCCTGCGTATACCAGTCAATGACAATTACAGTGCGAAGCTCCAGCCATACTTCAAAGAAGCATTCCAGTTTCTTGGTTTGTATATAACAATCTCAGTAGAAATAGAAATTCAAATAATCTTTAAAGTAACTTATATTTGCAGAGTGTTCATTTCTGATTATTAATTGATTTTAGTTTCAGAGCCTAAATTATTAATACTTTGGGGCTTGTGCACAGTTATTTTGCATAAAAAAATCACAATATTTTTATTATTTATTAAGTCCCATTAGAATTAGAGCATAGTTTTTGTTTTTTCACAAAAATGGATTTTGATTTATCATCTTGTAAAGTTGGTTTTAATTTGATGTAAACTGGCTTAGAGATTGTCACGTCATGGAAACTACAGAAATATTAATCTTGACTGCAATATTGGTGTAGTTTCTCTACAGCATTATGTCCCTTTGTGATGATTCATCATCGGGTCATGAAAAGTCTATTAAGCGAAGAAAGACAACTCTGCAGACACTAAATTGATTATTTTGACAACATTTATAACCCTTTAGTGTATCACAGAGCCGTGGAAATCTTTGCAGCCTTCTTTATAGTGGATTTAAATCATCTGCCTGGAACATAACAAGATAATAAAGAACAAAGAAACAAAACGAATGCACACAATCATAACGTTTCCCTGGATCATATAAATTTCTGCATAATGCTACAAAAACTGTAATTGTTGTATTTCGGGACAACTGAGTCAGAGATATTAACACGATAACATAAAATGTTGGCAAAAATAAATATGGTGTCTGCTTTGATTGGCTGTTTTGTTGTAGAAAAGACAAGTATATGCACTCAGAGCAATTGACTCATAGCTAGGAAATAAAATGCAACAAAGTTAAAAATAAAAAAAAACTGTATGGTGATAACATTATGGCAATCAATTTATTAAACAGTCCTGTTTTGGATTTTTTTGTTGCTTATTTTTCACTTTGTGTTTTAGTCTGTTGAACAGTTGATGTGTTGATATATTTGGGAGGGATATAATATATATAAATGGTGTTTACTTTTTTTCAGACAAAGTTCGGGAGGCAAATGGTTGTTGCTTGGTTCACTGTTTGGCAGGCATATCTAGATCTCCCACCCTGGCCATTGCCTACATAATGAGGCACCTCAATATGTCGTCTGATGATGCATATAGGTATATTACACTTACAAACATGTATTAACCCATGTAATATCAATAACATTATACAATAAGTATATTATTACACTTACAAACATGTATTAACCCATGTAATATCAATGACATTATACAATAGGTATATTATTACACTTACAAACATGTATTAACCCATGTAATATCAATGACATTATACAATAGGTATATTATTACACTTACAAACATGTATATACCAATGTAATACCAATGACATTATACAATAGGTATATTATTACACTTACAAACATGTATATACCAATGTAGTATCAATGACATTATACAATAGGTATATTATTACACTTACAAACATGTATATACCAATATAATACCAATGACATTATACAATAGGTATATTATTACACTTACAAACATGTATATACCAATGTCATACCAATGACATTATACAATAGGTATATTATTACACTTACAAACATGTATTAACCCATGTAATATCAATGACATTATACAACAGGTATATTATTACACTTACAAACATGTATATACCAATGTAATACCAATGACATTATACAATAGGTATATTATTACACTTACAAACATGTATTAACCCATGAAATATCAATGACATCATACAATAGGTATATTTTTTTCTTTTTTTTTTTTGTTACTTTTATTTCAATTTAGTCATACAAAAACTACTTGTAACATAGACTTATACATAAGGCCATCATAAATTAATTACTTGATTATCATCCCCGTCCAATGTCTTTCTCAATTTGTATAAAAATCCAAACTTAGATATGACTCAATATAAAGCAATGACTTGAAATGTTTGTAATGAGAGGCTGTTGATGGACTATGAATATTTTCTTGACATTTCTGTAAATAACAATCACTGTTCTGATTACAAGTTGAGGGACTCAACTTGATCAGATAGTTAACCAAACTCTTATATAATACAACAAACCAGAGATGTATTAACGTGTTCTTTATTACATGTAGTCAGAGATAATAGTAAAAAGCTGAAAATACACAAAAACATTGTCTTAGCCTTATACAAAAATGTTCAATTTGATTCACAAGTTGCGTCAAAGTTAACATCCAAATATTACAGTCATTTAGCTGTTTTAAATATTAGGTCAATCCTATATGTAATTATCAAAATGACCTACTAAATAATTCATGAACATTCAATATAATTAAAACATGAATAATAGAATGCTGCAAAAGTTGTACCAATCATATAGAGGGCGAACTGAGATAGACTTAGATACAAAATTGCATGTACATTAATTACTGACAACAACAAATTTGCATGTTCATTACAAACATATAGTATTAAACAAACGACTAAATGTATACACTTCATAAAACTTACACTGTGAGGACCATAATTGAAGAAAATAAAACATATTTTAACAATAGCAGTTCACATGCTGCGAACATTGTAAGATGAGTAACTCTGCACAACCAAAAACGGATAAATTACCAAAAATGAGCGAAAAGAGAAATATGTCCGAAAAACGGACAACACAATCACTGATGCACTGTTTAAATTTCTTGAGGACAATTGCATCCTCACCAACATTATGGGATATCCACACACATAGCATTGTTAGTAATGTAGAGTGGTTCAATATGTATCTCCCAAAGTTTATGTGCACAATCCTGTCAAAAACATATGTTTTCCCATCTGTGCTACAGTTATAAAGTGGATAATTTAAAAATTTGCTGCTAGAACAATCAACAACAAATGTGCATGTACTGCAGTAAATTTCACACAACCCACTTAAACTGGTTAAAACTAACTTATCAAATTGGCCGTGAAATGGTATTATAAGTACAAACTCAAAAATATAACAGCGTACGCTCCTGACGTGTCTCAACACATGTCTGACTAGTATAAAATGTGCCAGATATATTTTTTATGTAAACGTCTTTGTTGAAGAAAGTTTGCCTTAACATACATTTTTATTAGTCTTTATATAATTATGAAGCTTGACAGACATTTCCCATTTCTTTTCATAAAAAAAAAAATAATACGTCCCTATAAAACATGTTCGAAATAATATTGAATTCTTAATTCTTTCAGATATGTGAAAGACAAGAGGCCAACAATATCACCAAATTTCAACTTTCTTGGCCAGTTGTTGGAATTTGAGAAAGACATTAAACGAGCGCGTGAAATGAACAACAACAACAGTGATGGGTCACTTGGTCAGAAATCAGAATCGCGATTGTGGTCCAACTATGTTATGGATCTTTCAACCCACAGTCCATCGTCCCCAGTCGCAAAAAACATGCGACCATTTGTGTTTGATGTTTCCTCTTTAACTCAGCGTCCAGCTGCGGTTATCGGTCACCGGACTGTGGTAGAGGGTAAAACAGAGCAAAAATCAATGGAAAATGTAGGATCTGGGCAGGAATTAACGTTTCCTTTAAATGCTAACAGTGAAGCTGAGCGCCGGTTTCCAAGGAAGCTAATTTCTTCGTCAAATCATATATACCAGAGCTCAAATGTTGTTAAACAGGAAGTGACTGTTAGTACTCAGAGGTCACCATTCCCATTTTCAAAAGATTCTACATTACCGAGACCAAATGTGTTAAACTTAGGGTTTGAACCCACAACAAGAAGGGTTCCTGGTACATTGTTGAACTCATGTAAGGACTCGTCTCATTCCATGTCAAAGTCTCTGACAGACATTCGGGAGGCATCGGACACCGAGTCGCCATCTCCCTCCATGTGTATGGACTCAAAGGAACATGTTTTTACTACCTCAACCATTACGTTTGCGTCAAGAAATGTTAAACCCTTGTTATCTCCCTTCCCATGTGGAGAATCGACTATTGCTGATCATTCATTAATTATGGACCAAACAAGTGCATGCAATGCTGTCAGTGAAACTTCAGGGAATATACATAGTTCTGACAAGACTCGTGAAGTCCAGCTTGTCACTTCCAATGTAACTGATCGAAGCGCATGTGACAATTCCCCTTCCCTATCTAGTCGCACAGAGCCAAACTATTCCCCTCAACCCCAGACACCAGTTACTTCAAGTGCAAATTCACCATTCTCTTTTTCAGAAACATTTCTGAAATCGCGCGGAAAACGACCATTACGAAACTCATTGTCTCTGTCATTATCTCCCATAACACCAACAAGACCAAAGCCACCCACACATTTACCTGTGGACTCAGGGGACATACCTGCAGAGAAATGTGTACCATCAGCATGTAAGATAGAACGAAAGGTAGGAGAAACGCTTTCTGACACGTACAATAAACCTAACATTCCTGCAATTCCCTCATCATCATCTTGTACAAGTTCAGTTACCACCTCTCATGTTGTAAAACTCAAGTCATTTTCTTTTTCATCCTCATCAATGTCATTACCTGCACAGTCACCCACGTCATCTCTGGCTAGACTGCACTTCGGTAGTGCAGATACAAGTGATAGTGAGAATGACAGAGATATGGACACCAGTCAAAGTGAATCAAAATTGCCTTCTCCAGAACACGTGTCTATAAATCGCCGAGCCTTCAGCGAACCCATTGACAGAGACAAATTTTATAGTTTTCCGTCTACCTCTCTTGATAAGTTAAATTTTACACCATGTTTATCAAACTCAACGGAGAATATTCAAACATGTTGTTCATCATCGCGTACTGTAGGAGTAAAACGACCTTTGAACAATGATATCCTTGACCTTAAAGAATCTGACCTTTCCTCACAAGGGTCATTGAACTGTAGTATGACCTCTAGCAGCAACAATTCGTCTGTGTCATCACCTACAACATCAGGCAGTCAACAAAAGGTGGTTGTTAGGAAACGAGAAGGTCGTGCTAAAAGGACATTGGTACGGCCCAATAGTATTGCTTTCTCAACATATCCAACATTTGATCTGGGTTCTGACTGCCAAGACTCGCCTAACTCTGCAAGCAGCACTGCATCCCAGGATGATTCCTGCGAGACATACGTACAAAATGGAAAGAAGTCAAAATCATCAGAGTACATGACAGACGTACGTTTCAGGCTGGGTCGTTATTCAGAGCGCGAGGTTTACAGGCAGATAACTGCTGCTATGGAAACAGCAATGCTGAAGACTCAAGCATTCGAGGCAAGTCGTAAGTCTCGCAGCTTGGATGACATCTTGAGTTCCGAGGATGACAGCTCTGCGCCTAATTGTGAGTCGTCAATGTTTGACCGTGTATTAAGACATTGTGCTATGAATCGTGATAGATACTCCTCCCCGACCTTGTTGCTTGAGAACCTTGCATGTAGTAGAGGTCACAACGTGAGTGACACATACCACTCTAACAGCAGTTTGTCATCTGCTGGCAGCCATTCTTCCCTTCATAGTAGCCTTGAGCTTATTCAGGTCTCGTAACATTTATTTGTACAAATTCAAGTTATATCTTTAAGTTTAGTATAAACAAACAGTATAAACCATGCAAACTAGTCTAATCTGAACAGTCATAATCATTGTCTCTCATTATCAGTCTTTGCTTCTTCATTATTTGACTATTAATAATCAAAATTATATATCAGTGAAATGTGTTTGACTTAAATCTTAGTCATGTCATTTTTAAGTTTAAATAAGCCCAAGCAATAAATAAAAGTTAAAACAGTTAAATTATTGGCCAAGTTTTATTTCTTCTCTTCTATAATCATTTAATTGAGTTTATTTTTTTCTTTAATTTTCAAATAATTTAAATTTTAATCTTTGTCCATGTCCAGTTCAATTCAGTACAATAAAAAACAACTAGTGTTTGAGACCTAAATAAGTTCAATAAATAAGCAAAGTCTAATAGCCAAAACGTTGTATGTACACATATGAATGCAGTGCAGCACAACCTTTTGGCCGTTACTCTTGTTGATGTTGTAATTATTCACTGTTCTCGTTTCACTGTATCCACATGGTTGCCAAGTACTGGGTCAATCAAAATAAATACTATGCAAGGGAGGTAAAAAACAGGCAATCATTATCTGAGACTGTTAGTTATCTCCCTTGATTCTAAATTTGCATTTACTTCTGCTGTTCATTTTGATACCAAATATTATCTTTTAAGTTTAAATTAATTCACTTATCAAACTTATATGATATATCTACTTTCCTGAGGAAGAAGTTTGAATGAAAATATTATTTTTCAGGTTTAATATTTGTATTTTGAAATGAAAAAAAAATGTAAATGGAGTTGGTTGTTTAGAGGAAGTAAGTTACAGTCAAGATATGCTGTAGGTATTTTTTGAAGTTGAAATAAGTTAGTATTAGTCAGGGAGCAATTTAGGGTGGTGGGAGAATGAAATGCTAGTTTGAATGGCAACCATGGTATTTTATTGTTTTAAATTAAATATTTGATACTTTCTTGTTAGAAAGGTATAGATAGCATGTAAATGACTTGTTATTCTTTAATGAATAACTTACTGTTTGTAGATCTTAGATTTTATTCTCGTCTCAAGGTGCCAATTATAAGTAAATAAACTGTATCAGATTTTATTTGGTCTTATATTATGTGTTGAAAAATAATTCTATTGAGTAAATGCACAATAAATTTAAATTTCTCCTTCTTTCTGCTTATAAAATGAAATGAAAATATGAGAGATTTTTGTTTCTATCAAAATAACTTTATTTATGTTTCGTGTTTTTTGTATTATAAATTAATATAATTATGTTTCTGATTTTTTTTAAAAACAGAATTTGATAAAAGATATATTGTTTGACCAGGTCATGGAGCTTGTTTACCATGATGGCTGCCCGTGCTTCCATTCATAAACTGTTTTATTATTGTTTGCTGGTTTTATGTTCATTTCCTACTTTCTGTTGTTTATTTTTTGCCAATTTTGTTCTTTATATATTATTTATTGCTGATTTGAAAAGTTTGCAGTATTGTGTACAGAATTGTGTACAGTATGTTTATTGTTTACATGTGTAATGCATGTATGCTATATGTCCACAGTACATGCACTACTTGTGTAGAGAATTGTGTAGTCATTGTTTCATTGACTATAATTTTTGCATGGATGTGCCATTTTTGTTGTGTTTTATTCTGCTTTCTATTTGTGTGTTGACTTTGTGCACCATTGTAGATACTGTTAAAACTGTACATAACATTGAAACATCTTCATCACTGTTTACTATAGTACACAAACTTAGGCTCCATATTTGGAAATATTATAGGGAAGTGTGGTTACTTTGATCTGGTGTTCCATGTCCGTATAAACCACTACAGGGATTAAATCATGTATAATATCATTCATTAGAGATTCAGAGTAAACATTCAGCAAAGAAACAAATGTGTACAAAATTAACTTTTTTTAGATTTTTAATTAATTGTGAATAAGTCTGTAACTAATCTCAGAGATTTGGGTTTGCAGCTCTTTATATAAAAAAACATTTGTTTTATCTTACTTCCAAAACATTTCTAGATCACCCTGACCAAGAACAAGTTTCCCTCCAAATAGAAACAATTTGGAAAATTTGTAAGATTTCTTTTGTTCAGGGATGAGTATTTAGTATTAATAATAATAAAATTAAGCGCACATTATGTTTGTCTTAATTTACTAGTAAACATATTTTAGAAATTCAGTATTAAAAAATCTGCTTGTTAAAAAAAGAAGGAACTTTTACCAATTACTGGTATCCAGATTGTGAGCAAATTGTCCACAAGTCTTCATGAAATTTGGGAGGATACATGTCCAAATTATTTGAAAAATATCTGAAATCTTAAAATCTCTTGAAATTGTGGAGTACCTGTAGGTGGGTATTGGAAGTAATTGAAAGTGTTTTGGGTTTTTTTTTACTCTCAAGGAATCGGGGATTTTGGTGCTTGGTGCTAAAAACAAGGTAATTAATTGATACTTAACGTTTTTTTTTATTCTGATCTCAACAAAATATTTGTACTTAAGTCTTTGATCTCATCGGAGCTTTGGATATTAATTTCAATAGATCTTTGAGAAGACTTGTCTGATCTCAACAGAAAACCGGTAAATTAACAGATCTTTAGTTATGTATTTCAACAGAGCTTCAGTTCTGATTTGCTTATTTATTACACAAGGACTTCAGTTTTGATTTGCTTATTTATTACACAAAGACTTCAGTTCTGATTTTGACAGTTTTATTTATTTTCTTAAACAGTTCTTTGGTTGTTTATTTCAAGAATTAGTTTTGATTTTAACGCTGCCTTGCTTATTTACTTCAGTTATGATTTTAGCAGAACTAAGGGTGTTTATTTCAACAGAACTTCAGGTTGATGTTTACAGAGCTTTGCTTATTTACTTCAAACCACTATTTTTCAGCTGTATTAGTCAAACATTTATTTTAGGTATTGTTTAGAAACAGAGACTGTTTGTTAGGATTCCATTTTATCAAACTTAAAAATGTACAAGAAAAGGAAGCAATAGAAAAAGTAAAAAATAATAAAGTTTTTTATGTTGCTTGAACTCGTGTATATGCTTAAATTGTAGTAGTAACTGTTCAGGTGTATCAAGCTATAGAGGAACACCGGTGCCCACATGACTATTATTAAAACTAATGATTTTACTGGGCACTTCAAACACTGTAAAAGTAGATGTTTTGTAAATAGTTGATGGAGGATTGGATTAGTCAAGTATGAATATCAGATTTATTTTCATCACAATTTAATTTAACTAATAGCAATGCCAGTAATATAAAATATTATAACTATCTGTAAATTGGAATTTACAAATTATGATATTTTGGTATACTGTAGTATAGAGACCTTCATAGGGAAGTAAAGCCGAAATATTCAGATAAATTCACTCCATTTCCAGTATTTAACTCTCAGAGATGTGAACATCATAACAACAATAACATGTTAACATCATGACTCTTCAATATCAAACACGTTAATAATAATAATGAAAACATGGTAATTTGCACTTTCAATTAGATTACTTTCTATTTTAGTTGCCCAAAATCCTAGAATAACATGTTTGTCAAATTCCACAGATTGGTAGTCTATTCCAATATCTAATTCCCCACATGGTGTCGTCAACATCTGTCAAGTTGTCATGTATTGGGGTTTCACTATTGTCTTTTTCCCCACTATAATCAGGAAAATCATTGGTATGTCCATTATTCATTGAAAATACATTTGAGTAAGTCTGAAAACTGGAAATACTGGTTAATATGTAATTTACATAAATGCCATTACTGCAACAGAAACCATATTTTCATATTTTTTAAAAAATTAACAATTGAAAATCAAACATATTACTGGTAAGTCTTTATCATTGTGTGATGAAAGTTAGTCATATATTCTCTTTAAAGCTTGACAATTTTGTTATTCGATTTACATACATGTACTTAAAGTTATCTCCCTGCATGATACACACTACATTTGGTTTTACAATTTGTTGTATGTCCCTGAATGTTTATGTTGTTTATTTGTGCAGTTGTGTTTTGTTTCTTTTATTTTGACCATCAATAAATTGGCTATGATTTCAGTTCTATTTTGTGTTGTTTATTTCACTTCCAAGTTTGTGTTACTGTTGTTTATTATTTGTTTTCTAACATTGCCTTCTTTCTATTTTGTAGCAGTATTCAAGTGTGGATTCAGAAATAAAAGCTAGGACGTGAAAAATATATGATATTGCTCTGCAAATATTTTTGCAGTTTAGAAATGGGCGCACCATTATGCAGTTATGAAGAGTGCACTGTTGCGTGAACATGGGCATGCATGGTGTTTTTGTTTTATACTTGCATGCTAGTTTACTGGTCCCAGTTTCACTAAACATCTCAACTTGAGATTTTCCTCCACTCAAAATTATGAAATACTTTAACTTTATTTACATTGATCTATTTGCATGTTACCCCTTTCCATTGAGTAAAGACTTGTTATGTCTTTCATTCAATATTTGCATTAAAAGTAATGAGCTCAAATTACCATATAGAGAAATAAAGATTTTTGAGTTGCGGAAACTCAGCTTGAGATGTTTAGGGAAACTGACTTCAGGTTCTTACTCTAGTCCTCTGACTTCCATTTCATCAGCCATTACTGAAATTTTACCTAATTTCTTAAAATCTCAATTCTGACTGGAACTTAAGTACTATGTAATCAATAAAAAAACATAGAAAACATGCAATTGTATATGAACCAGTCTGTGAGTCTAAAATCTCTCCAAAACTTACATAAAAATTATAAATTTTAATTGATGCTCCTGCTCTGGACTACACATTTATTACTTGGAAGAAAATGTCAGCAATTTCCCAAGAGAGAGCTATATGAGCCTCACCGTTACTTGATATAAGTTTGAATACCAACCCATGTATGGTTTGAATGTGAAATTAACTGAGCTGCACAAAACACTGTTTCTTGCATACTAGACAGTCATGGATTTTGAAGTTTTTTTACTGGATACAGAAATTTCATCCTACAAACCTCCACTTTTCTTTTTTACCCTTGCCCTTCTCTGATGTAAGGTTTGAAGATTTATGTATGTAACATACATTATATGGTTTGACATCCTAATAATGATCATGGTAATAAATCAATGATTAATGAAAATTGAAATAGTTATTCAATAGGTTTGGTATGCAAGAAAAGAATCGTTCTTGGCTTTTTCGGTTCTGATAGAAATATCTGTCTGATGGGATTCAGGTTACTGTTTTCACAATAACTTGACGAAGCCTCATTCCTGCCAAAACAGGTATCCCTGGAGATGGATTTTCTTGTTAAAACCTCAAACCCATGAAAGATTCTTATATACTCGTATAAACTCAGGGTTCAAGATGAGCATTCATTGTCCTTGTGTGGATGTCCTGCTGCCCGGTAATTTCTTAATATTTGATCTAAACCAAGACCGCGGCATGGTCTAGTGGTAGCGTGTCCGCCTCGCATGCGGAAGGTCGTGGGTTCAATCCCCAGCCGGGTCAAACCAAAGACTTTAAAAATGGTACTAGAAGCTTCCTCGCTTGACGCTCAGCATTTAGAGGAGAGTTCTAGGTCTGGTCGGCCTGGTGTCAGTATAATGTGACTGGGTGGGATGATTCTCCAGTGTGACAGCGCTTAGAATACTGTCTTAACAAGACACCGTCGCGATATGACTGAAAAAATTGTTGAAAGCGACGCTAAACACCATACAACAACATTGATCTAAACCAAACTTGCAAAGAAGTCGTATAACTGTAGGTTAAATAATTATGGTGACTATAATAACTAAATGTGAAATATAATGAAAGGGAAAACTTAATTTTCATTTGAGACAAACAATCTAAAATATTTGTTTCCCATAATGATATTCTCAAATGTCATGCTTATAAAAAGTTGGTGTTTTTTTTACTGAATACGTTTCAATGACAGATGCCTTATATTAAACTTAGATCTGCTTTTGAGGTCACTTAGATAAAGGTCAATGTTGTCTTCACTAAAAATAAACAACAACAGCTCTTACTAAATAACAAATGATGTGTTATATGAATATATATATATGGCATGCCCAGTTTTATTGGTGGAGAAAAACCTCAGAATGAATCAGAGTAGAACCACCATTCTTCTGCAAGTAGCTTTAAAATTTTCTCATCACAAAGTTCATTGGACCAAACTGGTGTTACATGGTTGTTAGGCAACAGTATGTTAAACCACACAGCCATATCCTGGTAAAATTCAGGTGGGTTAGTAATTTCACAGATTAATGGCTTATTTCAAAGGTAAATTGATTATACATATGGAATGCCTGAATTTATATTTAAGGTCCTGTGTTTAATGTTAAGGTTGCTGTTGCTAAAACTATAAAAACACAAATTTCTTATTGACTAATTATACCTAAAGGTAGTATGCCCGTTTTTTCCCAAAAAATATATTGTGCTTATATATAATCACTTACCCCTTTATCTATTTAAGGGGCCTCACCTATATCGTCGATATTTTTTCAATCTTGCAGTAAAACTGCACATTTATATCAAACGTCATATTATGGGTATTCCGTTCAATACCTTATATTGTATTTTGTCTCTGTAGTGTAAAATTCTTTCATTTTGTTGACCAAATACTAAATGGCGTTCAGCGATAAAGTCACTCATTAACCAGTATTGGGTTATGCTAAAATAGCAACGAATGAAATGGAAAATGCCAACCTGTGTACCCATATTAGGAAATTTCTCATGAATAAGATAAACAACAAGGACAGAATCAACTATTATCTTCAAAAAGGATTTTCTTCTAGTTGTGATTTGATAAACTCTACATTATTTACTGAACAAAAAGTATTAGGTGATACATCTTTAAAATGCCCCAAAGTAATAGAATGAAAGGAATTTCCTATCTTTGCCCAGGTTAGACTTAAATGATTTTTCCATTTAAAAGTACAATGCATATTATGATGTTTCAAAATTTAATGCGTCATGTGACTTTATTTTGAACTTGATATGATCTGCCGTATTGTTTACATAATGTTGAATTTGGTTATACTTGGAGAAGAGTCAGAATTAAGAGGTCAAGGTCATCAAGCAGTTCATGCATGTTGATTGCTTTTAGAAATGAATTTCACTTTTTATTTCACCACTCTGATAAAATATTATATTTTTGGTTACATGATGACATTTGAAATTCCATCAAGAATATGTTAGTTATTAATGATAATTAGATGTCTTTTATTCAGTTTAATTTCAATTTTATTTTATTAGACGTTTATAGCGATCAGCCCTAACACACTGCCTCTGAGACATTTCAATAGAATAATTATAGAAAAATAAATCATTGACTTCAACAAGGAATTATATAGAGAAGGAAAGGCAACTGATTGAGATTGTGTGAATGCTCGCGTATTCACGCAAAGTCTCACAATATCTCATTTTTGATTATCTTAACTTTCATTCATCTCAGGAACACAAATCAAAATGCTTACACTGCAGAATGAAATTGTCATCAAAATAATAGCATTCCTAGAAATGTGTGGTTAAAGTTGTTGAAGTACTTGATATTACAAAATATGTATACTGCACTTTAAATAATGATAATTTACGATAAATTTTCCTTCAAACCTCAATATTTTTAACTCAAGAGCATATTGCTTGGATCGAAACAGGTTTAAACATCTAAGATTACATACAACTTACAGTTTATGTACAAGAAATCAGTTGCCTGTGAATTATGAATGATTAATTTGCAAATTATGAATCCTTCATGTGCTGTTTCATCAACATTTAGTCAGGAGATGCAAGTTTCCTATCCTTCTATACAAGTCCTTGACTTCAATCATTACAATACATCCAGTAATATATTTCTTCCATCTTAAATTTAAATTTAAAACCTCATTATTTCACCTAAGCGTAAGATCACCCTGTGTCTATCATATATTGTCACACAGTAACTTGCAAACATTAATACCTACATTTGACCAAATGATACAGTAGTTCTAGCACAATAAAACATGTGATTGTACTACCAGGGCTAGATAGTTACTGGCTGAGTTAAATTATGAACTTTGAATTGTCAAAATTAACAATTTGGTCTTGTTTTGACTACATCTGATCTTAAGGCCAAATTAAATAAATGGTATGTTTACTGTTTCACTAAAAAAATGGGTCAGTATGCTTTTTATTTTTTATATATTTACTTTCCTATTATAGACACCTGTTTTAACTTGAAGCCTGTGTTGTGTAAAGAAATGACCTGCAGTTTACATAAATTGTACACTTATGGTAAAGTAGAGGACTGGTGTTTAGCATATATTTTATGCACAGAAAAAAAAAATGCAGTGTTACCCAGTCTGGAATATTGGTACATCGAAAAATTCATACACATCGCAATAATTCATAACTTTATTGATTTCAACAGATTGTTTTTGTCAGAATAAAATGCATTGAGTTGAAGATTTTGAAGGGTCAGGTTGGAAACTGTAAACATAGCATTTATTTGCCCTTATTATTACTGATACAGTAACTCAACAAAAGGTCTTGGTGAGGGTCTTGATGGAGTCACATGGATCCATGTGGAGATAATTCTATTAAAATAGCAGTACACCATGCATTTGAAATTTTTAAGTCCATTAAAATAAGTATTAAACTTGCTTAATTAGAAAATTACTGCTTAATGTATGGTTCCTTAACTATCACATGTGTATCACCACAATTTCTCAATTTTTTAATATTGCATCTTAGCTAATCTGGATGAATTTATTACTGGACATAAAAGCTGTGCCAATAGCCTAGATGAATTTATTACTGGAAATAAAAGCTGTGCCAATAGCCTGGATGAATTGATTACTGGACATAAAAGCAGTGCTACTAGTCTTATTCTACACAATTGGGCATTTATTGGATGAAAAACTGACTTGTATAAAATTGAAAAACATAATTAAGAAAAATAAATGTTGTGTTCCTCATCACTTCTACAACAGTTAAAAGATTATTTTTAAATGATCACGGCCTTCTCTCTCATCAATTAAACATTTATTGATTTGTTCATTCCAGCTCCAAAGATGACCCGGTTGAGTGTTACGTCTCCCATTCTGTGATCTGACAACTTGCGGTGCCTTACCCAGACCTACACCTCTCCAACACATATCACCTGGTAACCTAGCAACAAAAATTGGTCTACTTCCAGTATCCAAGCAACAGTTAGACATATCACATGGAAATCTAGCAACAAACAGTTGTTCCATTTACAGTTTCCAAGCCACATTCTGCATCTCTTCAAGACATTACTTGGTAACCAAGCAACAAACAGCCAGGCCACTTTTATTATCCAATAATTAGTTCTGCACCTCTCCAAGACATCGCCAGGTAACTTATCAACAAGCAGTCGGGACCACTTTCAATATCCTAGCAACCAGATGTCATTGCTGACAATTCAATCTGGCACAGTGTTTTCAACTTTTACTTTGTTTATCACAGATGACTTTATATGTAGACTCATTTTCAAAAATAAAACTAATCATGTGATACCAGCAACCAATCAATGCAGTGCATACTTACATAATCAGTATTGTCACCTAATTAGCATAAATCCATATATGTCCACATTTACATATTATCATCATTATCATCATGTTTATTGAGCGAAGCAGTTGATGTCAACATTAAGCATATGTTTGGTTAAAATGTTGTTTATGGTTATTAGCGACTGAGATCAGATACGCCCACATGTATTGGGAAGCATCAGTGACTCCTGGCATTATGCAAATAAAGCTGATGTTCATAAAAAGGCCTCGCTAGTAACTTTATGTCCACAGAATATTCCACCAACATGTCTGTAGTGAAGAAGTTTAAAGTTTAAATATAAAGAAATTTTCTGCAGCAGAACTTGTTACATTTTAAAAACTTGTGTTTTAAAATGGCTGCCTATAAACAGTAGTTTTCAGGATTTGTGCATAGTCACATTTTGTAAAAAATATGGGGAAATCCTATTTTTGATTGATCAGTTGTGAGAGAGTAAACAAACAACTTTTAAACTGTCTTTAAAGAAGTAGCAATGAACCATGTACATAACCTGTAACTCTTACATTTTTAACTTTAAATTTGATTGACATTTCAATTTAAGATATTCAAGAATTCTAAACACTTTCCTAAGATTTTTTATGTATGTAACCAAAAGGCAAGTTGTACAAAACTGTTTGAACTTTCTTTCAGTCCCAACAAGTCATTTTTTTCTGCATATATTTGTATTATCATTTTTTATGTAAAATAAAAGGACTAATCTGCTATGAGTGAACCATGTGACGGGTAGTAACTGTCAGTATTATATACCATAGATATCCTCTCATGCCAGACTGTTTTATTTGTTGGATTATGGAATCCAGCTTACTTATTTTTCAATTGGTTAAAAACATAACATTTTCATTCTTTTAAATTTATGTAATTGCATTACTGAGGGGAAAGTACCCGGTATAAAGAAACAGAAAATGAATTACTTTTTGCAGAATAAAAAAAAAAATTTAAATTGTGTGAACCAATAAATAAAACAATTCTAGGCTGACTTACTTGTATCGTGCATGGCTGACTTTTTTTATAGATCTTGCTTTTATGTTTACAAAACAAAGGGCAGATAACCTAAGAAGCTGTTATCTGTAAGTTATTGCACAAAATCTTCCCTGAAGCATGACCTAGTTTTAGAAAATTCAATAGTAAAATGTCTCATGCAATTAAGTTTATATACTAAAAGTTGTGCAGGGTTGGGTGGCTATAGCTATGGAATGAGATAACTTATACAAAATTGTGTGACTATAGCCAAAGGGTGAGATGACTTGTACAAAGTTTTGTGGCTATAGCTATGGGGTGAGATGACTTGTATAAAGTTTTGTGGCTATAGCTGTGGGGTGAGATGACTTGTACAAAGTTTTTTGGCTATAGCTATGGGGTGAGATGACTTGTATAAAGTGTTGTTGCTATAGCTATGGGGTGAGATGACTTGTATAAAGTTTTGTGGCTATAGCTATGGGGCGAGGTGACTTGTACAAAGTTTTGTGGCTATAGCTATGGGGTGAGATGACTTGTATAAAGTTTTGTAGCTATAGCTATGGGGCGAGATGACTTGTACAAAATTGTTTGGCTATAGCTATGGGTTAAGATGACTTGTACAAAATTGTGTGGCTATAGCTATAGGGTAAGATGACTTGTGCAAAGTAATGCGGTTATAGCTATGGGGTGAGATGATTTGTATGAAGTTGTGTGACTAAAGCCATGGCTTGAGATGAAGTATGCAACTGAGCCATTACACTGGGGTAAAATGTAATTTAGACAATCTGGAGATTACAGCTATGTGGCAGGCCAGATGTCTATGAAAAGTGGTGGCGATTATTCAGCTATGAGACACATGAGCATGATAAGCAATTGCTTAAACTTCAGTGTTTGTTATCATTGGGTAAATATAAATAGTTGATGATTAAGGGACCATGTTTAAAATTGTATCAGGAAGCTAACCATACCCTAATTCAGGAGAAACACAGAGTTGTGATTCATTACTGTTTATAACATTTTTTTCTTGCACTTTTCTTTCTATACATTTACAGGTGTTTGAGTACGCAACTGTGGATTTGTTAAATCACTATATTTCACTCATAAAACTGTTTAATTTTTCTGTAGAGATGCTATTTAGCTTATATCTGCTGTCTGGAATTCACAGACAAGAGATGAGTTGTTTCAAAGGATCTTGTGGTTTTTTTACCTCACCTGAGCCAAAGGCTCACAGGTGAGCTTTTGTAATCGCCTGGTATCCGTCATCTATCAGCCATCGTCTGTCATCCATCATTAACATTTAGCTTCTAACAACTTCTCCTCTAAAACCACTGGGCCAATTTTGATATAACTTCACAGAAATGTTCCTTGGGTGACCATCAACCAAGTTTGTTCAAGCCAGCTTGATTCATCAAAAAACATGGCCGCCAGGGGACGGGGCAAGTTTAATTAGTAAAAACTTAAAAAATCTTCTTGTCAGAAACTACTAGCTCGATTTTAAAATAATTACACAGAAATGTTCCTTGGGTGACCCTCTACCAAGTTTGTTTAAGCCACCTTGATTGGACAAAAAATATGGCGGCCAGGGGGTGGGGCTAGTTTACTAAATAAGCTATAGTAAAAACTTAAAAAAAACTTCTTGTCAGAAACTACTGGCTCGATTTTAAAATAATTTCACAGAAATGATCCTTGGGTGACCTTCTACCAAGTTTGTTCAAGCCATCTTGATTCGTCAAAAAGCATGGCCGCCAGGGGGTTGGGCAAGTATAATTAGTAAAACCTTAAAAAATCTTCTTGTCAGAACCTACTGGCTCAATTTTAAAATAATTCCACAGAAATGTTCCTTGGAGGATCCTTCACCAAGTTCCTCAAACCGTAGTGATTTGTCAAAAAACATGGCAGCCAGGGGGTGGGGTTAGTTTGCTATATAAGCTATAGTAAAAACTTAAAAAATCTTCTTGTCAGAAACCACCTGATCAATTTTAAAAACATTTCACAGAAATGTTCCTTGGGTGACCCTTTACCAAGTTTGTTTAAGCCGTTGTGATTTTTTAAAAAACATGACCTCACAGTGAGGTGCTAGTTTACTATATAGGCAGCTAAAGTAAAAACTTCAAAAGCCTTTTTGTCAGAATCTACTGACCTGATTTCGATGTAATTCCACTGACATTTGCCATGGGTGAACCTCTACGCATCTGTTACATCTTCAAAACAAATCAAAATTTTAACTACTTGCCCATCTCGTTTTTCTGGAATTTTGAGTGTTCATGTATTATATAATCTACTTAAGTTGAGTGACTCAAGGTGAGTCAGGTGAGCGATATAGGGCCAACTTGGCCCTCTTGTTTCCCATTTTATTTATATAAATAGAAATTTAATGATTTCCTTAATATATGATTAGTTCTGACAGGACCAATTACTTTATCTTCCCTCCATAAACTAATAATATTCTTCAAACAGATGTTATAGGGATCTCTGTCACCAAGGATTAATGACTTTAACTCCTCTGAGAATGATGTCATATATTTGCAGCATCTTTCTCCAGTGAGACACAGCTCCTCTGTGGCTATGTGGTCAACGGCTCTGCTGAAGTTGTGGGTTTGCGTTCAGCTCGGTCACAAAACTTTATGTGAGAAAGTTTCCAAATTATTTATGGAAGAACAGTGGTCCTACTAAGATATATTCTGAGATTTTTTTCCACAAATAAATCTTGAAATACCATAATGTAACCAATGAATCATGTGTTGAAAATGATAGATATGTCACTGCAACTGTCCAGGCAAATATGCTAATGTACACAGGATGTATACACCTGCTCATAGTTAATATCAAGTTGTTGTTTTATGTACACAACTTCCAATGGCACAATAACAGGTATCTTGTTTTTACCGTAATCAATATTTTATAATAATGTTTCCATTAGTATTGTTTTCAGAATAGTTAAAACTCTGTTAATAGCAGTAACCTGAAAACTAAAACATTTTTACTGGAGAACCCTTGCAGCAGATGTCACAAAAGTTGTACAATATTGATATTATAACTGACCCATGTTGTCATACTCATTTCTTGGCAGAGTTATGTGACCACATAGTTATACTTATTTCTTAATCATAGGTCATGTGACCATGTTGTCATACTCATTTCCTGTCAGGGTTATGTGAGCATTTATATTTATTTCCTATTAAAACTATGTGATCACATGGTCATACTAATTGTCTACAAAAGCATTGTGACCACACACTCAATTTAGTTTCACCAATTCATTTCTAATTTCCTGATAAAGTTATGTGACTATGCAGTTTTACTAAATTCCTGATAAAGTTATGTGGCCATACAATTTGTACTAACTTCCTGATAAAGTTATGTGACCATACAGTTCTGCATACTTCCTGAGTATGTTATGTGACCATTCAGTTCTACTTACTTCCTGATAAAGTAATGTGGCCATACAGTTTTACTTACTTCCAGATAAAGTTATGTGACCATACAGTTTTACTTACTTTCTGATAAAGTTATGTGGCCATGCAGTTTTACTAATTTCCTGATAAATTTATGTGACCATACAGTTTTACTTACTTTCTGATAAAGTTATGTGGCCATGCAGTTTTACTTACTTTCTGATAAAGTTATGTGGCCATGCAGTTTTACTAATTTCCTGATAAATTTATGTGACCATACAGTTCTACTTACTTTCTGATAAAGCTATGTGGCCATGCAGTTTTACTAATTTCCTGATAAATTTATGTGGCAATATAGTTCTACTTACTTCCTGATAAAGTTATGTGGCCATACAGTTCTACTAATTTCCTGATAAAGTAATGTGACCATGCAGTTTTACTAATTTTCTGATAAAGTTATGTGACCATGCAGTTTTACTAATTTCCTGATAAAGTTATTTGGCCATACAGTTCTACTTACTTCCTGATAAAGTTATGTGACCATACATTTCTACTTAATTCCTGATATAATTATGTGACCATACAGTTCTACTTATTTCCTGATAAAGTTATGTGGCCATACAGTTCTACTTACTTCCTGATAAAGTTATGTGACTATACAGTTCTACTTAATTCTTGATAAAGTTATGTGATCATACAGTTCTACTTACTTCCTGATAAAGTTATGTGGCCGTACATTTCTATTAATTTCTGATAAAGTTATGTGATCATACAGTTCTACTTACTTCCTGATAAAGTTATGTGGCCGTACATTTCTATTAATTTCTGATAAAGTTATGTGCCTGTCACTATTCACTATACTAAATTGATTTGGTTAAAAGCTGATGAAATTTTATATTCTTATATAATGAAGGCATGTGGTCATTATTATTGAAAATATGTAATCGTCACTAATAGTATTTCTGTGTAATTAATCTTTCTAATTAGTGTTTTATTACTTAATTATTATGGCATTATGTGATTATTTTTGAAGACTTTATGAATGTAGTTATGTCATAATCACTGATAAAACCATACAGTTGTAATGTGATCAATATTGATAATTCATTATTCATTATAATGATATTATGATAATTTCTGATACAATAATTTAATGAAGTTTATGGATATGATTGATTGCTTTATTATAATAATGTTATTGTGATAATCAATGATAAAATATTTAATAAGTCATTATTTGATTACGGACTCATAATATGAAGTTATATGATAAGCAGTTATGAAATTATTTAATGAATTTATGTGACCATGATTGATTACTTCATTATAATGTCAGTGATGAAATTGTTTAATGATGTGATCTGGTCATGGTTGATTATTTTAATGAAATGAAGTTGTGTAATTAAAATTAATGAATTTGATTTATAAAATTATTGATTGTTATTTGTTACTCTATTATAATGAAGTTATATGATCAACATGAATGACGATGAATAATGAAATTAAGTGATCATTATTGATTAATTTCTATTAATGAAATCATTCAGTCAACATTACTAAAGTATGTTGCATTTTCAAATGATGTGATCATTATTTATGGCTTCATTAAAAAATTCAAGTTATAATTAATAATAAAAAAATATTAAGCATTGTTATTTGCCTATCACTTATGAAGTTATACAATAAGGTTTTGTGATAACAACCAATGATGTTAATGTATGTAATGGAAGTGTGTTTTGAAATATTAGTGACATGCCACAACAATCATTGATGACGTTTTGTTTATATCTGCTAGTGTTCTACAACACGTACTCTTAATTGTGTTATCTCTTAATTGCTTCATGACATGTAATATATAAATAAAAACAAATGTTATGTGATTATCTCTGATATGTCAGAGGTGATTAACTAGTATCACACCTGAAGTGTCAGAGGTGATTAATTAGTATCACACCAGAAGTGTCAAAAGTGATTAACTAGTAGCACACCTGAAATGTCAGAGGTGATTAACTAGTATCACACCTGAAGTATCAGAGGTGATTAACTAGTATCATAACTGAGTGTCAGAGGTGATTAACTAGCATCTCACCCTGAAGTGTCAGAGGTGATTAATTAGTATCAAATCTGAAGTTTCAGAGGTGCTTAACTTGTATCGTACCTGAAGTATCACACCAGAAGTGTCAAAGGTGATAAACTAGTATCACACCTGAAATGTCAGAGGTGATTAACTAGTATCACACCTGAAGTATCAGATGTGATTAACTAGTATTGCACCTGAAGTATAACACAAGAAGCGCCAAAGGTGATTAACTAGTATCATACCTGAGTGTCAGAAGTGATTAACTAGTATCACACCTGAGGTATCAGAGGTGATTAACTAGTATTGCACCTGAAGTTTCAGAGGTGGTCAACTAGTATTGCACCTGAAGTTTCAGAGGTGGTCAACTAGTATCATACCTGAAGTATCAGAGATGATTAACTAGTGTCATACCTGAAGTATCAGAGGTGATTAAGTAGTGTCATACCTGAAGTATCAGAGGTGATTAACTAGTGTCATACCAGAAGTATCAGAGGTGATTAACTAATGTTGCACCTGAAGTATCAGAGGTGATTAAGTAGTGTCATACCTGAAGTATCAGAGGTAATTAACTAATGTTGCACCTGAAGTATCAGAGGTGATTAACTAGTGTCATACCTGAAGTATCAGAGGTGATTAACTAGTGTCATACCTGAAGTATCAGAGGTGATTAACTAGTGTCATACCAGAAGTATCAGAGGTAATTAACTAATATTGCACCTGAAGTATCAGAGGTGATTAGCTAGTGTCATACCTGAAGTATCAGAGGTGATTAACTAATGTTGCACCTGAAGTATTAGAGGTGATTAATTAGTGTCGTACCTGAAGTATCAGAGGTGATTAACTAGTATCACACCTGAAGTATCAGAGGTGATTAACTAGTGTCATACCTGAAGTATCAGAGGTGATTAACTAATATTGCACCCGAAGTATCAGAGGTGATTAACTAATATTGCACCTGAAGTATCAGAGGTGATTAACTAATATTGCACCTGAAGTATCAGAGGTGATTAACTAATATTGCACCTGAAGTATCAGAGGTGATTAACTAGTATCATACCTGAAGAATCAGAGGTGATTAACTAGTATTGTACCTGAAGTATCAGAGGTGATTAACTAATATTGCACCAGAAGTATCAGAGGTGATTTACTAGTATCATACTTGAAGTATCAGAGGTGATTAACAAGTATCGTAGTTGAAGTGTTAGAGGAGATTAAGTAATATTGCACAAGAAGTATCAGAGGTGATTAACTAGTATCACAACTGAAGTGTCAGGTTTATTAACTTGAATCACACATGAAGTGTCATAGTTGATTATCTTCTATTGCACCTGTAGTGTCAGAATTGATTGACTAGTAGCATACATGAAGTGTCAGTGGTGATTAACTAGTATCACAACTGTATTGTCAGAGGTGATAACTAGAAACACATCTGAAGTGTCAGATCTGATTAACTAGTATTGCACCTGAAGTGTCAGAGGTGCTTAACTAGTATCACACCTGAAGTGTCAGAGTTGATTAACTTATATCACACCTAATGTGTCAGAGGTGCTTAACTAGTATCACACCTGAAGTGTCAGAGTTGATAACTAGTATCACACCTGATGTATCACAGTTGATTAACTTGTAATGTGAGAGTTGAGTTACACATTAGGGATGAAAAGCTAACTCCTTGTATTATATTGTTAAAATGATCGTTTTCATTAAATAGTTCAGTAGATTGGTGTTTCTCATGTAAACTTTAGAAGTTCAATCAAGAAATCTTCAGTAAAAGCTAACATAAAAACTTTTTTTTTAAATTTTCAGGGATTTAATGAATTTTCTTTGGTTGTGTACAGACAATTATCTCTCAGGTTATTTCTAAAATTTTGAAGAAAAAATCATACAATGTGTTGTAAACAGTAAAAAACAGATACTTTGTAACATAAAATAATTCTACGTATTTGTGGTTTGTAAGATGTTATATTAGTTATTGATCATTCTTTCATTAAGACTTTTTTTGTTTTCAAGTTAATTTACAACGTTGTGAGGTGTGTTTGTCTTTCACATAGATTATGTCAAAATGTTTACCGTTAAATTCCATGTTAGGGAGTAACCTGTTTTAGTATACATTGTTGAATATTGTCAGATTTTATCATACTTAGTAACTACCTCAGTGAATGAGTCGAACCTATGCCTGGTAAACGCTTATCCCCTCCCTCATTTCTATTTATCTCGTCTGTATAAAAGAAAAGTGCAGTTTCCAAATTCATTTTTACTTTCCAACTCACTTTTATTTTTCAACCAGTCTCATGTTTCACCAACATGTTCAAGTATATACTTAAATACCTAAAAACTTAAAGAAAAGCATCCAGGTCATCATGATGTTAGACTGATTCCAGTACAAATACACATGTTTTAAATGACATAAATTAAAGAATGAATCAGTAACCAGTCAAAAACCAGTAAAGATTTTAAGTATTTAAGTAAAACTGTTGGTGAAACAGAAGCCTGGTAAAACTTAACTTTTGGTTATATTTCTTAAATCCAAAACTCACTCACAATATTTCGAGGAATTATATAAATTCATTTATTTCATTAACCCTTTACTTCATACAGAAGCCTTTTGACACCCCTAATATAGAAGGCTTTTGAATTATTTGGTGAATTATGTTTATGTTAACTGACAGAGTGGAAAACAGTTCAGGAAGTGTTCAGATTGCTCGTTATGAGCAATCTGAACCTGTTCCTGCACTGTTGTCAAAGGCCTTCTGTGATTGGTGCGGGAAAACGCGTATCTTTTGAGTAAAGGGTTAAAGAAATACATATGATTTATAAATATAGAGACAGCTACTAACTTATGGAAATTTAAAAACATTCATTTTGTATCTAGATATAAATATGTTTTATTTCTTAATTAAGATTTTGGCACAATATTTTTTAACCAAAAGACATGATTATGACAGTT
Source organism: Panopea generosa (assembly GCA_029582155.1). Classification (NCBI taxonomy): domain Eukaryota; kingdom Metazoa; phylum Mollusca; class Bivalvia; order Adapedonta; family Hiatellidae; genus Panopea; species Panopea generosa. Next base: position 6,977,024 of record CM055898.1, read on the forward strand.
AATTATTTGTCATGCCATATATTATAAAACATTAACACTTTTTTGTAATAAAGGAGGATATAAAATGGAGAACTCATCACTGCCTTATATTTTCCCATTTTGTACTTGTTGATATTTTCTCTGTTTTAGCAGCATTTTTTTACTTAGATCAGACCTGACTACATGTAAAACAATTAACATCACAAGAATTGAATTCAAAATTTAGAAAGTTGAATCTATTCAAAAAGCCAAAAGTCGGCCTATTATATGAGAAACATAACTTTCATTTTTTTCTAAATAATGATTCGAAGTATAACAAAAAGCTTTTTTACTCACTCTAACATTTAAAGCATTTTTTGTCAAAATGTTCTGGTTTATACTCGAAAAGTTATAATATAAATATTGTTTTGTAAGGAGCAAAACATTTGAAATAGAACCCAATTCTTGTGATGTTAAACCCAATTCTTGTAATGTTACAATTTAAATTTTTTATACCAGCTACAGTTATTGTCCAAGTGTTATTTATATCATACTCACTGACCTTTTCTATTTGTCAATTCATAAAATATTTGATATACATTCAACTACAGCTGGAAGTACAGGGATCACTTATTGACTATCTTATCACACATTTGGCCATCCATATACACCGGGTACTACTTACTGGTCAATACAGTCAAAACCTGTCTTAAACAGCCAGTCAAGGGATGAGCAAAAGTGGCATTTTAAGACAGGTTGTTGCTTTATACAGGTCAATTTGCTCTGTAAGTATACAAATAGGAAATAGTAAATATGGTTGCTTAAGACAAGTGACTGCTCAATGGAGGTTGCTGCTTACACAGGCTTGACTGTATTATAAAGTTATCAAGTAACAGATTTTATATTGGCCCTGTTATTGGTCCATGGGCTGTTTTATTGGCCAGGGTTTGGTCATTATGACTGCCTGTTAACCAATGATTGCCAAAATGAAATCAATAAATTAATGAAAATGTTATTCATAAACTCAGATTATTTGATTAATTACCTTTCAATGTCATGGTTTATTATCAAATATTCATCTAAGGAAATTTTATTTGATTTGAAAGATTTTAATAACATTAACATTTTGTATAATTTATCAAAACAATTTTTTTACATGGAGTATATCATGGAGTATACAGTGGTGTAACTGCTTTCAGACACATCAGGCCTGGGCCTACATATTAATAATAAAAATTAATCTTTAATTAAATGAACATTTTTATCTATCTTAATTTTAGCTTTTCAAGGACATCATGGATGCTTTGCACCCCTGATCCTCAAGAATCTTTCCAAAGACAAGCTGAATTTTTTCTCCTAGTTTGTCATTCACTTTCTCTCGAACTTCAAAATGGTGCAAACATGTAATACAAGGACACAAGCCTTTTCCAGCCAGTTTTGGCTTCAAAGTCAGCCTGTGCACTATACACAGGGGCAGCTTATATTCGAAAGTTAAAATATATCTATCTAGTTGTTCTTAAATTTCAAGATAAAAGAATTTAAACCAAATTTTTTGCCACTAATACATGATTAATCTATTTTTTTTACTGTTGCTCAAACACATTTCAAAGTGGCCATATAAGAGAGGTTTCTGTTTAATGCAAGTTATTATTCACTAAAATATGAACATTTATTTAGTGGAAATAACTGCTAACAGCAGGTTTCTGCTTAACAAAAGTTATGTTTCACTAAAATATGAATATATATTCAGGGGAAATAACTGCTTATAGCAAGTTTCTGCTTAAAAGTAATGTTTAACTAAAATATGAACATTTATTTAGGGGAAATAACTGCTAACAGCAGGTTTCTGCTTAACAAATGTTATGTTTCACTAAAATATAAATATTTATTCAGGGGAAATAACAGCTAACAGCAGGTTTCTGCTTTACTAAAGTTATGTTTCACTAAAATATGAATATTTATTCAGGGGAAATAACTGCTAATGGCAAGTTTCTGCTTAACAAAAGTAATGTTTCACTAAAATATGAACATTTATTTAGCGGAAATAACAGCTAACAGCAGGTTTCTGCTTAACAAAAGTTATGTTTCACTAAAATATAAATATTTATTCAGGGGAAATAACAGCTGACAGCAGGTTTCTGCTTTACTAAAGTTATGTTTCACTAAAATATGAATATTTATTCAGGGGAAATAACTGCTAATGGCAAGTTTATGCTTAATAAAAGTAATGTTTCACTAAAATATGAACATTTATTTAGCGGAAATAACAGCTAACAGAAGGTTTCTGCTTAACAAAAGTAATGTTTCACTAAAATATAAATATTTATTCAGGGGAAATAACAGCTAACAGCAGGTTTCTGCTTTACTAAAGTTATGTTTCACTAAAATATAAATATTTATTCAGGGGAAATATCTGCTTATGGCAGGTTTCTGCTTAAAAAAAGTTATGTTTCACTAAAATATAAATATTTATTCAGGGGAAATAACAGCTAACAGCAGGTTTTAGCTTAATTAAAGTAATGTTTCACTTAAAAATAAATATTTATTCAGGGGAAATAACATCTAATGACAGGTTTCTGCAAAATAAAAGTTATGTTTTACTGAAATATAAATATATATATATATATATATATATATATATATATCTTTCACAGATGAATATAGTGTATATAAGGTACTAGCATGTAAACCGTGTACACGTGTATATAGATGGCCAGTGTGTAGTTTTGTGTGAATATGAAAAAAATATTTTTCCCCAGTTATGAGGGCAGTGTACTGTTCCTTTAAACATCATCCTCATCACCATTATTATTTGTACAGTGTTCATGTTTTCAGAGATTCTCTTTTTTTCCCCCAAATTTATTTGGAGATATAAATGTTTGGTAGAATATTAAAATTTGTTATGTGATATATATGGTTGTTGTTTTTTGTTAATACCAGATGTTCATCTGTAACCATGTGGTTTAAGGCAGTTTCAAGATGCTGTGCCTATCCCTATTGAGGTTGTGAGTTTATACCAGATGTTCATCTGTAGCCATGTGGACTAAGGCAGTTTCAAGATCATGCGCCTATCACCATGAAGGTCGTGAGTTTATACCAGATGTTCATCTGTAGCCATGTGGTCTAAGGAAGTTTCAAGATCATGTGCCTATCACCATGAAGGTTGTGAGTTTATACCAGATGTTCATCTGTAACCATGTGGTCTAATGCAGTTTCAAGATCATGTGCCTATCACCATGGAGGTTGTGAGTTTATACCAGATGTTCATCTGTAGCCATGTGGTTTAAGGCAGTTTCAAGATCATGTGCCTATCACCATGAAGGTCGCGAGTTTATACCAGATGTTCATCTGTAACCATGTTGTTTAAGGCAGTTTGAAAAGCATGTGCCTATCCCTATGGAGGTCTTGAGTTTTAACCAGATGTTCATCTGTAGCCACGTGATCTAAGGCAGTTTCAAGATCATGTGCCTATCATCATGGAGTTTGTTAGTTTATACCAGATGTTCATCTGTAGCAATGTGGTCTAAGGCAATTTCAAGATCATGCACCTATCCTTATGGAGGTCATGAGTTTATACCAGATGTTCATCTGTAACCATGTTGTTTAAGGCAATTTCAAGATCATGCACCTATCCTTATGGAGGTCATGAGTTTATACCAGATGTTCATCTGTAGCCATGTGGTCTAAGGCAGCTTCAAATCATGTGCCTATCACCATGTTGGTCGTGAGTTGATACCAGATGTTCATCTGTAGCCATGTGATCTAAGGCAGTTTCAAGATCATGTGCCTATCACCATGGAGGTTGTGAGGTTATACCAGATGTTCATCTGTTGCAATGTGATCTAAGGCAGTTTCAAGATCATGCACCTATCCTTATGGAGGTCATGAGTTTATACCAGATGTTCATCTGTAACCATGTTGTTTAAGGCAATTTCAAGATTATGTGCCTATTTCTATGGAGGTCGTGATTTAATACCAGATTTTCATCTGTAGCCATGTGGTCTGAGGCAGTTTCAAGATCATGTGCCTATCACCATTGAGGTTGTGAGTTTATACCAGATGTTGATCTGTAACCATTTGGTCTAAGGCTGTTTCAACGTCATGTGCCTATCACCATGGAGGTTATGCGTTTATACCAGATGTGTATCTGTAACCATGTGGTCTAAGGCTGTTTCAAGATTATGGGCCTATCACCATGGGGGTCGTGAGGTTGTACCAGATGTTCATCTGTAACCATGTGGTCTAAGGCAGTTTCAATTTCATGTGCCTATCCCTATGGAGGTTGTGAGTTTATACCAGATGTTCATCGGTAGCCATGTGGTTTAAGGCTGTTTGAAGATCATGTGCCTATCCCCATGGAGGTTGTGAGTTTATTCCAGATGTTCATCTGTAGCCATGTGGTTTAAGGCTGTTTCAAGATCATGTGCCTATCACCATGGAGGTCATGAGTTTATACCAGATGTTCATCTGTAACCATGTTGTTTAAGGCAGTTTGAAATGCATGTGCCTATCCCCATGGAGGTCTTGAGTTTATACCAGATGTTCATCTGTAACCATGTTGTTCAAGGCAGTTTGAAATGCATGTGCCTATCCCTATGGAGGTCTTGAGTTGATACCAGATGTTCATCTGTAGCCATGTGGTCTAAGGCAGTTTCAAGTTCATGTGCCTATCCCCATGGAGGTTGTTAGTTTATACTAGATGTTCATCTGTAACCATGTTGTTTAAGGCAGTTTGAAATGCATGTGCCTATCCCCATGGAGGTCTTGAGTTTATACCAGATGTTCATCTGTAGCCATGTGGTCTAAGGCAGTTTCAAGACCATGCACCTATCACCATGAAGGTCGTGAGTTTATACCAGATGTTCATGAGATCTGTAATCATGTGGTTTAAGGCAGTTTCAAGATCATGTGCCTATCACCATGGATGTCATGAGTTTATACCAGATGTTCATCTGTAGCCATGTGGACTAAGGCAGTTTCAAGATCATGCGCCTATCACCATGAAGGTCGTGAGTTTATACCAGATGTTCATCTGTAGCCGTGTGGTCTAAGGCAGTTTCAAGATCATGTGCCTATCACCATGAAGGTTGTGAGTTTATACCAGATGTTCATCTGTAACCATGTGGTCTAAGGCAGTTTCAAGATCATGTGCCTATCCCTATGGTGGTCTTGAGTTTATACCAGATGTTCATCTGTAGCCATGTGGTCTAATACAGTTTCAAGATCATGTGCCTATCACCATGAAGGTCGTGAGTTTATACCAGATGTTCATGAGATCTGTAATCATGTGGTTTAAGGCAGATTCAAGATCATGTGCCTATCACCATGGAGGTTGTGAGTTTATACCAGATGTTCATCTGTAGCAATGTGGTTTAAGGCAGTTTCAAGATCATGTGCCTATCACCATGAAGGTCGCGAGTTTATACCAGATGTTCATCTGTAACCATGTTGTTTAAGGCAGTTTGAAATGCATGTGCCTATCCCTATGGAGGTCTTGAGTTTTAACCAGATGTTCATCTGTAGCCACGTGATCTAAGGCAGTTTCAAGATCATGTGCCTATCACCATGGAGTTTGTTAGTTTATACCAGATGTTCATCTGTAGCAATGTGGTCTAAGGCAATTTCAAGATCATGCACCTATCCTTATGGAGGTCATGAGTTGATACCAGATGTTTATTTGTAGCCATGTGGTCTAAGGCAGCTTCAAATCATGTGCCTATCACCATGTTGGTCGTGAGTTGATACCAGATGTTCATCTGTAGCCATGTGATCTAAGGCTGTTTCAATATTATGTGCCTATCACCATGGGGGTCGTGAGGTTATACCAGATGTTCATCTGTTGCAATGTGATCTAAGGCAGTTTCAAGATCATGTGCCTATCATCATGGAGGTTGTGAGTTTATACCAGATGTCCATCTGTAGCCATGTGGTCCATTGCACTTTCAAGATTATGTGCCTATTTCTATGGAGGTCGTGATTTTATACCAGATGTTCATCTGTAGCCATGTGGTCTGAGGCAGTTTCAAGATCATGTGCCTATCACCATTGAGGTTGTGATTTTATACCAGATGTTGATCTGTAACCATTTGGTCTAAGGCTGTTTCAACATCATGTGCCTATCACCATGGAGGTTATGCGTTTATACCAGATGTGTATCTGTAACCATGTGGTCTAAGTCTGTTTCAAGATTATGTGCCTATCACCATGGGGGTTGTGAGTTGATACCAGATGTTCATCTGTAACCATGTGGTCTAAGGCAGTTTCAAGTTCATGTGCCTATCCCTATGGAGGTCTTGAGTTTATACCAGATGTTCATCTGTAACCATGTTGTTTAAGGCAGTTTGAAATGCATGTGCCTATCCCGATGGAGGTCTTGAGTTTATACCAGATGTTCATCTGTAGCCATGTGGTCTAAGGCAGTTTCAAGATCATGCACCTATCACCATGAAGGTCGTGAGTTTAAACCAGATGTTCATGAGATCTGTAATCATGTGGTTTAAGGCAGATTCAAGATCATGTGCCTATCACCATGGAGGTCATGAGTTTATACCAGATGTTCATCTGTAACAATGTGGTTTAAGGCTGTTTTAAGATCATGTGCCTATCCCCATGGAGGTAGTGAGTTTATACCAGATGCTTATCTGTAGCCATGTGGTCTAAGGCAGTTTCAAATTCATGTGCCTATCCCCATGGAGGTCGTGAGTTTATACCAGATGTTCATTTGTAGCCATATGGTCTAAGGCAGCTTCAAACCATGTGCCTATCCCCATAGAGGTGGTGAGTTTATACCAGATGTTCGTCTGTAGCCATGTGATCTAAGGCAGTTTCAAGATCATGTGCCTATCCCCATGGAGATTGTGAGTTTATACCAGATGTTCATCTGTAGCCATGTGGTCTAAGGCAGTTTCAAGATCATGTGCCTATCACCATGAAGGTCGTGAGTTTATACCAGATGTTCATTTGTAGCCATGTGGTTTAAAGCAGCTTCAAATCATGTGCCTATCACCATGAAGGTCGTGAGTTTATACCAGATGTTCATCTGTCGCCATGTGGTTTAAGGCTGTTTGAAGATCATGTGCCTATCCCCATGGAGGTTGTGAGTTTATTCCAGATGTTCATCTGTAACCATGTGGTTAAAGGCTGTTTCAAGATCATGTGCCTATCCCTATGAAGGTCTTGAGTTTATACCAGATGTTCATCTGTAACCATGTTGTTTAAGGCAGTTTGAAATGCATGTGCGTATCCCCATGGAGGTCTTGAGTTTATACCAGATGTTCAGCTGTAGCCATGTGGTCTAAGGCAGTTACAATATCATGTGCCTATCTCTATGGAGGTTGTGAGTTTATACCAGATGTTTATTTGTAGCCATGTGGTCTAAGGCAGCTTCAAATCATGTGCCTATCACCATGTTGGTCGTGAGTTGATACCAGATGTTCATCTGTAGCCATGTGGTCTAAGGCAGTTTCAAGTTCATGTGCCTATCCCCATGGAGGTTGTTAGTTTATACCAGATGTTCATCTGTAACCATGTTGTTTAAGGCAGTTTGAAATGCATGTGCGTATCCCCATGGAGGTCTTGAGTTTATACCAGATGTTCAGCTGTAGCCATGTGGTCTAAGGCAGTTTCAAGATCATGTGCCTATCCCTATGGAGGTCTTGAGTTTATACCAGATGTTCATCTGTAACCATGTTGTTTAAGGCAGTTTGAAGATCATGCACCTATCCCCATGGAGGTTGTGAGTTTATTCCAGATGTTCATCTGTAACCATGTGGTTTAAGGCTGTTTCAAGATAATGTATATCCCTATGGAGGTCATGAGTTTATACCAGATGTTCATCTGTAACCATGTGGTTTTAGGCTGTTTCAAGATCATGTGCCTATCGCCATGGAGGTTGTGAGTTTATACCAGATGTTCATCTGTAACCATGTGGTCTAAGGAAGTTTGAAGATCATTTGCCTATCACATGAAGGTCATGAGTTTATAAGAGATGTTCATCTGTAACCATGTGGTCTAAGGCAGTTTTAAGATCATGTTCCTATCACCATGGATGTTGTGAGATTATTCCAGATGTTCATCTGTAACAATGTGGTCTAAGGCTGTTTCAAGATCATGTGCCTATCCCCATGGAGGTTGTGATTCTATACCAGATGTTCATCTGTAGCCATGTGGTCTAAGGCAATTTCAAGATCATGTGCCTATCACCATGGATGTGATGAGTTTATACCAGATGTTCATCTGTAACCATGTTGTCTAAGGCAGTTTCAAGATCATGTGCCTATCCCCATGGAGGTTGTGATTCTATTCCAGATGTTCATCTGTAACCATGTGGTCTAAGGCAGTTTCAAGATCATGTGCATATCACTATGGAGGCTACGAGTTTATTCCAGATGTTCATCTGTAACCATGTGGTCTAAGGCAGTTTCAAGAGCATGTGCCTATCACCATGGAGGTCATGAGTTTATACCAGATGTTCATCTGTAACCATGTGGTCTAAGGCAGTTTGAAGAGCATGTGCCTATCACCATGGAAGTCGTGAGTTTATACCAGATATTCATCTGTAACCATGTGGTCTATGGCAGTTTGGAGATCATGTGCCTATCACCATGGAGGTCGTTTGTTTATACCAGATGTTCATCTGTAACCATGTGGTCTAAGGCAGTTTCAAGATCATGTGCCTATCAACATGGAGGTCATGAGTTTGAGCAATTTGATTAAAGTAAAAAATTGTAAAGTTATGCAAAAGGACGGTAATTATAATCAGTGATTAAATCTGACACCATATACTTGTAATGTGTTGAGCATGGTGTAAGGCATCACAAATTGTTAGTACCAGGGGAGCCAAGACTTAGTTGGGCGGTCCAGATATTGCTCCACTACAGCGGTTTTCTCGCTCGACTCATTTACAGAACATTTAAGGATGCAGGTGGTTGTATAACGTAATATGTCGGTGATGACTCGGTATGTTGATTCTGTATCAATATATATAATTATGTACTGTTTTATATGATAATGGTTCCGGTCCAGTATTTATATATCAACTTCAGTATTCATTCAAGCTGAGTGCTCTGCCATTGGAAGAATTGTTAAGGAGCACCAAATCCTGTTTGTGGATCCGTTCATCAGTCAAATCAATTTTCACTGAAAATCTTCAGAAAAAATCTCTGTACAAAATAATTATACTTGGTGTATAGATGTATATAAAATACAAGTTTAAAACTTGTCAATGTTAGTCTAATTTATACAGAAATTATGGCCCTTTTCCAAATTAATTTTAGTAAAATTTACTTATACATGTATATAGCGGGGATATCCACCATGTTTCCAAGAATAATGTACTCCAAAAATAAGTGAAGGATCATACGTTATATAAATTCTACTGAATTAAAATGCTAAAGTGAAATTATTTATAAATATGTTTTCTAAATTTATTTTAAAAAAGCATTTTATAAGGGAAATATATCAAGATTTTTTTAAAAATTATAAAAATGACTAAAAAAGATTTTATTTCACTATACCATGCCTATATATACTCACTTCTCAAAAATATATGTATTTAAACATTTTGTTTCAAGTATACCATTATAATTAACATCAATGTTGTCACATTTTGGTGGATATTCAGTTTATTATTTTCACGGGCGTTCCGCCTGCAGGGTGTATGTCATGATAAATTATCCATTAAACATTATCCTTCTATTAACCTTTTTCTTGTTGATGTGATAACATCCCCATTTTTCATTGAATCTTAACCAAAGTTAAGATGTCTGGTTTGTTGGAGTTTAGGGCCGCCACAATGGTTGTGGTTTTACATTGAGTTATATAAGAGAAAATGCTGTAGATGCAACAGATATTCCATTTTTAATTGAATCTTAACCAAACTTGCACAGCAGTTATATAACCACAAGATCTTGGACAGATTCTTGAACCAGAATGATTTGAACTCAAATGCCCCCGTCACAGAGCTTATAAGCACATTTTAAGTGAAACTTTAAAAACATTCTCCCTGAAATTCAATGTGTAAATCTAAGATATTTTACATTATGTAGCATTGCATGAAGGTCCCAAAAGTTTGTTGAGATCAGTCCTCTGCTACCACATGGGTCATTTTATGTTCCTACCGCTCGATATAAAGTTTATATCACATCAGCAACATGAGCCAAACACTATGTGTCATGTCCTTAAGCAAGACACTTCATCCGCATATGCCCGGTACAGGTTCTTCTCAGGATGACTACGTCACAGCCATGTGTCGTGTTCTTGAGCAAGGCACTTTATCCGCATAAGCCCGGTTTATGTTCTACCAAGGATGACTTTGCTACGCTTTGTGTTGTGCCTTGTGCAAGACACTTCAGCCGCATATGCCCAGTACATGTTCTACCCAGGGTGACTTCGTAACACTATGTGTTGGTACTTGAGCAAGACACTTCTTCCCCATATGCCCAGTACATGTTCTACCCAGGATTACTTCACCATGCTTTGTGTTGTGTCCTTGAGCAAGACACTTCATCTGCATATGCCCGGTACATGTTCTATCCAGGATGACTTTACCATGCTATGTGTCCTATCCTTCAGCAAGACACTTTATCCGCATACGCGTGGTACATGTTCTACCCAGGATGACTTCGCCACGCTTTGTGTCCTCTCCTTGAGCAGGACACTTCATCCGCATATGCCCGGTACAGGTTCTTCCCAGGATGACTTCGCCACACCATGTGTTGTGGCCTTGAGCAAGACAATTCATCTGCATATACCCAGTACATGTTCTACCCAGGATGTCTTTGTCTAGCTATGTGTTGTGTCCTTGAGCAAGATACTTCATCTGCATATGCCCAGTACAGGTTCTACCCAGGATGACTTTGCCACACTATGTGTTGTGTCCTTGAGAAAGACACTTCATTGGCATATGCCTGGTACATGTTCTACCTATGATGGCTTTGTCACGGCCATGTGTCATGTCTTTAGCCATGACACTTCATTCGGATAAACCCAGTACAAGTTCTACTCAGGATGACTTTGCCATGCTATGTGTCATGTTCTTGGGCAAGACACTTCATCTGCATACGCGCAGTACATGTTCTACCCAGGATGACTTCACCACACTTTGTGTTGTGTCCTTGAGCAAGACACTTTATCTGCATACGCATGGGACAGGATCTACCCAGGATGACTTCGCCACCCTGTGTCGTGTCCTTGAGCAAGACACTTCATCCGCATCCGCCGGGTACATGTTTTACCCAGGATGACTTCGCCGCGCTACGTGTCGTGTCATTGAGCAAGGCACTTTTCCCGTGTAACCCCGGTACATATTCTACCAAGGATGACTTCGTCACAACCATGTGTCGTGTCCTTTAGCAAGACACTTCATCCGAATACGCTCGGTTCAGGTTCTAGCCAGGATGACTTCGGGCGTGATTTAAGTTGTATAAACTTGTTTCAAAATCGGTGTAAAATAGATATAAGCAAGTAATAAAGTAAATTATTTTTGTACGAAGGGCGATTCCATTGACAATGCCAATTTTCATTGAGGTACTCTTCCCGACGGTGTACATGTTAATTTTGATATACTATTTAAACGAAAGTTTCATCGATAATCAAACAATGTCCCTCGGGCTAGATTTTTCTTCACATGAACAAAATATCTTCGTTCGTAATTATTTATATTAAAGCTATCAAATAGTTGTTAGGCAAATGCCTTGAATGTGCAATGGCCAGTTATACCAGTGCTACAGAACGAGCCGGGATACACGAACATCAATAGCAATTGTTTCTGGACAACTAGGCCTACAATTTCAGAAAGGTATATTAACATTAAAAATATAATTAAGCTAAATGAAAACGATACGCTTTGCAATAAAACATCTATAAGAAGTAGAAAAAGACACATTTAACTAGCGCTACCATCCAAAATCTACAAATGAAATCCATCCTTTCAAAACAAAAGCACAGTACAAACTGTCTTTTCTCGGCAATACTCGGTTATACTCGTTATTGAACGCAAACTATTTGAAAAGATAATGTGATTGGGTGTGAACATTTAAACAAAGTGCTTTTGTCACTTAATAATACGTTGCAGTGGACGCTTTAGTGACTAACCCAAGGGGCGTTTAAGCAGGGATCTTTCATGTGAAATAATTATTTGATGTTTTCTTCTTTAACTAACACCATCAGGTGCATACTTTTTTGTAATAGCATTGTTAATATCATCATGCGTCACCTGATTGAAAATGACTAAAGCAACCTTCAAACAGTGCTTTGAGTGTGTTTAACTCCATTTATAAAACAAAAAGTATGCCACCCAGTTTCATCGCACCATACATGTATAAGTAACGTCGCAAATGTTCAGGTGCGGAATCTGATCCGATCGTAGGCCCTGTATAAAATATAACAGTATACGTTATATTTTTCATAATTTTGTTTTTATGTAAGAGATGAAATTATTTATTTATGCAAAAACAAAAATCAGTGGTCAGTGGCGTAGCTTGGCTGAAAACAATGTGTATGCACAGTTGTAGGGGGTCTCGGGCATGTTCCCTACCCCGCCTCGTATTTTTGGTGTTTATTTCTTAATCCGATCGACTTCCATACTCTTCACACAGTAGATCTGGCAGCTTTGCATTAAGGGTCACCTCAGATTGACCTTTCATGTAATTAATATTTGTAACAATTCAGCCAATCAGATATGTTATATTCGCAGTTCGTTGAGAGTTACAACTTAATTGTATAAATAATAATTATGCAACTAGACAATGGCTGGTACCCAGGAACGAGAACGTAAATCAACATCTAAGCCGGTAAGAAGTTACATGGGATTTTATACTGGCGCAGAAAACACCATATAACTTCTCACCAATACGTAGAGTTTGTTTTCGATAGAAAATCAACATACCTTTCATTGTTATCAATATTCAATCCGTTTTAAGTATATGTTCTGCTTATTTAATGTTATTTGACAAAAACATTAGACAAGATGGAAGTTCTTTCCTCGGAGCCGGGCCCGGTAAGCTCAGTCGGTAGCGCGTCTGACTAGCAATCCCCACCCGACCACAGCTTCCATGATGATTGATATACGACATTGTGTTTCATTCACCGCTGATGTGAGAAAGTTATCAGTTACTGGCGGAGATGGATGTGCTCAAGTATCGGTTAACATTCGAGGATAGGATGGTTAGGTTAACCGATCGTCTGTTAGCCCTCGATGGCATATAACTGACACTTACTGTTCAGTCAGTCTCGAAACACAATTTTTCTTCATTTTATTGTAATAGCCGTTGTGGAGGTCAGTTTAAGAAAATAAAGCGACGATGATGACTAGCTGTCATGCAATATATGACTTGTGCCAATCTATTGCTTTATTATAACGGATTATAACTGATTGCACATTTCTAGCCTTTTTATACAGAAATTCGGCAATTACAACAATTTCAGAGAGACGTGTTTACAGTAATTTTCAATACGTCAAATCAAAAGGAACCGTGCGCGGGATGAAATGTTGTAAATGTAAAACTCTCAGAAATAGCGATCCATATTTACATGTTTGATATTAGTCATCCATATCTACATGTTTCATTTTATTTAATTATTTGATTGATATTTAACTTGTATTGAAACAAAGCGAATAGTTAATTGTAACTCTCTTTTTTTAAAATGCAGATAATAAAACATAAAAATCTACTTTTTTAAGTCTGCACGCAACATGCGCTAATATTTAGACATAACAGGAATTAAATGTGATTGCAAGGACCGAGAAAAACGATGGCATACTAAACACTTATTATCACATTTTTAAATGGCAATCTCAGTACAACCAAATGCAATACCCGGTACAATTTTGTGAGAACAATTTCAATACCCATTACACTGCCGATTTTCATTTTAGTCCTTTTTCTCGACCATTTCATTAGATACAACCCTGAAATTTGGCAAACTTGTTTTATGTGTCTAACTTACTAAATCGTTCGATTCAGATTGTTCACAACATGGCAAAAATAAGACTATATTGAGTAAATGTGCACGTGGCACCCGGTTATCAAATGATAAGGTTGACAGAGAATTGCAAAGTATAGCTTTGAGTGATTTTCCGTGATGGGTAGTATTTGCACATCAGCTACTTATTATCACATATATATAGTTTATGTTGTAGTTACAAAAAAAAACACTAGATAATTAGATTTGAACTTACTTTGTTGACAAGTCATGCTGAATTTGAATAAAAAGCTGATCACTTTATGGCAATATCCAGTGTACGTTGTACCACCGTGGATATCATTCTACTTGATAGGTTCTGTGAGAGGTTTCTCTTGTAATTAAATTCTTCCCAACGCGATAACAACACTTTTATATATCTCTTTATCACTTGTCTGTAAATCTTCTGATACGTCTTTCAATAGGTTACGCATATTCTGCATACTCAATAGATATGAAAACGCAATATAGGAAGATATATGAAAACGCAACACCGGAAGTTACTAGTATATGAAAACGCAACACCGGAAGTTACTAGTATATGAAAACGCAACACAGGAAGATATATAAAAAAAATACAACACTGGAAGATATATGAAAACGCAACACTGGAAGATACTTGTATATGAATACGCAACACAGGAAGATATATGAAAACGCAACACTGGAAGATACTTGTATATGAATACGCAACACAGGAAGATATATGAAAACGCAACACAGTAAGAGATATGAAAACGCAACACAGGAAGAGATATGAAACCGCATGTAACATTATGTGTTTAGAATTGTAGATACTTCATATGCCATAAATGAATATATTGATATATGTATGTATTAAGAAACATTATATGTATAAGTAAAGAAATCTTGAATCTTGAATCTATTACAGTTTAATAGATAGGATGACAGTTTACTGGAGATAAATGATAGCCTAGGGTTATCTTGATGTATTGTTGACAAGTCAATGTTTTGGGCTGGTCTTTAAGATCTGTAATTAAAATACTGACCAATAGCAATGTAAACATGAATTGTCCAATGATAGAATAGCTGTTTATTCATTCAGGGACTGGTTTTAGCATAGAGTGGACAGTTAAGTTTTAGCCACGGACAGAGTAACATGAGTTAGACTAGGGTTAGTTTAAACGAGCGGTAGCGAGCTTAAAAATGTTAGCTTGTGACTTTGAACTTATGAGAACTTTATAATTATGTGAATAAAATTTACTTATGATATACAAAGAGTTGTCGAGTCGATTATACAACACGCAACACAGGAAGAGATAGGAAAACGCAACACTGGAAGATACTAGTATATGAAAACGCAATACTGGAAGATACTAGTATATGGAAACGCAACACTTGAAGATACTAGTATATGAAAACGCAACACTAGAAGATACTAGTATATGGAAACGCAACACTGGAAGATACTAGTATATGGAAACCACTGGAATACTAGTATATGGAAACGCAACACTGGAAGATACTAGTATATGGAAACCACTAGAAGATACTAGTATATGGAAACGCAACACTGGAAGATACTAGTGTATGGAAACTACTGGAAGATACTAGTATATGGAAACGCAACACTGGAAGATACTAGTGTATGGAAACTACTGGAAGATACTAGTATATGGAAACGCAACACTGGAAGAGATATGAAAACGCAACACTGGAAGAGATATGAAAACGAACACTGGATTTAGAGAAAACACTTGGAAATGAAAAAAGTGACAATAATGCAGGCGGTACCAAATTATTCAGTAGCATCTCAAGTAAACAACTAATGACATCAACAGACACTTACAACTGTTGGATAAGGATACATACACTCGCGCGTTCTCAAACCTCTTGAGTGTTGTAGCAAAAGATCCGATATAGGTCTGCTGTCAACATCATTTAATTTACCTTATCGTAATGATTGTCTAATATTGGTAAACGCTTAGAATTAAAATGGTTCAAAATAGCAAGTCATTTCTTTCATTAATTTTACATCGAATTGTGAAACAATGTCTTAAAATTTTTGACAAATCACGCTCGATGGCTTCCTGGATAGAACCAGCAAATCAAGATGTGCGGATTAAGTGTCTTGCTCAAGGTCATGTCACATAGCCGTGGTGGAGAATCGAACCCACGATATCCGATCTTGGATCCGATGCTCTACCACTGGACCACGCACTCCACTTTAGTTCTAAATTCACACAACAGCAACACACTTACTTTACTAATATTTCTTTAATCAAAACGACCTTTACGGCTATCCACACTATTCACAACAAAAACAAGTTAACATCAGAGATTTCCAGGAATTGTTTTGCCGATATAAACATATTGAATGGGCATACTTTTATTGAGGTCACCAGGCTTTTGGATCGCTTTGGCTTGACGTTTG
This sequence comes from Panopea generosa, assembly GCA_029582155.1. Classification (NCBI taxonomy): domain Eukaryota; kingdom Metazoa; phylum Mollusca; class Bivalvia; order Adapedonta; family Hiatellidae; genus Panopea; species Panopea generosa. The sequence goes on from CM055898.1 coordinate 6,993,339, forward strand.
AATTAGATCTTTTTAATTGTTGTTTCATTCTTACTATCATCTTTTTTACCGGATCCGTGTTCACTTTTTTTGTCCTTGTTCACTTTTTTTATGGAAATTAAAAGTAATTTTACACTGAACAGGTCATTGCATATTGTGACATCTCGATGAAGATAAATTTGCAAAACATTTATCAAGCCTGGGGAAACATTGATTTTTTACAATAAAATCCAGCTTACTCCGGTTCCTTCTTTTTCCCTAACCGTAGGGAGCAGACGTTAAATTCCAAGTTTCAAATTCCATGTTTCAAATTATGACTGGCCATGAAATTAAAATTATGAAACGTATAACTCGGACATCTTATATGTGTACACCTTCGAACAAAGATGATATTTCAGTAAATACAATTTAAAAATTACAAGTTGCAATATCAAAATTACACACATGGAAGTAAGAAATTGGCATTTGATTCAATGGAATTTATAATTATCCAGTTCCAACATACTATTTACGCACATGGAAGTTTATTATTGTCATTCAAATGAACGTAGTTTGTAATACCCAAGTTAACAAATACGACAAGTGACTTAGCGGTATAGGTCACTGATACAATAAAGCATCTGCCGGAATGATGGCGGATATATAAGATCATTTTCATATTTCGCAAATAATTTGACCAAATAATCATTTTATTTCTCAAATACAACAAAACTATTTTAGGTTCTAATATATATATATATATATATATATATATATATATATATATATATATATATATTTAAACAAATATTAAAATTCATTTTTCAAATAAAAATTGTAAAGAATTCACTGAAGTTAAGATTACTTAGAAAGGTCTATACTTGTCCATAGAACAGTTTGAATTTTAAGAATGTATATAGGGCATGTAAGAATTATACCGAGTTGTATGCAGCTTTCTTCACCAAATATGTTACGGATTAGAGCTATATAGGGAAAATGATAATAAGGCACAAGAAGAGTTATCACATTAAATATTCCGTAATTTCAGAAATTGGACAGCTACCTACCTCTCGGCTGAGAAGTTGTTACATTATATCCCACACAATTTAGCTTAACTGTGCGTTATTTAACAATGGTACGTGGCTTTGGGCGCCGTGTATAGGCACAGACTTGTAGATTTTTAGCTTTAAATGTTAAAGCTTCAAAGCCCGTATCTATAAAGCATCTTGGGTAGAAATAATAACTTTATGATATAATGATATATATGATATAAATAATGATATAACATTGATATTTTTTTTTCAGAAATAGCATTCACCAAATAAAAAAAACACCTTGAACAGGTTGCTTTTTCCAATATTTCAGTGATTTGATGACGCACCTCTATTTTTGGTCAGTCCGAATGGCCGTTCCGATGCATCACTACATATTTTAAAACTGCCATGTCTCCACCAAAAACTCGGAGTTCCGGTGAATCACTTTGCATCTTAAACCTGCCACCCAAAACTGGGAGCTCTGATGAATAACTTTGCATCTTAAACCTGCCTTATCTCAACCAAAAACTGGCCGTTCCGTGGAATCACTATCTTAAAGTTGACATTTCACCACAAAAAAAAAAACAACGGACCGTTCCGTTGAATCACTGTGCATCTTAAACCTGCCTTATCTCCACCAAAAAAATGGCCGTTCTGATATATCAATACGTAACTTAAACCTGCCATGTCTACACCCAAAACTGACCGTTCTGATATATCACCATGCATCTAAAACCTGCCATGTTTCCACCAAAAACTGACCGTTCGGATGTATCACCATGCATCTAATATCTCCACCAAAACTGGCCGTACTGGTGTACTAATACGTTTTTAAAACGTTCATATCTCTACCAAAATCTGGCCTTCTCGATGCATCACTAATATATCTTAAAGTTACCACATCTACACCAAAAAAATAACCGTTCCGATGTATCACTATGTTATTAAAAGCTGCAATAATTCTACAATAAACTGGCTGTTCTGATGTATTACTGCGTTTCTAAAAACTTTCATATTTTCACCAAAGTCTAGCCTTCCCGATGCATCACTAGGTATCTTAAAGCTGTCATATCTAAAAAAAAATCGGCCGTTCCGATATATCACTATGAATCTTAGAACGGCCATATCTCCAATAAAAACTGGCGTTTTGACGTATCATTACCTATCTCAAAGCTGTCATGTCTCCACCAAATATCTGGGCGTTCTCATGTATCACTATGTATCTTAAATATACCATATCTTCACAAAAACTGACCGTTTCGATACATCAGTACGTATCTTAAAATATCCATAAAATATGGCCATTCTGATGTGTCACTAAGTATCTTAAAATTGTCATATCTCCACCAAAAACTTGCCGTTCTGATGTATCACTATGTATCTCAATGCTGTCATACATCAAACAAAAACTGACCATTCCGATATATCACTATGTACATGTTGTATCTTAAAGCTGTCATACCTCCACCACAAAACATCCCATAGTTACGAAAATCTAGCAGGTTCGTTAACATCAAAATTATTAATTTTGAGAAAACTATAATTGAAATATTTTGAAATAAATCCAAAGAAAGGACTAAAATAAGGTAAAAATTAACATCCTGTAACTCCAATCTGCAAATCGCAAATAAAAAAAAACAAAACATCTACATGATAGACGTACTCAGTTTGTGTTTGTTATTATCACAACATGCACAGTTTCTGTTTTTGTAATGACCACATTCTTCATAGTTTATCATAAATCAAGATTTCTCTATCAGAATCAATATTACATGCAAGCGGAAATGTAATGCAAAGTTAAAAATCAAAGTACCTCAAGTACTGGAAGGTGGTGTAGCATCTTCAAAAATTTGAAGATTGTATGCATTTTCCGATCATATGATACTTAAACCCTGTTCAGATCTGATTCACCAGACAATATTTCGGTCACAAGCAAAAAGCGAATCTGGAAAATACATGACTAATGTACTTAAATGTTATATTCTTTGTCCATAGTTATTGCAATATGCATATTTAAAACAAAATTAGAAACAAGAGAGGCACACAAGCTGGAATCTATAATTAAAAGTTTAATAATAAATAAGTTGTCTGGAGTTGAAACCGAACTATTACTTTTTTTATTGTAAAAATAGCATTCAATATTTTACTTTTGTTGTGGTAACTGTTAAAAACATCGCTATTTTCAAAACAAATTCATGTACTTTTTACCATATATCGGTGTTATTAAATAGAGATCCACAATGATAATAATAGATAACAAATTGCTTTGGTAGTGTTATTTTTGTGATTTAACCCTTTACTTCATATAGACGCCTTTGGACACCTCTAATATAGACGCCTTTGGACACCTCTAATATAGAAGGGTTTTGAATTATTGGGTGAATTATGTTTATATTAACTGACAGAGTGGAAAACAGTGCAGGAAATGTTCAGATTGCTCGGTGACTAAACTAAACTCTTCCTGCACTGTTTTCAAAGGCCTTCTGTGATTGGTGCGGGAAAACGCGTATCTATGGAGTAAAGGGTTAAGTGAATTAATTAACACAATTTTTTTAATTTTTTTTTTGAATTTGACATTTGGTCAAGGGGGGAGTACAAAAATATATATCACTGGGTACTTTGGTTACGCCCACAGAACAGACAGCTGGTACATAATTGTTAGTTTAAACGTATACAAACACATATACTGAAAAAGAAACATTTTCATACATATATTTCAATGTTACAACAAGAAATAAACATGTGATATGAACGAATAAATGTAAGAAAAATCCAACTATAACCAGCACATGCTCATTAGACAAAATAGACAACGTGAAAGGGGGAGGAGCATTGTCTCGAATGCAAGTTATCATGTGAGTAACAGCTTTCAAAATTAAACAATAATTATTTTAAACGTCCAACCCCCCACCCCCACCCCCATCCCCTTTAACATTTCATTGGTGACTAATTACACATTTATACATCTCTGATTTATGTCTGACACTTCAGCGATACTCAGAATGAACTTGAAAATATGACAATGAATAAGTTTTACCAATGACTGACTTATTTAGGACATAAGACATAATGTGAATTATGTCTATGTTTTACTTATTGAGGTAACTCTATATAAGTCCTTGGTTTTATTAATTATTACAAGTTTAATGTTAAACTAGATAGAAAATAGAAAAACGTTGAATTTTTTTTATTCGACATAATATGTAATAGAACATCAATTCAATTTAAAGCTTTCAGCAATTATATGCCGTTGTTCATATAAATCATTGGAAAAGACATTACATAATACAATGTATACATTTTTAGAAATTTGAGTAACAAAGTATATATTCATACAGTATTTAATTACATGTTAACATGTCCCTGGTCAATATAAATGTAAAACACGCATCAAAACGGTATTTATCAGAGCTAGTGATTCTCACACAAGACACCGGCAAAATTGTCAATTTCAGAGGTCGCCACCAGCTCAGTAAAAAAAAAACCGAATCGATTGTGCTAAATTATTCAAGTTTTTTGTATGTTTTGGATCTTTTCAAGATATATTAGTCAGAGTAAGTGTGTTTTAAGCTTCATTTCATAATATAGTTAATCAAGAAAATTGTGAAAGTGCCGTTATTTTGTCTTGAGAGCCTCTAAAAGTCTGATCGGTTTTTGCGAGGTTTACTAAATTGTCGAATGTTTTGCATCGCACAGTCGTCTGTTTTCACTAAGCATACGAAATTAAACTGTATAATTAAAAACTACATGCTTAAACATATGCATATTTGGACATGAATAGCAACATTGAATTGATGCATATAGGATGCATTATTAACAGGGAGAATTGACAAATAAAAAAAAGAAAACTTGCATATTTATAAAGGGAGGTCACTTTAAGAAGTAAAAATAAATTTAATGCATATAAGTTACTGTTATTTTTTACAGACGGACTGGACCAACTTTATGTTCTAGAATTTTTCTCTTTAAATGCCATATACCGTACTTATATACTTTTGTAGTGATTCTGTTATGTGTTCCGTTTGTTCAGCTGCCTATTTAGCACCCAGTGCTTGAAGTGTCAATGGTTCAACCTCTTATCAAGTGACACTTTTTCCTGTTGAATTTCTGCACTTCATTTTAATTATAGAGAAAGTTCTTTACATTACTTTTTTATATCACAGGAATAGTGGGATAAATGCCTGAATAATTAAGAAGTACCTGAAGATTGATTTGTTGATAAATCCAGAGATTGAATTTGGAGTAACACATTTTAAATCAGAATCTTATTCCAAAGCTCCAGATAATTTTTTAGCCTAACAGGTATTTTACCCTTATGAAAATATAAATCGCAAGTATTAGAGTTTGAATAAGATCTGGAGAAATTCAGGGAGAAGTTACTACGTCTCTATCACTATGAACGACTCATTATGTAACTAACTATCATTTCTATTCTGATGGCTCTGTGGCAGTGATAGAGCAGGAGTTAGTTTCAAACATTATTTTAAAGATCTCCCTTTTCTTTTTTTATTACAGACTATTGTGGCAATGTCAAGCCTCCTAAGCTATTCAGTCCATCCAAGAGAACTTGGCAATGTGATGAATAAATGCAGTCTATATATAGATGATAGCCTTCAAATACCTATGTCACTAGTTAACTATATTTCAAATATTAAAGGAAACAAACACACAATTTATCTGAATTGTTGTTTTTAATACTATATTTATATCATGATATGACTGCCAAAGAAAATATATGCCGAAACTAAGCCAAAAAGGAATAAGTTTATTCAGGTGGTTTATTACTGTAGTACCCCACCCTATTTTTCAATTTAAATATTAACGTTCACGTTTTCACAGAAGAAAATTTACATAATTTATATACAGTTCTTATTATAGTAAATTTTTGAAATATTTATAAAATTTCCTGAGCCTAACGCTGACATTATACATAACGCGGTCTATCGTGAATTATCTGCAGAAACATAGTCAGATTTAAGAAATTGCCACCATTATGGCAAAGGAAGATATTTCCCTTTTAGAAGGCATGTAGTAAGCATAAATGTACTTATCTCATTAAACAGATTTTTAACAAACTGCAAAAAATAATAAATTATTGAGTTAGTTTACAGCAATATGTTGATGTGCATAAAAAAAAAACATGGCATATTTAATATTTGACTCTAACACTAACTTCAAAAGAAACTGGATATTGGCATCATAGACGGGCGGAGCTTAAATGGGCAGGGCACTGTGCCCTTTCAGTCTGCTCTAGATTAAAATACTATGTTGTGTGTATTTCTGCAAAGGGGTTTGATAATTATGTTATAGAAACTTGGCCTCATAAGTTGTCTTTCATACAGGCCATCCTGTGATCCATGATAATTTATCAAAGATACTTAGTTTTGCAGTGATCATGTGCACATGATTTCCACACAAAATTATTTGAATGAACTAAAATCTAAAGCCTTGTAACTAAACAGGGTTTTCAATGGTTTTGACGTGCGAGATTTCTAGTTGACCCGTTTTTGATGCGTGGAAATTATGGCTGATGCATATTTTTAATGCACGGCAAGTTTGGACGAAGCATCAGTTCAACAACATATTGTGTTACATCCCGCTGGTTTTACTGCTACTGCTCGAGTGCGTGGAAATTATGACCGACTGATTAGATAACTGGATTGGCGACGATTGGCTCAGGTGAATTAATTAAAAGACAACTTGATTGAATAAATATCTGACCCGATTACCGACATACTTGCTAGTTTCCAAACTGGGTCATATTGAAAAATTGTTTGTTTCCTGTTGGGCAACCGACCCACGAAAACCCCTCGACTCAAACAATTTTATTGCCATATATATACCAGTTTTTTTCTCTCGATAAATATTATAATCCGACTTTATGATGATTTGATGTTATGATTGATCATTATTAGCAAGGTTTGGACTAAGCACTGCCATACTCCCAATATGCAAGATGATTTTATACAATGCGAGTTGAAATTTGGGGCAAATAAAAGAACAAATGCGATTCTGACTGAAAAATAAACTTTGAAAAACTGTTCAAAAGAAAGTTAAACTACAAAGTCATGTACGATATTGTTCCGGTATTTTATTCTTATTTACTTTAGATGCCGTTAATATCATACAAGCATTCGTCAGTCGACAATGATCATCAGAAAACTCTCGTTATATCTTGGAAACTTTTCATAACAAACTGTCCACCATTTGTTTTATTAAGTAGCCTACATATCTCACATGCACTGGTTTTTAATTTCTGTTTACACATCTGAGTGTTTTGGAATATTTCCCGGTCTTTTTGTATTGGCGAGTGTAATTTATTGCCACTTGGAGATTGATCTGACTACTAAAGTCTCTTGTGCCTTCTTTGTAGCTCTAGAAAAAATAATCTGACTGGAATGCAGTGACAATATTTGCATGTCTTTATTATGAGTTACCAATGTTTATGAATGATTATGATTTTGCAGATGTGATTTTATGAATTTTATGTTGTAAAGCTGCTTGTGTGATTTTTAAAATAAAATGATAGTATATAGTAGTTAGGCAATTTAAATATACAATCCAACCATGGAAGGGACTTTGAAATTGGACCCTCACTTTTTATATTAGAATATTGTTATTTTGCCTTGCATTGGTGTGATGTATGTTTAGATGGAACAGCCCATAATATGTATCTTGTTATTCATTATAAAAAATAAAACAGGGGAAAAAATGAAACTAATAAAACATTATAGTTTTATTTAATTTCTTGCCATATATTATATATAATACCTCTAATATAGACGCTTTTGGACACCTCTAATATAGACGCCTTTGGACACCTCTAATATAGACGCTTTTGGACACCTCTTATACAGAAGGCTTTTGAATTAATGGGTGAATTATGTTTATATTAACTGACAGAGTGGAAAACAGTGCAGGAAGAGTTCAGATTGCTCTGTTTTCAAAGGCCTTCTGTGATTAGTGCGGGAAAACGCGTATCTATGGAGTAAAGGGTTAAGGCACATGTGGCATGGCAATTTTCTTTAGCAAGATCTAAAATGAATTATAATAAACAAATTTGAATAAAAATGCATTCAAAGTTAACAACGAAGGTAAAAATGTGCACATAGTCAGAATTACTGATCCATATAATGGCTCTATTACAGGATTGGTGTTACAACTTACATACAATTTCAATAAAGCAAATCAAATTGAGCTTGCTCATAATCAGGTAGTGCAGACCCTTGTAATTATTGTCTTGCGACAACAATAATCACAAGCATCTACCCTGTCTGATCACTCACAAAGTATGCATAGTGTTATTTGGAGATAACCTTACATAGAAGAGACCAAAAACAAATTTGGCAATGAATATGTCAATTGTGCGCAAACTTTGCTCCCTGCCCCTTTTTCTTGATTCCTGCCCCTTTTCCTGGTCTATAAAAAACACAACAATACAACACTAGTTTAGAAAATACCTTGAGTCCATTCATTTAAACATTTCCTCCTTGCTGTGCACAGCCTTCACGTGTCAGAAAAATACAAGAAATACTTCCAATCCCAAACTTATGTTTGTTCTAAGTAAAGGGGTATGTACACTTTTTCAAAAAATTAATCAAAAGCAGTAAATGCCTTCTTCATTTCTTCTTCAGATCCAGTTTGAGCCTTAAAATACCATTCTTTTTTGTGCACATATATATTTAAAAATTGTATTCATATATGTCAGATAAACAATATCATTTGTTTGAGTATTTTATGCCATCGGGGGCTAAAAGATGATCAGGTAACCTTACCACTCTTTCCTGGGATTCCTGAAGGGAAACAAGTACTCAAGCACACTCAATCTCTGCAAATAAACTAAACTTTCCCACTTGAATCAGCAGTGGGAGACAAATGAGGCGCAATGTAATATATCAATCATCACAGAGACTTTTGTTGAGCAGGATTCAAACTCCCAACCATTGGATTGATAGTAAGACACACTACCAACTGAGCTAACTGGGTTCGGCTTGTAAGATAATTGAAAATGAACATTTTGTGACATTTTGCATGAATATCTTTGCATTCATAAAATCTCAATAAGTTGCTTTTCATTCTTAATACAAGTCCTTGATTACAATTATTACTGAATTCATACATATGTTATTTTGTGACTATGTATTTGTACTTTGCTATCATCCCAATACCTCCTGGTATGTCGGCTACTAAAACTTGTTATTATAGTATTTTACCAATACTACCAGTCATATTGCCTTAATATGTATTAAAAAGTCATTAAGATCAATAACACCTGTCTCCTAAAACTATAATGTCATCAGTCTTGGGGCTGGGAACAGTCAGTATAGTTTTGTCCTTTGGAACAGATGGGCAGTGCCCCAGATAAGAATTGACTGAATAGGTTGAAAACTCTTCATATTAAAATAATTGAGTGAAATCTTACAACCAAAGATTCCATTGGGTGATTTTCCCTTAAGAAGTTTACAATAATTGAGTTAAACATGGAGAATTGTTTAAATGAAATAATCCAAATGCCTTATATTGATTAAACTATTCTATTATCTATATTAAATGTACACACAGTCTTGTAAAATTGTTGCTGCTTGCAACTCTTGATTTGCATTAGGCCAAACAAAAAAGTTCTGTGTTTAGGGCAACCCGACCCTAGACATTTTTTTACGATTTTCAGAATTTTTTTTTGTTCTTCACAGCTAGAGAATTCTATTTGAGAAGCCCAGTAAAACATAAAAAAAAACATATTTCCCAACAGTCAGCATATCTTGTATATGTTAATCCCTTTAATTCACTCTAGTCCCAAAATTCAATCATCAACAAACCAATTAATCAGTGTCCAGCTGCGAGAAAACCCCATGGCGATGGAGTAACACAATCGTAAAGATAAACTCCGCCTTTATCAGTAATAAGCCAGATTTTAGATGGTATCAGAAATAACCGTGATCAAAAATTGCTTATTTATTATAACTTCAATGGTCTGCTCTCAGATATAGAAGCAAGTGTCTCTCAAAACCAAAAACAAATCTCAATATTAATTTAATTAACAAGTTTCAAAACTATTTGCTGTGGTTACAAATTTTCTGATTTTTTTACATTTTGCTTTCATAGTTTTACATGAGATTTCAACCTTTTTAACTGGAAAAGAAGAATGTTATATTGGTTTGAACCCTTAACAATCCTGCAGGTCTGTTTATTTGCATATTTTAAACTGACAAAACAATTTTTTTGCAGGTGAAAATCAGTGATGCATTAATATCATGTGTTTCCACAGTTTTCAAAATGTACGTTTTCTCAAAGTTAATGGATTGAAATGTATTACCTTGTGTACATACATTGAAGTTGTTCATATACATTGTTTAAAATCGCTTTCGGTTCTCAAAGTTCTACTAATTAGCTTTACACGTTTTTTAAACCAAGGAATTGAATAGAGATTATTGACAACCAATTTTAAAAAATGATAGAAAAAAGAGATGTATAATAATGAACAAATGAATGTTTTCCAAACAGTGATCTTCTTAAACTTAAACTTCTATTTAGAATATTGCTGCAATAAAAAGAATACAAAGAAATTTAAAGTTTTTTAATGGATGACTATAAGCAAGCCATTTTAACCCTTTACTTCATATAGACGCCTTTGGATACCTCTAATATGGACACCTTTGGACACCTCTAATATGGACACCTTTGGACACCTCTAATATGGACACCTTTGAACACGTTTTATAGAAGGCTTTTGAATTATTGGATGAATTATGTTTATATTAACTGACAGTGTGGAAAACAGTGCAGGAAGTGTTCAGATTGCGCGTCACGAGCAATCTGAACTCTTCCTGCACTGTTTTCAAAGGCCTCCTGTGATTGGTGCGGGACAACACGTATCTATGGAGTAAAGGGTTAAAGAGAAGGAAAGGCAACTGATTGAGATTTTGTGAACATTCGTGTATTTATACAAAATCTCGTTTTCAATTATCTTAACTTCCATTTGAAATTCAAATTCAAAATTCTTGCATTGCAGAGATATATTCTCATCAAAACAATACCATTCCCAGAAATTTGTGTTTAAAATTGCTGAAACACTTTTGATAACAAAATATCTATACCGCAGCTAAAATAACAAGTTAATTATGATACATTTTCCTGCAAGCTTCAATATATAGCCAAATAATTAATCCTTTGTGTGCTATTTTATCAACATTTAATGTTGAGATGCAAGTTTTGTATCCAATACATGTGTCGTATCCTATTCTATGCAAGTCCTTGATGACAAGTCATATTTGAATGTTACAATTTATATGTTTTAATGTTTGATTCAGTATAGAAGCAAATTATATTTTTCATATAGAATTTGTGTATTTCCAAATGAATACCAATTTTATAAAAGTTAACACAAATAGATTATTCTTAAAAATTCTTTTTTTCCCTAATATCCTGCATAAATGGGGCCACGGTAACCAAATTTTGACAGTCACCACATCTGGGTATTTCCAATGAACAAAAATGCTTTAATCTATGTTAAAAATTTAAAGCCTATTAAGTGGGGATTTTATTTGTTGAAATAAGATGCTGAGAAACCGGGGGTATCTAACTATCCATTAATGTGCATTTCAAATATATGTTTCTTCCCAATATTAGAATATTATTGCCATAAAAATATAGTAAAGGAGTGTTTATAAATGGACAACTTGTCATATTTCAAAGTTAATACAATTGAGAAGTTTATTTTTAATGTTCGATTCTGTAATTTTCATTAGGTGCAGTGCTCCAAGAAAGAAAAAAAAATTGGGACTAGCCCAGGGCAAGTAGATTGAAAAAATCTACTTGCCCTGGCTGAAAAATAACTTGCCCTGATCAACAGTTCACATGCCCAGATTTTTATTGCCAATACACCTTACGGTATAATATGAAATATGTAAACATAGACTTAAATGTATTAATTTTATGTAGGGTTAGCTCCCCATAACATTATGTATGTCTAAATCACAAGTTTTAGAGTTTGAATAAGACCGGGAGAAGTGAGAGAATTTTGGGAGAACTGACTATGTCTCTATCAGTATGTTGTATTTAATCTTTGTTCTTTATAAGCATACAAAAGATGCTAAATATTCAATCAATCAATCAATTGTTCTTTATTGACTATCATTTCTGTTCTGTCGATTCAGTGGCAGTGTGGGAGCAGGAGTATATTTAAAACATTATTTTAAATATCTTTCTCTTGTTTTCTAATTATTGCTGTCATAACATACAATAATTGGCAATGTCAAGCCTACAAAGCTATTCAATCTATCCGCGAGAACTTGGCAATATGATAAATAAATGCTGTCTATGATAGCTTTCAAATATCTAGAAAGTGCAACTATATTTCAAATATAAAATAAACCCCACATAATTCATCTTAATTGTTGTTTTCAATACTATATTTCAATCATGCCAAAAAAATATATGCTGAAACTACACAACTGAAAAGCAGTGTTTATTACTATAATACCCCTACCACATTTTTCTTTACCGTAAACTCAATTTCAATATCAACTTTCACGTTTTCTCAGAAGAAAATTTATATACATATAGTTCCAATAATTGTAAATCTACGAAATATTTATAAAATTATCAGAACCTAACACTGACATTTTACATAACGCGATCGATTGCAAATTATCTGCAAAAACATGATCAGATTTTAGAAATTGTTACCAATTTGGCAAAGGGAGGTAATTTTATTCTCTTCATAATGGAGAATTTCAGAAACAGAAGTCTTTGCTCGGGTAGGTGGTAAGAAACATGTTACCTTGGGCATAGATATACGACCAATCAGAGCGGTTATTAAAAATAGATTACTTTATATTCAAAGCTATCCACCAATCACATTAGAGGAATTAAAATAGATAAATGAATATGCATGAGAGGTTTTCCAAAGTCGCATTATCGGGCATGTGGTATGATAAACACCGCAGGGGTCAATTGTTTATACTGATTAGTTACGGTCTTTAAACAACAGTTTAAGCTGTGTCGTATCAAATAGAGATATTTGCAGACCTGTGTATTGTGAAAACTAGCTTGTCCGATTTTTTAAGACAAGCCCGACGAGCAAGTAACTTTGAAAAAGGCACATGCCCGGATCCAGATTTGACAAGCCCCGGGCATCGTGGTATCCTATTCTTGGAGCACTGAGGTGATAGTGTATTTCCAAATAAATATAAATTTTATAAAAGGAAACAGTTTAGTCATAAACTTCCCTAATTAAAGGGACCGCAATAACAATGCACCGATTTTTTAGGATCCAACTTTTTAAGGCGCCGACTTTTAGACAGGGTTTCTCAAATTTGTTAACATCCGGTAGGCAACATCCAGGTGTTTGTTTTATTTTTTCTTCAATTTATGTACAAAATAAACCATTTTAAGTGGGGATTTTATTCTAGCTTTGTTGAAATAAGATGCTGAGAAAACTTTATGATTTCATTTTTTGCTTTCTTGCATAAAGCCCTTACTATACACTGCGCGCCGGGCCCAATTAGCTCAGTCGGTTACGCGTCTGACTATCAATCCAGGGGTCGTGAGTTCGAATCCCCCGCCCGGCAACAGTCTCCGTGATGATTGATATACGACATTGTGTCTAATTATCATTCGTCTCTCACCACTGATTCAAGTGGGAAAGTTATCAGTTACTTGCGGAGACGGGTGTGCTCGAGTACTGGTTAATCCCAGGAAACAGTGGTTAGGTTAACTGATCGTCTGTTAGCCCTCGATGGCATAAGAATGACGCTAAATATTCAATCAATAAAACAATCAATATACACTGCGATCTATTTCTAGTTGTCTTGATCTGAGAAATGGCCTCTTGATCTGAGAAATGGCCTTGACACACTTTATTAAGTGTTTCATTCCAATTGATTGCATACATACTACATAGACTACATGATTGGGAGGTAAATGAATCAATTGAAAGGTAATGCCTTGGTCAGTAGTTGATTCTTTATCTTGTGAAAAACAATCTTTGATCAAGAAATTTCACAGTACACTGCTTTCTATATTGAGGTAAAGTAACCTTCAATGATTAGTTTACCTGTACACACCTCCAGTTAACACTTGCCAGTGAAATAGGTCAATCAATCACAGGGTCAGTTGTTTAATTACTGATGGGCTTGTGTAATGGGATTATGTAATGGTAGTCACAACGGTTCGGAAGGCATGTCGGGCCACTTAAGGGATGTCACTAATCAACCAAATCTTTTGAAGGGATGTCGTATGCGACGTACGTTATGACTGGGGGAAACCCTGTCTTTAAACACTAGCCATTCACAGAAAGACCAAAATAAAAGAAGGGAAACTTACTGTGTAAATTTTATTATTTATTGATATAATTATATAGTAACAAAATATCATTAGAAAATAAGGAGTCATGTTTCATCCAAGAGAGTTTTTATTTTGTTCTTATTGGTTGTGTACTTTCTTTTGACAGTCATATCATGATTTACATACAGTATTGAAAACAACAATTCACATAAATTATGTGGGCTTTTTTAAATGTTTGAAATATAGTTGATTAGTTACAATTTTCTAGGTATTTGAGGGCTATCATAGATTGCATTTATTTAGCATATTGCAAAGTTCTTTTGGATGGATTGAATAGCTTTTGAGGCTTGACATTGTCATTATAGTATGTTATGACAGTAAGCAACCATTAAAAAAGAAAAGGACGATGTTTAGAATAATGTTTTAAACTAACATCTGCTCCCACACTGCCACTGAGTCTGGATAGAACAGATAACAAAGAACAAAGACTAAACACAACATAAAAAGTTGGTCTTACTGATAGAGAATATTCACTTCTCTCTGAATTTCTCTCACCTATCTAATTCAAACTCTAATACTTGTGATTTACACATGCATGTAAGGGGGAGATAACCCTATATTAAAAGAGACCACCAAAGAAAAAGTTTGACAATGGATATGTCAATTGGGTGCAAACTTTGCTCCCTGCCCCTTTTTCTTGCTCCCTGCCCCTTTTCCTGGTCTAGAAAAAACACTAATACAAGTTTAACTGACAGTTTTAATTTTAATATATAGCTGACAGTGTATTGATGGATACAGATAGCTGATGTTTAGAACTGTCTTACTGACAATGTACTGACAAATGTTGCTTAAATCATGTTTGATATGAGTTGACCAATCATGAATTTATTTATTCAAGTAAAGACAGTAAACATGTTGAATACTAGATTTTATAATTTGAATACAGCTATCAGTTAACCACAAGTAGCAATTGCATCTGGTCTATATAGTACTTTTAAAGACCATTTAGTAGCGACTAAGTAATTCCTCACAATAAGACGGAAAACAATATTTTGCTGGACTACCACACCAAATAAAGATTTGTCGTAAGTGGGTGGGGTATGATTTTTTTGTCTTAAAAATGTGTTTGAAATTGTTCTATAGTATTTGAAGTGCAGATATCGTCATCAAAACCGTTTTAGATACATGTAAAACATCCAGAAGTACAATATATTTGTACAGCAATAGTTTGACATCAGAATTTATATTGAATTTAAAACAACAGTTCATTTAAACCCATGTCAGACGGATATAAACGGATACAAACCCGTTTCAAGTACCTGGAAGGTCAGATTTTAAAAGTATGTATATTCTGTGTGTAAAATATGGGGAGCAAAATATTAACAAATCATATTTATAAGTTTACACTCGAGAAAAAACATGCTCAAAATGAATTATTTTGATTATCCCTTGGCAGTTGTCGTCATCTTTTTTTTTTTTCATTAACACTTCAGTATTGTTAATTATTGAGCAATATAATAAAATTACAATTTGTATGCATGGCAAAAAAATCTGGATCTAATGTGCTTTTATGGCAACTGTCATTAAAATTGTAGTGATTTTCATTAAAATCATAATACGTAGTTAGCAGGCCTTCTAAAATTCTAAATGCAAATCAGTCCAGGTTTTTTACTACCGTAAGAATTGCACTTATTTTAAAAAAACAACACTATATGATATATGCATAACCCACCCACTATGTCAGCTGCACCATGTATTTTCTCCGTTTATTCATTGATAGGGAACTATTTCAAATTTATTTGTGTATTATTTATAACATACTATATCATATTGTGTTCATTTTGATGACTGACATTATGTTTCCGCTTTACTGAATAATTTTCATTATATTAAAAACGCTCGATCGAACCGGAAGTGACGCAAGTTCCGGAAGCTGCGTGAAATAATCACCGTGGAAACCAATGTAACGGTTCATTCAACTTTTTATTTTTGATATGCGTTGTGCTGTAGCTAGCCACTACGTACAATTACCAAAACCAGCTCGTATATATAGTTATTTTTAAAACAAATGAAACAAACAAGTAACACTGCATGTTTTATCAAATATTTTAATGACGCAAACAATATCCGACCGTCCCAGCTTTGGCAAGCGGTATCTCAAAGAAATTACGGATGCAAACACAATCTTTTGATGAACCGACAGAACGCTATGGGTCGCTGATCACACATTGAAGGTGTGCTACATAGCAATAGACTCTTCCGATAAACACCCCCTAATCTCATTAATGGTTTAGTCAAAATTGACATCATTTCACACAGCAGGTGACAAAACAATCGGATTATTGGGTCAAATGACATTGCCGCAAGGCGTATTTTACAGGTCAGTATGGCATGGTAAGAGCAATTTATGAGATTTTATACGACCGATTAGAAAATATCTGGACCGATTTTTTATTAAACTTTGAAACGAAAATCGGTTTTGAACTTCAGAAATCGGTCCAAAAACCGAAAAAACTGGCAATTTTAGAAGGCCTGGTAGTTAGGTACATATTTAAACCTAGAGAATGACACCTTTACCATTCGTGACTGTTTCGTTGTTTCGACTGGGCAACAAAAAACACCCAAAAAAACCCATTTTGTCAAAGTATGTGATCTTGATCATCTAGATGCTTTCATTACTACCTACGAATAATATGCAAACTCCTGTATGAGAAGATTGAATAAACAGGTACTCGTCTCTTCTTTCACTCTGTTAATAGCTTGAGAGGTACAAACCATAAACCGGGAACCAGTTAATCTGGCTGTTTCCTGTTTATCGATATAGACGAAATGTGAAACAGCTGTTTGGATACACATTGTATTTACACTGTTTTGTGTGAAAGAAAAAATATTTACGTAAAGGGTACACTAAAAAACAACATTGTTTGCATTTTCCATGAATTTTATTTATTTGAGTGAAATGCGAAAATACGCAGCTTAACTGGAGAACTGGATGGGTAATTGAAACTGATACAAATACTTTTCAGTAATTAATTGATTTACTCTCAAGACCTTCAATTGTTTAGTGCACTATTACGATAAATCATGCTACAAATGTGCACAGGTGTAGAACTTTCCCCCTCCCCTTAATCATACCATTTTGTACTTTTGTCTCTCCATCCGACTGTGTGTTACAATATCTTGTCCAGATACCTCCTCTTATCCCTGTAATCAGATTTAGTCAAAACTTGGGGAAAGGATCAGGGTGAGGTTTAGTTTTGCATATTTGGTGATAAGTCTGCCAAGGATTGTTGTAACGTGCATAATTAGTTTAGCAAATACAGAGTTATATATGTTTTGTCATGAAAGTAAATTGTAGACATTGCCCATGAGGCAGCAGTATTGTGCTCTAACTGTACAGACTGGAGCAGCTGCTACATACACTGTAGGTACAGGTAATTGAATGATTATCAGCTTTTACTAAAAAAATGTAATTAATTATAACCCCCTCCCCACAAACTAAGCTTGAGAGGGGGTACCTAGGAGATACTCGGTCTGTATGTGTATGTGAAGGTATGTCTGTGTGTAGGTCTGTCTGTGGCCAGGTGGGTGGGTCAGTCAGTTAGCAACTTGTAGAGTAAAACACTTAACAGTTTTTAAGTGATTGATTTGAAATTTGTATGCATGATCAACATCAAGTAAAGATATGGGTTCTTAATACACATGTTGTGGCCTTGACATAATTCCATGCAGAGTTATTGCTGTTACATTTAGTAATATTGTTGTATTAACCATTTTGCAATTCTTGTGAAACAAACTTCTTTAACGGATTTTAGGTTTTAGGTGACTGACTGCATACTTTCATAATCATATCAGATATAAATGTGGATAATGCATATTTTATAATACTAGCTTAATTCCATGCTGAGTTATTGCCCTTGCACTTAGTAATATCGCTGAGTTTACTGTAATGCCGTTCTTGCATAGCAAACTACTTCCAAAGTTTTCAGATTTCAAAATACGAAAGTGTTGTATTGGGAAGAATATGGAAGAAGATCATTTGTAGATCAAAAGGTTCAAATATAGTGTGGGCAGTAGTTTAATGGATGAAGTATTTGCCGCTGAGGCCAGAGGTTGCAGAGTCGATCCCCTGGTCGGCCTGATGCCTCTCAAAAACAACACTCAGTACTGGTTCTACTCAGGAAACGGACTTGAGAGTGGTTCATATATGCTCTAAGCTTTCATCACAACTGTGCTAAAATAAATTAGTATATCCTAAAACTAGATATGGTGCTGTTTTGGCAAATTACAGTTCTCATTTGAAAAAAAAACCCAACATTTCGACAACATCCCTTGTACACATTTTTATAGAAAACAAAATGACTTGCCACTCATGTTTTTGGTCTTCAATCCAAATAAATTCAGTGTTATTCCAAATTATAGGTGACATTATAAAGAAGTAAATGCCTCATTACTGACGGCCTGGGTGTTTATACACACCTCATACAAGGTTAACATTTAATATATTGGCCTCCAAATAAACAAACCCCTCTTGCAAAATGCATCATCCCTTTGGGCATTATGGGATGGTAAACAGTAGACATATATTTAGATATACAGCAAAAAAGTGTTTTCCTTCATACATTTGTATCTCATAATATGATGAGACTTTAGAGGCAGATTGTAGAATTTTAAGGGCCATTTGATAATTGTGTGCCAAAAATGTAAACTTTGAGGGTCAAGGAAAACCCTGAACAGAAGTATTGTAAATAAAGAATTTAGCCTTTAAAACTATAAATTGTCAAGATGTTGGGTGAGTATCTTAAACTAAAAACGGGATCTTCTGTAAGGCGACTGTGTCTTCACTGGATTAAGCTGTGAAACAGCCTAGCTTGAAACTGTGTTAAACAATTTTGTTCAAACTATATAATATAAGTTTTCCTCAGGATCTTGCCTCATGATTAGTAAACTTTAAACAAAATAAAGATATTAAAATGATTCTAATATTTAGAAATCATACAGACAAATGATCATACCAATCAACTATATACAGTAAAATGTTTTAAACCCTGTATAGTTGAACTAACTGTTGTTCAACACTATTTTAATAATGAGACCAGCTGTTCAGACGTGTCTGGACAGCATACGTTTGAGACTTGTTTCAAACTCAAACCAAAACTGTATGTCTGGAACACTGTTCAGTTCCAGCATAATAAGTAAGAGTACACCAGTGCTCCAAGAATAGGATAGCCCGATGCCCGGGGCTTGTCAAATCTGGATCCGGGCATGTGCCTTTTTCAAAGTTACTTGCCCGTCGGGCTTGTCTTAAAAATCAGACAAGCTAGTTTTCACAATACACAGGTCTGCAAATATCTCTATTTGATACGACACTGGTCAAACTGTTGTTTGTAGACAGTAACTTATCAGTATAAACAATTGACCCCCACGGTGTTTATCACACCACATGCCCGATAATGCGACTTTAGAAAACCTCTCATGCATATTCATTTGTCTATTTTTATTCCTCTAATGTGATTGGTGGATAGCTTTGAATATAAATTAATCAATTTTTAATAACCGCTCTGATTGGTCGGATATCTAAGACCAAGGTACACGTTTCTTACCACCTAACCGAGCAAAGACAAAAACAAAAAATAGACGATGACGTATATTCGTGGGTATCTCTCAAATTCTACATTATGAAGAGTATAAAATTACCTCCCTTTGCCAAAATGGTAACGATTTCTAAAATCTGATTATGTTTTTGCAGATAATTTGCGATCGATCGCATTATGTAAAATGTCAGCGTTAGGTTCTGGTAATTTTATAAATATTCCGTAGATTTACAATATTTGGAACTGTATGTATATAAATTTTCCTCTGTGAAAACCTGAAAGTTAATATTGAAATTGAGTTTACGGTAAAGAAAAATGTGGGTGGGGAATTATAATAATAAACTTATTGCTTTTTGGTTGTGTTGTTTCAGCGTATACTTTTCATTTGCATGATTAAAATATAGTATTGAAAACAACAATTAAGATCAATCATGTGTTTTTTTTTTAATATTTGAAATATAGTTGACTAGTTGCACTTTCTAGATATTTGAAGGCTATCATAGACTGCATTTATTTATCATATTGCCAAGTTCTCTTGGATAGACTGAATAGCTTTGTAGGCTTGACATTGCCATTATTGTATGTTATGACAGCAATTATTAGAAAAGGAAGAGAAATATATTTAAAATAATGTTTTAAATATACTCCTGCTCCCACACTGCCACTGAATGTCAAAACAGAAATGATAGTCAATAAAGAACAAAGATTAAATACAACATAATAAGGGCATACTGATAGAGACGTAGTCAGTTCTCCCTGATATTCTCTCATTTCTCCCTGTCTTTTTCAAACTCTAAAACTTGTGATTTAGACATGCATAATGTTAAGGGAAGCTTAGCCTACATAAAATTAAAACATTAAAGTCTATGTTTACATATTTCATATTATACTGCAAGGTGTATTGGTAATAAAAATTTGGGCATGTGAAACGTTGATCAGGGCAAGTTATTTTTCAGCCAGGGCAAGTAGATTTTTTCAACCTACTTGCCCTGGGCTAGTCCCAAATTTTTTTTTTCTTGGAGCGCTGTACACCTATATGATTGAAGACTGTTTCAAACTAAACTAGAGGGCATGAAACAAAGCCAAGTTTCAGCACAAAAATAAAGTTGTTGTTTGAGAATGGTTTCAAACTATTAACAAAACTCTATGCTTGGAACAATGCTCAGTTCCAGCACAAATATACCAGGGCTTGTCATCAGAAAATTTGGAAGAGGCCTTGGCCTTTCAAATTGGGAAAATTCACACGCTGTAATTGCCCATTTTGGGAAAAAGGTATTTTATTGAAAGATGGACTGTGTATAAATTTGAACAGTATTTTCAACTAAGTCATTTAATATTTTATTTGCAGAACATAAAATGTCACATGCAATTAAAGTGTCAAGTCTTTCTGGTTCACATTGAATGGTAGAAATATATTACTGCAGCTAGGGACAGTGTCATTGTCAGTGGCCTCCTCGTTAGCTGTTGATTGATTTACGATACTTTCAGCCTCAGGTTTACGTTTTTTTACCCCACACTCAAACAACATTTTTTGACTTCCCTTTGAAAGAGACTGACGTTCAATGGACTAACTATAATATTTCCAATTGTGTTACATTTTTAAGCAGAGAAAATCAAACTGAGGTAAACATCGTAAAAAAAAACAGAATTATTTACCTCTCTTGTAGTCTAGATCATCGGCGATGCTTGCTTTTCTAAAAGTTAGTCTTAGAAAAGCAAGCGTCACCGTAATCTCCTTCGCAGAGTTATCGTTCGTTATGAATCGAATATGTTAGAGAGGCAACGCCGATGATCTAGACTAAATCCCAAACCACGGAATATTTTGGATTAGACTGGTTATACATAACCTGCATGTACGATTGCAGCGCTGTAGGTGCTTTTATGCTAATAACACTATACCAGACCAGCACTGCTGGTGAAAATGTTGAAATGTAAACAAAACAGCGAGATTTTGGGAAATCTTAACTGGCTTTTGGGAAGTTTCTTTGTCACAGGTGTGAAAAAATAAAGTATTTTTCAATTGGGAAGTGGCCGAGTATCAGCCCCTGTTGTATAAGGATGAAAAACTAAACCAGCACAAACTTACCTGTTATGTTTGAGAACGGTTTCAAACTAAAAGCATCAGACTAAATTAGTATGCATGAAACAATCCCCAGTTCCAGCACAATAAATATTCCTTTGTGTTTCAAACACAAGCCTTCCAGGGCCTCCGCTGGGATTCGCCAATGTCGCCAAATGCGAAGGAAATTTTTAATTTGCGAAAGATTTTCCTCTTTTGCGAAAGTGGTTGCGACAAGGAAATCAACAGCCGATTCGCGTATTCAAATTTTCTAAAAAAAAACTGACTAGAAATTGTCTTGGCTAATCCATTTAACTGTCCCCTCATCCCAATCAACAACCATAACAATTAACAGATTAATCAGCACCCAACTGTGATATCTCCCTCAGGCCATTGCGCTGTCACACATAATAAATTTCAACACATGTGTAAGATTACCCTAAGCTAAAAATAGCATCTGCTAAAAATAGTCACGTGGTCGCGTAGTGACAACCGGCATATTCGTATTTTTAATTATTATATATATTTACATTTTTAAATCATATAGAAATTAAATATGTCTTAAAATATGCTAAACAGGTTTAGAAAAATTGTTTATGTCAATACACTGTCAACTATACTTTCTTGGGTAACCCCAATTTTTTGTCAACAAACAGTTAGTTTCAAAATGGCGGCTTCCGAGATAAAAACAATAAATGACTGTAGATTTTGTTTGTAAAATAACTTTGTTTATAATGTCAGCGATGACTGTTGGTTGTTTGATATCAATAACAATGTTTTACAATAAGTAGATCTGTTTGATCCATATGCTCTGTTGTTATAATGCTAATATTTACCATATTTATAGCGAGTCTGTAGTGACAAAGTGGGTGGGGTAATAAAGTTATTTAGAAACTGTTGTGGAATGTTTTAACCAATGGCAATTTCAGTCAATACGCTTGCTGGAAATCCATAATTTGTGTATTAATAATTTTAAAATAAATTGATGTATATGGATTTTAAATAATTATAAAATACAATGTATGGGGTTTTGTGAAAATAGCATGCTGTAGAAAAAATAAAATCAAAAAAAAATAAGGCTCAAAGAGCTGTTATTTATGTGCACAAACACACACACATTGACAAAATCAAACAATTACAGAAACATGACTGGGGCCGTTTAGCTTTTTGACTGCACTCCATTTAAACTAATGCATCATTTGCAATATAAATCAACAACTTACTACCAATCATTGCTTCCCCTAATTATCGACTTCAGACAATAATAACTCACAAGATAATGATAATTTTTAAAAAGTATTGCAATATATATTAAAATTATATTCATAAAAAACGTGTTAAATTCAAATGCTAAAACAAGTAAAAGAAAACATACAGTAAGTTACTGTAACTTATGAGTGGTTTGATAATGATTTAAAGAATGTTGGTCGAGGTACGCAGTTTAGTTGGCTACAAAAATGGCTCTTAATTTGGCTCCATTTTTTTTAATTTGGCTCCAACTTTTCAAATATGGCGAAAGTAGTGGCGAAAAGAAAAAAATAGCCAGAGGAGGCCCTGCCTTCCCAAAGCCTATCGCTAGAAAGAATCTTTGTCTCAGTGCACTCTCCCCCCATCACAATTAAGCTGCTCTTCCGAGGTTTCAAATACACTTTGACACTGAAAATCTAAAGCAGATTTCTTGCAACTTGCGTCGAAAGAAACTATCTAAATATGGTATTGCTTTATGTCGAAGCAGTAAACCATCCTTGGCTGAACCATAAAAACTCTTACTTTTATATTCAGGAAAACACCTATTTTAAAATATGGTGTTCAATTCAGGATTAATAATTAATATTTCAATCATTGATTATAATTGTATCATTCATCTTTTTATGATGAATTATCTTTTAAAACATATATCTGGTATTATATTGTATAATAATAGCGAAAAAAATAGAGTTTATTACCTTTTCTTATAATAATTGCTATAAACAGACATTCATGCTATAAAACAACGACATTATTTTGACAAAATGCATGGTGTTTTTATCTCAAGTACAGGGATCAGTTTCACTTCACATCTCAAACTGAGATTTTTTCTCGACTAAAAAATTTCAATTTCTCAAAATGGTTACATAAACTCATAATAAATTGAATGACATGCAAATTAATCTCTGTAAAAAAACGTTACAACATTTCAAAAATTTGAGTTGAGAAAAATCTCAAGTTGAGATATTTAGTAAAACTTTGGTGCGAGGCCGGTTTCACTAACAATCACAATCTCAAAATTCTTTATTTCTGTAAAGCCTTTCTACGACTCATTGCACATTAAAGTTGTGGAAAATCTCCAGTTAATATGTTTATTGAAACTCTGACCTGAACAGTAAGTTGTTGTTTTTTTTGTAGGATGGCAGAACGTTGAATAAGCATGTTCTCAGTGAGAATAGTGACCACAGACCATTATCTGTCTGCTCCTATCCCGGGACTAGATGTACAGTATGCTGATCTTCGCGGGTCCGAGGTCAAGAAAGTGCCCGTGGTCAGGATCTTTGGAGCAACCCCAGCAGGTACACAATTATATACTTGTTGTGTCTGTCTCTCATTTATTGAGTGTATGTAATTTTACAGGTGTTTTATATCTATGCAATATGGTGCAGAGAGCCTAAGGTTGATAATTATACAAAATCTAAACGAGATATTCCATTATATACAATATGCAATTTATTACCTGTAAAAGATTTGCGTTCATTTATACTTTAAAGTGTACAATATAAATGATAAATTTTGTCTGGCTTATCATATTTTATCCAGTCAGAAACAACCCCCTCCCCTGTATGTAACGATATTTGATATCAGACAAGTATCAGATATTTGATGTAACTGCTGAAATGTAGTATAACATTCACATGGCGTAGAGGTTGACAATTTAACACCATACTTTTGTACAATAGTGTCAAACAAACACTTAAATACAGTGTAAACGAAAAGGGCCTTGACAAAACTTCTTTACTTTTCATTAAATGTATGAAATATTACCATGAAAAAAAATATATTATAAAAAAAATTTGAATTTGGAATAAAACCAGGACATGGATGTAGGCCAGTAAACTGTTTAAAAGACATACATATTTACAATCCTTGTTTGATTGATAGCTTGATGTTGTTGATGGTTTTACCTGGGGAATAGTTTAATGAAGCAGCTTGAAGCTGTAATTACTGTTTTACCATTACTCTATCTCTTTTTGTCATGTACCTAATACCGCATAAATGTATTTTAATATATTTGTTTACTGTTATTCGCATCATTTCAGGACTATGGGTTTAACACCATTTAGTTATTATTATAATTATATTCTATGAATATTTGCCATCAAGTTTTATTTGCATAGGAAAGAACTCGAGGAGAAACGCCATACTTTCACGAGTAACTGGCAAATTTTCTCACATGTTTTTGAATGAAGCTGGGTTCAAGTGTATGATGTTAGCGGTAAGAGTTGAGTTGTTGTAGTTACTGTTGAATGATGTTCAGCATAGCTTGCAACAATTTTTCAGTCATATCCCAACCATTTTTATTTTAAACAGTATTTTTAGTGCTGCCACACCAAAATATTATGCCGCAGACACATGGTATGATAAGTCACATTAAACTGACACTAGGTTGACAAGACTCGAAACACTTCTCCAAATGCTGAGCACAAAGCACAGAAGCTTTTAGTACTACTTATAGAAGACTTTTTTATGACCTGGCCAGGGATTGAACCTACGACCTTCTGCATGTGAGGCAGTCGATTTACCATAAGACCATCGCTGCACATTCAGAAATAGATGACCATATTCATATTGGGATTGGTAGGACAAATATCTCAGTGACTGTTTATAAAAAATCAGTTTCCCATTGATAATTGGGAAACTGTTTGGTCTGAGGACTTAAAACTACGTCTTGGTAACTAGATCTGATGACCACTATTCTTATAAGGGTTCGGAGATAAAAAGTTAAGGTCACAGTCTAAATTTACAAAAAATTGGTTTCTGATATCTCAAGAACAATTTAGTTTTAGCCATAAGGGTTCTTTGCTCTGTCTAGAAGTCCTAGTTACCTGACACACTATAATAGGTGACATAATTTTTTATGAGTATTCCTTGCTTTTTATGAAAATGGACAAAAATCTAATACATTTTTCAACTGTTTGAAATTTAAAAAAAGTTTGGGTATAGGTAGGAGCACTAAAAACAAATACTTTTTTTAGGATGGCCTAAAAGAAAATGTTATAGAAATATCAATAGGAGGCAGTTTCATGCAAGGATATATATGAGGTACAAAGTATTTTTGACAAATTCTCAGTGTCCATCTCAAGATCATTTACCTCTCACTGCTAAGATTTTTTTAATAGTGTTAACGCATTTCAGGTTATATAATTATGGCTTATCCAGTTATACTGGTGGAGGCAGACCTCAGTATGATTTCAGGTAACATAATTATGGCTTATCCAGTTATACTAGTGGAGGCAGACCTCAGTATGATTTCAGGTTATATAATTATGGCTTATCCAGTTAAACTGGTGGAGGCAGACCTCAGTATGATTTCAGGTTATATAATTATGGCTTATCCAGTTAAACTGGTGGAGGCAGACCTCAGTATGATTTCAGGTTATATAATTATGGCTTATCCAGTTAAACTGGTGGAGGCAGACCTCAGTATGATTTCAGGTAATATAATTATGGCTTATTCAGTTAAACTGGTAGAGGCAGACCTCGGTAGGAATCTTGAGTAGAACCACTGTCCTTCTGCAAGTAACATCTGATATAACTTTCTTTTGACCAATGGAATTCTTTTCTCTGACTTCAGCATTGTGAGATCAATGATCATGAGACCTTAGACCCACCTATTAGAAAGGAACACAAAAAACATTAACTTTGTTTAGAGTTAAGCGAAGAACTGTACCCTTAAAATAGAGATAGTGCAAGTAGAATTGTTAGCATATTTTACTGCAGATTTAGCATGGTTTATAAAATTCTGTAGGATCCTCCATGGCTTTGTGGTCTAAGACGTGATCTCAAGATCGCTTACCATTAAGGTCTTAGAACTGGATATGACATGTATAACCTTAATTGTGTTGAAAATGGTGTTAAACCCCATTCAATAATTCTATTAATATGATTGTTCCAAATTCCCTGTAGCTGACCCTCCTGTAAAAATACAAATTTACAAATTTTAAGTGATGTTTCTGGTTCTTTCTGTTTCACGATGCATTACCATATTATCTGTTTTATGGAGCTGTATAATGATATTTTTTGTTTTCTTTCTCTATGTGGTCTCATTAGAAAAGATGTGTGCCACTTGTAAATATTCTGCTCTAAACTGCTATTGATTCTTTCTTAGGCTTAACCAATGTTCAACTAGGCCATGTACAAAAGCAGTGAACTTCATAAATGTGAGACATTCATTAACAAAGTGATTGGACTTTTATGTAATTAAGCAGGGTGGTACTGCAGTGGATAGAATATTGCTACCTCAAAACAGGGGTTGCCGGTTCGATCCCAAGTGCAACCTGATGACCTTTAAAAACACTCAGTACTAGTTATACCCATGAAATGAACTCTAAAGCAGTTCTTATAAGATCTGAGCTTACTTCACAGCCGAGTTAAAATAAATTGATATAAAATAATTTAAACTGCCAGTTTAATGCTAATTGCTAATACAATTTGCATTAACCAATGGAAGTTACTAATATAAAACGTTGTATGTATACATATTGTACTGATTACGTGTTCCATGAACTGATGACACAAATAATAATAAAATAAGACAGCTGTTTATAAAAAACTTTTTTAAACACAAATTTCTAGAAAACATCAGGTGTTGCAGCTTGTTGCAGAAAATGACATTTCAACTTCTGGCTTCAAGTAACATGGATTTCTATAAGATTGCTTGAACTACATACAGTTGGATCATATTGTAGATATTTATGGGCAGGGCCTTTTCAAACAGAGTAACAGTACTTTGACCATATAAGGCACTGTACTATTGTTTATGATTAGTGACCATACTGGTAATCAAACAGGGCATCTGTAGTGTAAGATGAATTACATCACTGACCTTTGTTAGGCATTGAGACATAGATATACTAGGAAAAAAAGTATACCCTCAGGTACAAAGTATATGGGGCTATATAGGAGTCATTTCGTCTGTCGGTCAGTGTGTTTGTAGACAAATTTTGTGATCACTATTACTCAGCAACCATTAGCTGGAATTCATTGAATTTTTGCAAGGTTGAATGGTCAATAGGCCAATTAAACTGAAATTTCACATGGATGTTTCTATCGCATAGGTGACTATACAGAAGATTTTTTTTTTTTTTTTCGATCTGAAATTCAAGATGGCCGCCATTACTTACAATAATCCAAAACTTAAAAAATCTGCTTCTCATGAACGGCCCAACAGATTTTCAAAATGTTTATGTAGTAATGATGATCAACTAGTTTTGTTAGATTTGTTCAAATGGTGTCCCTAGGGTTAAAAATGACCCTGCCCCGAGGGTTCAGTCATTATATTAATTTTTTTAATTTTTTTTTTTAAATGGAAATGATTTTGCATTTATCTTCACAGAAGCATTGTTTGGTGAAGGAGGTTCAGATTTGTAAAAATGACTGGGTTCCACTGTCTTAAGGGGTCAGGAGAGACCCCAAAAGGGTAAAAATTGGGAATTACTAAAAACGGTTTTCTTAAGAACTGGTATGTCAGATTTGTTCATATTTGGCATAAATTATCCCTATGTGTAGGGGTTTGAATGCAGATACGAATTTAGGGGCTAACTTTACATAGGAATATTATAAGGAAAACTGAATTTTTTCATTTTGCATCCTTGTGTACAAAAAAACTTCTTTTTAAAATTTGAATAATTTCTGCTCACAACAAATCGCTAATGGTGATTGAAGTTCTGACAAATTAAGGGGCTGGGTTGTATAAGAGTTCTGTACTGGGGACTATATTTTTATAGCTGAATGGTATGGAATTTAAAGTATTTTCTTTTCATACCCAAGCAATTAAGTTTTTGTCCAGTTTGGGTGTGGTGGGGCTATTTATCCATAAGTTGTTAAGACAACCCCCCAAAGTGGGTAAATATTGTGAAATTTCAAAAAGGGCTATGGCCACTATGAGTCAGTAGAGGGTCTTCAGTTATGGCCCTTTGACTTTTTCAGATATTGTTTTTGTGGTCACTGTTTCTCGGCAACCATTGTCTGGAATTCAATGACACTTTGCAATAGAGTGTCAAACACCCACATCTGTTAATCTAATTGGTTCACTGTGTCAAAGTGGGCAGTAAAAGGGTGTAATAACTGTATCAGGGTGCCATCTTTGGGTATTCATCACCTTCAGTGATATTTCTTGTTGACCTTTGTTACGTATTGAAACACAGATAATTTCATTAGAATGAAACTGGGATTAATCATTGACCTTTGTTAAGTATTTAACAAAAATAATTATATTAGGATGAAACTGGGATTAATCATTGACCTTTGTTAAGTATTGAAACAAAGATTTATTAGGATGAAACTGGAATTAATCATTGACCTTTGTTAAGAATTGAAACAAAGATATATTAGGATGAAACTGGAATTAATCATAGACCTTTGACAAGCAGTGAGATAAAGATACTAGGATAGAACTGGAATTATTCATTGACTTTTGTTAAGCAGTAAGACAGATATACTAGGACGAAACTGGGATTAATCATTGACCTTTGTTAGGCAGTGAGACATAGATATACTAAGATGAAATGAAACATGGATGTACTGGGATGAAATGAAACATAGATGTACTAGGATGAAATGAAACATGGATGTACTAGGATGAAATGAAACATAGATGTACAAGGATGAAATGAAACATAGATGTACTAGGATGAAACTGGAATTAATCATTGATCTTCCTTGAGTAGTAGTTGTTGTATGGTGTTGAGCATCTCTATCAACATTTTTTCAGTGATATTGCGACTGTGTCTACTTGAGACATTATCTAAGAGCTGTGACACTGGGGTAGCATTCCACATGGTATGATGCCCCAACCAGTCACATTATACTGATACTGGGCTGATCAGACCCAGGTCTATCCTCTAAATGCTGACCTCCAAAGGTTTTAGATTGGAGTATATCAGGATTCACTGTGTCTGTTGGTCAGTCTATCAGCAACTTTCAGGTGATTTGACTTCAAACTTTGTGTAAATGATCAACCTCAAATATACATGACATGTGTCACAAATTTTGTGATACCAAACTAATTCAATGTACAGTTGCTGCCCTTGTTACCATATTGCAATTCTTCTTGAGGCATGAACTGCTGCCATAGTTTTCAGGTAATTGACTTACAACTTTGCATACATAATAAACATCAATCGTAGATGTGTGTGATGTAAATTTAATGCTCTTTCATTTAGTAAGGCCATAATAAATGAATTGCTAGATTATCATCCCCGCCCATTCCCTAATTTTCATGCCGTCCTGACCCTTTTTATTTTCATATAAAAAAAACCCCAAAAATTTTAAAAATAAAATCCTCCCCCTTTTTAAGAAAAATTCGGATGATAATATAGCAATTGATTTATAATGGCCTAACATTGCGGTATTTACCATATTGCTATTCTTGCATCACAGTAAAATTTTTATGACTTCAAAAATTTTCAGGTGATTGACCTAATATTTTGCATACATGATCAACATCAAGTGTATATTTGCATGACGGAAATTTTTGTAAGTTTGACTTAATTAATGCTTGGATATTAATCACCATAGTTGAATTTATATTAAACTTACAGTTGTCCTTACCATGAGAGAAGTAATGACAACTTACATGACTTGTACACTGTTGTTGTTCACTGATATTATTTATGTAGTTTTATTGATAATTAATGATGAATTGCACAAACAACATTCAGTCTGGTGTGGTTTATCTTAATGGTCGCTTGTCACAACATCCTGTCTGGTATGGTTTATCTAGGTGGTCACCTGTCACAACATTCTGCCTGGTTAGGTTTGTTTAAGTTGTCTCCTGTCACAGTATTCTGCCTGGTGTGGTTTATCTAAATGGTCACCTGCCACAACATTCTGCCTGGTGTGGTTTATCTAAATGGTCATCTGTCACAACATTGTGTCTAGTGTTGTTTATCTAAATGACCTCCTGTCAAAACATTCTGCCTGGTGTGGTTTATCTAAGTGGTCACCTGCCAGAACATTCTGCCAGGTGTGGTTGATCTAAATGGTCACATGTCACAACATTCTGCCTGGTGTGGTTTATCTAAGTTGTCTCCTGTCACATTCTGCCTGGTGTGGTTTATCTAAATGGTTACCTGTCACAACATTATGCCTGGTGTGGTTTATCTAAGTGGTCACCTGTCACAACATTGTGTCTGGTGTGGTTTATCTAAATGGTCTCCTGTCATAACATTTTGCCTGGTGAGGTTTATCTAAGTTGTCTCTTGTCACATTCTGCCTGGTGTGGTTTATCTTAATGGTCACCTGTCACAACATTCTGCCTGGTGTGGTTTATCTAAATGGTCACCTATCACAACATTGTGTCTGGTGTGGTTTATCTATATGGTCACCTGCCACAACATTCTGCCTGGTGTGGTTTATCTAAGTAGTCTCCTGTAATAACATTCTGCCTGGTGTGGTTGATCTTAGTGGTCACCTGTCACAACATTCTGCCTGGTGTGGTTTATCTAAGTGGATTCCTGTCACAACATTGTGCCTGGTGTGGTTTATCTAAGTGGTCTCCTTTCATAACATTCTGTTGTTTTTAGCTCTACTGTCCAAAGGCCAGCATTAGCTGTCACCTTCTTGTAGATACAAAAGCACCCCAAAAGATCTCAAACTTCTTAAACCAACCAGATTCAACTACAAATGACCCAACTAGTGGGCTTATAAGCATACTTCAAGGGAAAATGAAAAGGTTTGATCAAGCCAAGCCAGGTCCCGGGTCATCACAGGGGTCACAGTTTTACTTAATTATGTTAAACATTA
The DNA here is from genome assembly GCA_029582155.1 of Panopea generosa. Classification (NCBI taxonomy): domain Eukaryota; kingdom Metazoa; phylum Mollusca; class Bivalvia; order Adapedonta; family Hiatellidae; genus Panopea; species Panopea generosa. The sequence goes on from CM055898.1 coordinate 7,025,264, forward strand.
ATAAAACATTATCTTTTGTGTGGGCACAGTAGCTTAAAAAAATTTCATCTGAAATGTTCATCTGTCTATTTGTTGCCAGTAGAGCGACTCCTTGTTAATTCTCGCTTTACACAGTTTTCCACATGGCTATTACCGCACTCTGTTTCATAATTTAATATAAGTTACATATACGTAGTAAACCTGTATCATTATGTGGTTATAAAGATGCACCATGTTGTAATTAATATATGCATAAATGAGCACAAAGGTCAATATTGTGGTTGTTTGCTGTTTGTAAATATAAGATTATGCAATACACCTACAAAACATATGGAAATAAGAATAGTATGAATAACTCAAACGCCCCTTAGTCCTAGATCTCAAACATCACCCTGAATAGCTGCTTGTTCCTAAACCTTCAACAGTACTTATTCCTTAACCTTCAACAGCTTTTATTCCTAAACTTTCAACAACCTTTATTCCTAAACCTTCAACAGCCTTTATTCTTAAACCTTCAACAGTGCTTATTCCTTAACCTTCAACAGCTTTTGTTTCTAAACCTTCAACAACCTTTATTCCTAAACCTTCAGCAGCCTTTATTCCTAAACCTTCAACACAGCCTTTATTCGTAAACATTCAACAGACTTTATTCCTAAACCTTCAACAGCCTTGATTCCTAAACCTTCAACAACCTTTATTCCTTAACCTTCAACAACCTTTTCTCCTAAACCTTCAACAACCTTTATTCCTTAACCTTAAACAACCTTTATTCCTAAGCCTTCAATAACCTTTACTCCTAAACCTTCAACAGCCTTTATTCCTAAACCTTCAACAACCTTTATTCCTAAGCCTTCAATAACCTTTATTCCTAAACCTTCAACAACCTTCATTCCTTAACCTTCAACAGCCTTTATTCCAAAACTTTCGACAGCACTTATTCCTAGACCTTCAACAACCTTTATTCCTAAACCTTTATCATCTTTATTTCATAACTGTCAATGGCCTTTATGCCTAAACTTTCAAAAACCTTTTTTCATAAACTTTCAACAACCTTTATTCTTAAACCATCAATAACCTTTATTCCTAAACCTTCAACATCCTTTATTCCTTAACCTTCAACAACTTTTATTCCTAAACCTTCAACAGCACTTATTCCTTAACCTTCAACAGCAGTTATTCCTAAACCTTCAACACAACCTTTATTCCTAAACCTTCAACAGCACTTTTTCTTAAACCTTCAACAAACTTTATTCCTAAACCATCAACAGCACTTATTCCTAAACCGTCAACAGCACTTTTTCCTAAACCTTCAACAAACTTTATTCCTAAACCATCAACAGCACTAATTCCTAAACCTTCAACAGCACTTTTTCCTAAACCTTCAACAAACTTTATTCCTAAACCATCAACAGCACTTATTCCTTAACCTTCAACAGTAAAAACAGGAACCACATTCATAACCTTTCGAAGAATAACACTAATATTACACAAATGAAAAAAGTAGGGATGGTGGATTCCATAAACCAACTAACCAAGAAAGTCTGGCCTAAACAAAAATTGATCTACATGCTGATAGATTATGAAATGTTAGTCAGTCTGAAAAGCTCAAGTCTGGGTGAAGAATTTCATAATGTTTACATTATAATAACAGGAGCCAATGTTAAAGCAAGGAGATGCAGTTGTGATAAATAATTGAATATTACTGTAGGTACCACGGCTGCTTAGACTACTCAGTTCAAGGAATCCAGACATCATGAAAGGTGTTTTGTTTTATATTTAGGAGAAAAAGAAAAAAATGGAATAAATGTAAGAGAGCGGTATTGAGACTATAGCGGACCACACGATGCGTAGGTGGCTTGTCACCTGGGGTTTACAGATTAGTGGTTAATATGTTGTGGTATTGTACTTTAAATAATAATAATGATAGTAATAGTAATAATGGTAGTAATAATAATAATAATAATAAAGACTATATATTTCAAGAGGTCACACAGTCCAACAAGCTGGATCTTCTCTTTTTCTGCCATATTGTAAACATTTTATAAGATATTATATGACATATTCAATACATGTGTACAAATATGTTTACAAACTAGAAATGCACATATTTTGAAAAGAACAATTATGAAGAATTAAAGCAGTTGTTATAGAGAACAAAATAAAACCAGCATTACATAATGTACTACATACACTATATGAAGAATGGCATGGTATAAATAAAGCACATTAGAATAAAGTTGTATACTTCCATTAAGAGTTAACAACACTGATAGACTTTACCTACTTCAGATGATTTGATTTGAAATTAACTAAAGATGTAGAATTACAAATAGGAAGTGTGTTCCAATTTTCTGCTCCAGAGTATGAAAGCGTTTTACAGTATATTTCAAGATAAGGCTTCTGAATATAAAGATGAGTTTTGTTGCCTGACTTTATAAGTTCCAAAATAAAACTTGTTCTGAAGATAACCTGCAGATTTCAGATTCTGGGATGGATCCTGTATGTTGACACTATGGCTTACTTAATATTCTATCTATGCTGTGTATGATTCCAGTATATAAAAACCTCAGTGCTTTTAGTTTGATGTGAAATTTTACAATTCCTGTGTTAGTTTATACTTATTTATTTTAGCTTGATTACTAAGTAACCTGTAATGTGTTGCAAATGACATTAAACCCCATTCATACATGCTCTCATTGAAAGATATGGACTGAAGAACTTGTTAACTAAAAATTGATCTAAAAACCTTTACCCAACAAACAATTAAGTAATTACTGGAAGAAAGCATAATAGACAATTTTAAGTTTCAAAACTGCAGCATGTGGTTTGATACAGCTGCGTCAATGCTGCTGGCAGATTATGGATTTTGACTGGGAAGAATCTTAATGGGAGTGTCTGGTGCAAGTCAAACATGAGTTGGAATTTGCAGGCGCTTGTTGGATACTGAGTGCTGGCTGCTGATTAACAGAGTACAATTAGTGGAATCATCGACAGCCACACACAAACCTGCACACTGCTGGCTGCCGTGCACTTCATGAATTACTCAGTCATTTAAATGAACAAAATGAAAGTGCTGTTTTTTTTGTATTTTGTTTACAAATATAAGGGCTTATACAGGCTGGCTTATACATATTACTGGGAGATATCCCTCAGGGGAGTTGAGATAAACTAAGAGAGAGAAATACTTTTGTTTGCTACCCATCTTTCCTTTGACTTGTCAACACTTTGATTTCAAGTTGGTACTCTTAACCATACAATTATAACCAAAAAATAAAGGTTTTACAAACTATGAACCAGACATAAATTGGTATTTGATCAATTTAAAAAGATTTTGTACACTCATAGTTCTAAAGGCATCTGATCACTAAACTATGAAATGTAGTGTTTGTATTACAGATCAATAAAATAAAATAACTCATTCTGGGGTGTCAAATAAATTATCATTGACAGGTTTTATGGCACTTTACACAAAACTTCATACAAAGTTTAAACTGTGATTTCCCAGGGCTCAAATATACACCCACTTTGGTTAATGTATAAGGCATCATCCCCAGGCACATATATTCAGAAGGTATAATGGTATTTAGACAATTTCGTTATAATTTAAAAAAAAAATAGGTGATTAACAGTAATATTGTGTTTGATGCACATTTAAATGGTCAGTGTATCACACATAATTTGTTGATTATTTATATAAAAATCTTTTCCAGCACTGCTTTAGTACCATTCCATTTTCAGTAAGTAGTGTGTAAATAGAATTTTCTGACTGAGAGACAAACAGTGTTCTCAACATATCATTGGCTCTGCATATTTGCAAGTGATATCAGCCAGCTAGAAACTTTGATAAGTTTTCACTTAACTGAAATTATTTTTGATGATTTTTTTCCATGAATCAATATGATATTGAAACACCCCCAATAAATTAATTATTTATGCAGATCGGGCCAAGTTAGCTCAGTCGGTAGCATGTCTGACTATCATTCTAGTGGTTGTTCAAATCCCCACCTGGCCATATTCTCTGTGATGATTTATATAAGACATTGCGCTTCATTGTTCTCTCACCCCTGGTTCAAACAGAAAGTTGTCAGTTACCTAGCGATATGAATTTCCTCGAGTACTGATTAATCTTCCAGGATTCCAGAAAAAAGTAGTCGGGAAACTGATCATCTCTTAGTCCTTGAGGGCATTGAAATGGTGCTAAGTATTCCAACAAACAAAGAAACATAACTATGCAGCCCTATATAGTTTGTTTGTTTTTAGCTCTACTGGCCAAAGGCCGTTACTAAAAATAGTCCAAAACTTAAAAAATCTTCTTCTCATGAACAGCCCAACAGATTTTCGAAATGTTTATGTAGTAATGATGACCAACTATAGTTTTGTTAGATTTGTTCAAATGGTGTCATTAGGGTTAAATATGACCCCGCCCCGAGGGTTCAATTAGGGGACACATGTCATTATAATTTTTTTTTTTTTTTAAATGGAAATGATTTTGCCTATATCTTCACAGAAGCATTGTTTGGTGAAGGAGGTTCAGATTTGTAAAAATGACTGGGTTTTACTGTCTTAAGGGGTCAGGAGGGGCCCCAAAAGGGTAAACAATTTGAATTACTAAATTTGTTTTCTTAAGAACCACTATGTCAGATTTGTTCATATTTTGTATAAATTATCCCTATGTGTAGGGGTTTGATTGCAGATAAGAATTTAGGGGCTAAAATCTATAGGGGCCCTGTAAGGGGACTTGGAATTTTACATAGGGATACTATGGGAAAACAGAAAATTCTCTTTTTCTTTCATCTGTTCTTAAACCACTAGGCCAATTAAGCTGAAACTTCACATGGGTGTTACTATTGCATAGGAGACTATACAGAAGATTTTTTTTTTCGATCTGAAATTCAAGATGGCCGCCGTTACTAAAAATAGTCCAAAACTTAAAAATTTTTCTTCTCATGAACGGCCCAACAATTTTTCAAAATGTTTATGTAGTAATGATGACCAACTATCGTTTTGTTAGATTTGTTCAAATGGTGTCCCTAGAGTTAAATATGACCCTGCCCAGAGGGTTCAATTAGGGGACATATGTCATTATAATATTTTTTTTTTTTTTTTTAAATGGAAATGATTTTGCCTATATCTTCACAGAAGCATTGTTTGGTGAAGCAGGTTCAGATTTGTAAAAATGACTGGGTTCCACTGTCTTAAGGGGTCAGGAGGGGCCCCAAAAGGGTAAAAATTGGGATTTCTTAAGAACCGGTATGTCAGATTTGTTCATATTTTGCATAAATTATTTCTATGTGTAGGGGTTTGATTGCAGATAAGAATTTAGGGGCTAAAATTTATAGGGGCCCTGTAAGGGGACTTAGAATTTTACATAGGGATACTATGGGAAAACAGAAAATTCTCTTTTTCTTTCATCTGTTCTTAAACCACTAGGCCAATTAAACTGAAACTTCACATGGGTGTTACTATTGCATAGGAGACAATACAGAAGATTTTTTTTTTCGATCTGAAATTCAAGATGGCCACCGTTACTAAAAATAGTCCAAAACTTAAAAAATCTTCTTCTCATGAACGGCCCAACAGATTTTCAAAATGTTTATGTAGTAATGATGACCAACTATAGTATTGTTAGATTTGTTCAAATGGTGTCCCTAGAGTTAAAAATGACCCCGCCCTGATGTTTCTATTGCATAGTAGAATTTCAAAAAGTGCTATGGCCACTATGAGTCAGTAGAGCATCCTCAGGCCCTCTTGGGCCTCTTGTTTTAAAGGGCATTATGAACTTGGTATAACAGGTTTAAGGCATACTTATTTCACATTTTTATGCAAAATGTGCAAAACATGTTTAAATTATATTATCAAAACACTTGTGCAAAACAGTTTCAAACTGAATTTTTATCCAAGGGCATGCGAAGTGGTCTAGCTGCCATGAATATACATCCAAGGGCAAAAGAAGTGGTTTAGCCGCCATGAATATACATCCAAGGGCATGAGAAGGGGTCTAGCTGCCATGAATAGACATCCAAGGGCAAGAGAAGTGGTCTAGCTGCCATGAATATACATTCAAGGGCATGAGAAGGGGTCTAGCTGCCATGAATATACATCCAAGGGCATGAGAAGGGGTCTAGCTGCCATGAATATACATCCAAGGGCAAAAGAAGTGGTTTAGCTGCCATGAATAAACATCTAAGGGCATGAGAAGGGGTCTAGCTGCCATGAATATACATCCAAGGGCATGAGAAGTGGTGTAGCTGCCATGAATATACATCCAAGGGCATGAGAAGTGGTCTTACTGCCATAAATATACATCCAAGGGCATCGAAGTGGTCTAGCTGCCATGAATATACATCCAAAGGCAAGAGAAGTGGTCTAACTGCCATAAATATACATCCAAGAGCAAGAGAAGTGGTCTAACTGCCATAAATATATGTCATAGGGCATGAGAAGTGGTCTAGCTGCCATGAATATACATCCAAGAGCAAGAGAAGGGAGGGGTCTAGCTGCCATGAATATACATCCAAGAGCAAGAGAAGGGGTCTAGCTGCCATGAATATACATCCAAGAGCAAGCGAAGTGGTCTAGCTGCCATGAATATACATCCAAGAGCAAGAGAAGTGGTCTAGCTGCCATGAATATACATCCAAGAGCAAGAGAAGTGGTCTAACTGCCATGAATATATGTCAAAGGGCATGAGAAGTGGTCTAACTGCCATAAATATACATCCAAGGGCATGAGAAGTAGTCTAACTGAATATATTTGTATAACAAACATGAGTTTCAGTCTGTTTCTCCTCAGATAGATGAACTGCACCAATTGTCATCTCATTCTTGCCAAATCGACTGCAGCAACCAAACACGGCAACTTCATGATGAACTGTAGCAATATTTCGTTTTTAAAATATGAAATTTGAGGAAGTAGAAAATACGGTTAGATTAATATACTTGTTTGTAGAATGTACAGCATGAAAAATTGATTTTCTTCATGAACCTGGGAAAAGATCAATTTCATCACTTCCATGATTGTGTCCCTTTAACAATTTATGGCTGCTACTGCTCAGCTGCTGATGTTCAGAATTATCTCAAATACAAGAAAGCTGTGATAACCTACCAAGGTGGAGTTCTCTATTTATGTGTCATGTGCAGATTCAAGAGTTTTAGTGTGATGGGCGGCTAATGAGAATTTTGCATTTTGTTTGTGTGGTATTTGTGCATTTCTTCAACAGTATTTCAGTAATCTAACAGCGAGTGCACATAGTCCATGTTCCCAGGCAGTTAACCAGTACTGGATACACCTTATCTCTGTAAGTCACTGACTACTTCCTCATGTGTTCAGAGGTTCATGACCATTCATCCAATCATCACAGAGACTGTATCCAGGTGGGGATTAGAACTAACTACCCCTGGATTGAGAGTCAAATGTGTTATTGAGACAGACTGAGCTAACCTAGTCCAGTTGCGGAATCATGCAAATCTAAGAGTGAAACCCAAAATGCCAGGGGTATCCAAGTAGATACATGACATTGTATAAATACTTTTTTTATCATTTTCACTGAAACACGTACCTTTTTTTGTTATTAATCAGAAAGTTTCCAGGTTAGCCGAAACTCTTCACCTTGATCTAGAGCCAACAGCACATGTACTGGTTATTGGATATAATGCAGTTAAAGTGCACAACGTTTATTTTCAGATGTGTATGGTTGAAGTGTACTTGTAGTCTACAAACAATCCTGATGCTGCACCAGTTAATTTATATTATTTTAATGTGTCCTTTTACTTTGGCACAGTGATCTTAAAGATTTAGTCTCAAAACACCGTTAACCTCTCATTGCTGAGGTGTGGGTTTGATACAGGCTCAATCTTGAAATATTAGATGAGTCAGTTTTCCAGATACTTGTAGAAATACAGTCTCTGGCTGGCTCAGTTAGTAACACATCTGACTGAGTGGTTCTCTGGCTGGCTCAGCCAGTTACACATCTGACTGAGTGGTTCTCTGGCTGGCTCAGTAAGTAACACATCTGACTGCGTTGTTCTCTGGCTGGCTCAGTTAGTAACACATCTGACTGAGTGATTCTCTGGCTGGCTCAGTAACACATCTGACTGAGTTATTCTCTAGCTGGCTCAGTTAGTAACACATCTGACTACTTTGTTCTCTGGCTTGCTCAGTTTGTAACACATCTGACTGAGTGGTTCTCTGGCTGGCTCAGTTAGTAACACATCTGACTGAGTTGTTCTCTGGCTGGCTCAGTTAGTAACACATCTGACTGAGTTGTTCTCTGGCTGGCTCAAATTGTAACACATCTGACTGAGTGGTTCTCTGGCTGGCTCAGTTAGTAACACATCTGGCTGGGTGGTTCTCTGGCTGGCTCAGTTAGTAACACATCTGACTGAGTGGTTCTCTGGCTTGCTCAGTAAGTAACACATCGGACTAGGTTGTTCTCTGGCTGGCTCAGTTAGTAACACATCTGACTGAGTGGTTCTCTGGCTGGCTCAGTTAGTAACACATCTGGCTGAGTGGTTCTCTGGCTGGTTCAGTTAGTAACACATCTGACTGAGTGGGTTCTCTGGCTGACACAGTCAGTTACACATCAGACTAAGTGGTTCTCTGGCTGGCTCAGTCTGTAACACATCTCTGGCTGGCTCAGTCAGTAACACATCTGAATGAGTTCAGGGGTTGTGATTTGGAATCACTGCCTGTTCATACTTTCTGTAATGGTTCTCTTGGGGGTCCTGCACAACTGAGTGGTCTAAGGAGTTGTCGCCTGACAACGACTTAACTCTCCTCGCTTAGGTCATGGATTCTATCCCAACTCCATCTATAAACTTTGTTTCCCAGTTGTTTGTGGAGAGGCATTGTTTCTTCTCAGATTCATTCTTGAGTCTTCCCCTGCCAGTCAAACAGGATATGTAATAAATATTACATGATCTGTCATGTGTTGAAAATAATGTTAAAGCCTTTTAAAAAAATGAAATAAATCTCACTTTTGTGAATATTTGGGGAAGTAGTCTGTGATTTGCACAGATAATTTGTGTATATATAGTACTGGTTAATCACCTAGGAATCCCAGGAACAATGACCCATTAAATCTCCATACAAACATAAAATAATTCAATCTGAGATGTTTTTACACTAATAAAGCTGGTTACTATAAATATATATAACTTTTCTACCTATCATGTGATGAAAAGGATGATAAACCCATCCATTCCTTCTGTCACTTCCTCTTCACTACACTTCGGGCAAAATGTTATCTCTCAAAGGGACATTTGGTAATGTTGAAATACAATTTTACTTCATAAGGTCATGAAACAAACAAACATTTACACTATGAGTGTATGACCATATATGAAGATATTACTTTACAAGAATTACTGTCAGATACTTCATATTTAAAGGGAATATATCAGGATTTTTGGCTAAAACAATATATCATGTGTGTATAATTATATTCATTGACCTTATTGCCAAAATGATATCTATTGAAAATCTCAAAATAAAACAATAAAAAGAGATTTTCTAACTTAGGCTATGCACTTATGCGCCTAAAATAGATTTCCCACTGAAAATTGCAACATACTTTGTGAAGTATTAAATGAGTTAAATGATTATGTTGATTTCAGTATGATCTGTTATACAGGTTTACACTTAGTAAACACATGTTTCACCTTAGAAAGAGACAGACTGACAATGTCAGAGGTTTTAAAATGCAGTCTATTTTTAGAATGGGGATTTTGTTTGAAGTTTTGCACTCCGATATAATATCGATTATGTCATGTTTTGATGGATTTGATATACCAAACCATTTGGATTTTATTTTTAAATAAATATAGATACTTTTTAATATTTTTTTAAAATGATTTGATATAATCCTCTTAAGAAAGTATTAATAGTTTTTATAAAACTTGAGGAGACACACTAGTTTTAGATTTATGAGTGAAAAATATTTAAAAATACAAATTGATATTTTCTAGAAATATTTTGTAATCACCTCTATAGTATAATCTTAATGAAATATAGCACTTTCTGTCACAAATAACCAACAATCTTTGATTATTTAATGAAATATAGCACTTTCTGTCACAAATAACCAACAATCTTTGATTATTTTAATGAAATATAGCACTTTCTGTCACAAATAACCAACAATCTTTGATAATTTAATGAAATATAGCACTTTCTGTCACAAATAACCAACAATCTTTGATTATTTAATGAAATATAGCACTTTCTGTCACAAATAACCAACAATCTTTGATTATTTTAATGAAATATAGCACTTTCTGTCACAAATAACCAACAATCTTTGATTATTTTAATGAAATATAGCACTGTCTATCACAAATAACCAACAATCTTTGATTATTTTAATGAAATATAGCACTTTCTGTCACAAATAACCAACATTCTTTGATTATTTTAATGAAATATAGCACTTTCTGTCACAAATAACCAACAATCTTTGATTATTTAATGAAATATAGCACTTTCTGTCACAAATAACCAACAATCTTTGATTATTTAATGAAATATAGCACTTTCTGTCACAAATAACCAACAATCTTTGATTATTTTAATGAAATATAGCACTTTCTGTCACAAATAACCAACAATCTTTGATTATTTTAATGAAATATACCACTTTCTGTCACAAATAACCAACAATCTTTGATTATTTAATGAAATATAGCACTTTCTGTCACAAATAACCAACAATCTTTGATTATTTTAATGAAATATAGCACTTTCTGTCACAAATAACCAACAATCTTTGATTATTTTAATGAAATATAGCACTTTCTGTCACAAATAACCAACAGTCTTTGATTATTTTGATTTGATAAAGATATGCATCATGTAGCTATAAATTATGTATTAAATTTTTAAAAGGTAAAGGCCCTAAGCGACGGTGCCTTAGATTAATCGACCACATGGAGTACCCATGATACAACATTTAGTTGTAAAGTGAAGCAATTGTTTTAAAAAACAATTAACCAATCATGACCCTCTTAACCCTTTACTTCATAAAGACGCCTTTGGACACCTCTAATATTGAAAGCATTAATTCACCACGTATCAGCAATGGGTGAATTATGTTTATATTAACTGACAGAGTGGAAAACAGTGCAGGAAGTGTTCAGATTGCTCGTTACGAGCAATCTGAACTCTTCCTGCACTGTTTTCAAAGGCCTTCTGTGATTGGTGCGGGAAAACACGTATCTATGGAGTAAAGGGTTAAGGCCATTTTCAGGGCCAAAATTCGGCCCCATTCTCCGTGCCCTTGAATATACTTTTCCCCCTAATTTTACTAAAAATTCCCCTTTAAATCTTTTTGTTTAGTATTTACCCTTTTGGGGAATTTTCTGGTTACAAGAAAAGTAAGTAAACCTGCAACTGGTTAGGCTTAAAAATTCTTTAAATTTTGTTACACATCACATATATTATGAGTTTTTCAGCATAACTACAGATATGACACGACATGAAAATAACATAAAGATTCACCCCTCAGAGAGCCCTCAGCCAGACCCCTACCTGGCCCCGTTCTCCCAAAGTGCCAATAAAATGCCTATTAAACCTTTTTTTGCTTGTTATAAAGTAATTGTTCAGTTTTATTGCAATGTGCCTAATATGACTGCACCTGACCATTCCTTGCTGTTGTGAATAATTTCTTATCACCTGTTTTCTTATCTATGTCTCCATATCTCACCTACAATAGCATAATATATACACGTCACTGGTGGACCAAGTGATGGAAGGAATAGCGAGTTGGACACCACCACTCCCTAATATTTCATATATATTTTATACCCCCGACAAACGAAGTTTGAGGGGGTATATTGGAGTCACCCTGTGGTCGGTCTGTCGGTCGGTCGGTCGGTCGGTCTGTCCGTTGCAATTTTCCTTGTCTGGAGCATCACTTGAAAAGTACCGGATGGAATTTCATCAAGCTTCATACAATGGTAGAATATAATGAGAGGAAGTGCAGTGTACAAGAAACATAACTCTATTCTTGCTAATTACAGAGTTATTGCCCTTTGATATATTTCCCTTGTCTGGAGCATTACTTTTAAAGTACTGGATGGAATTTCATCAAACTTCATACAATGGTAGAATATAATGACATGAAGTGCAGTGTACAGGAAACATAACTATTCTTGCTAATTACAGAGTTATTGCCCTTTGATATATTTCCCTTGTCCGGTGCATTACTTTTAAAGTACTGGATGGAATTTCATCAAACTTCATACAATGATGAATATAATGACAGGAAGTGCAGTGTACAAGAAACATAACTCTATTCTTGCTAATTACAGAGTTATTGCCCTTTGATATATTTCCCTTGTCTGGAGCATTACTTTTAAAGTACTGGATGGAATTTCATCAAACTTCATACAATGGTAAACCATTTTCTGTCATGGAGGCGTTCGGGGGGTATTCATCACCTTCAGTGATAGCTCGAGTTTAAACTGCTATATGAATTGTGAAATGCATACTAAAAATACTAAATTTGCCAAACACCTACTTAAGCCCTGCCCTTGACTTAAAATCTGGATGTGTGTCAATGTCAGTGTGATATCACTATAAATGTGCTATATCCACTTACATCACCTTGACTATCACATAGTCATTTATCTTCTCAACCAAGTAAAATAAAAAATTGAAAAAAAAAATGAATATTGATGGTTTTTAGCTCTACTGGCCAAAGGCCAGAAGTGCTTATGCGATGGCGCGTTGTCTGTCATCCGTCGTCTGTCGTCTGTTAGCAGCACTTTCTCTGAAACTACTAGGCCAATTAAACTGAAACTGCACATGCATGTTTCTGTTGCATAGGAGACTATACAGAAGATTTTTTTTTTCGATCTGAAATTCAAGATGGCTGCCATCAGTCGTCTGTCGCCTGTCGTTAACTTTTTGCTTCTAACAACTTTTCCTCTTAAACCACTGGGCTAATTTTGATATAACTTCACAGAAATGTTCCTTGGGTGACCCTCTATCAAGTTTGTTCAAGCCTTCTTGATTTGTCAAAAAACATGGCCGCCAGGGGGCGGGGCAAGTTTAATAAATAAAGCCTTAAAAAATCTTCTTATCAGAAATTACTGGCTCGATTTTAAAATAATTTCACAGAAATGTTCCTTGGGTGACCCACTACCAAGTTTGTTCAAGCCATCTTGATTCATCAAAAAACATGGCGGCCAGAGGGTCGAGTTAGTTTACTATATAAGCTATAGTAGTAACTTAAAATATCTTGTAAGAAACAACTGGCTTGATTTTAAAATAGTTTCACAGAAATATTCCTTGGGTGACCCTCTACCAAGTTTGTTCAAGCCGTTGCGATTTGTCAAAAAACATGGCGACCAGGGGGTGGGGTTAGTTTACTACATAAGCTTTAGTAAAGCTTAAAAAACCTTCTTGTCAGAAGCCACAGGATCAATTTTAAAACAATTTTGCAGAAATGGTCCTTGGGTGACCCTTTACCAAGTTTGTTCAAGCCTTTGTGATTTGTTAAAAAACATGACCGCAACAGTGAGGTGCTTGTTTACTATATAGGCAGCTATAGTAAAAACTTCTAAAGCCTTCTTGTCAGAATCTACTGACCTGATTTCGATGTAATTTCACTGACATTTACCATTGGTGATTATATAATTTTCTAAGTTGGGTGACTCAAGGTCAGTCAGGTGAGCGATATAGGGCCATTTTGGCCCTCTTGTTTATACATGAGATGCAGACACATATCAACTGAACATAAACTCATCTGTTGGCTTATAAAGATTTCTTACCCTGTCTAGTTCATTGTATAATATCATGTTACTGTTTACATGTGCTTTGTACTGTTTATATCTTTGAAAAGACTGGAAACTGATCTCCTATATTTTCATCATTTCATTAGCAAACATGGCATACATTTCCCTCTCCAGAATCTTGTTTTGCTATAACAGAATTGCTGCTTCCTGGAAATTAGGATCAGAAAATGTACAGCCACTGTTTTCACACTGGTGTGGCAAAAGTTTATGGATCTGCTGGCTTACATTATTATTATCAATATATTTGCATTATTACGGATTTCCATTATTAATGGATTTGCATCATTATGGATTTGTGTTATTATAATTGTTTTAAACTCATCTTTTATGTTGATTATAATGAATGAATGAAATGATACAAGATTGAAAGCGTAACAAAATAGTAAAGTTTAATATGTCATATTTAAGGCCTGGGTGTTGGGTGGGGTGGGGAGTAAAATCATGCTTACTTGAAAGTATAGTTAAGGTTAAAAAAATATATAATTTTTTATGTGAATTTTACTTTTTTGTCAAATTTTCTTGAAAATATATGTTTCAGCAGTTAAAATTAAACTTTCTTGTTGAAAAATCTTAATTAAAACTAAAAAATATGGATGATTTGACCCAAGTCAAATTTACAATTGTTTGTATAAAACAATGACATAAAGAATTGGAAGTTTATTTTGAATGCAGCCTAACTTAAGGTGAATGAATGCTGGAATCTTTGTACATTAGTTTGTATATGGCTCCAGAAATCAATAGTTTGTCTGCATGTATTATGTTGTCTGAGAGCACAGCATGTAGCTAGTGGCAGTTGCAGTTCCTCTCATAACCTCTCCAGTATATAGCTGGCAAATGTGTAAAATGCTGGTGCCAAATTCAGTTACTTCTACATACAGGTGTGGATGCAGGGAGGTGGGTGGTCCCATAAAATCTGAAATAGTCAGTTGATTACTTTTTCATTAATTTTAGTCTATCATTTGTACTGAAGTTGAAAATAAGAAAAGATTTTTGTTTTTGGAAAAAATTGACCCATGTATAATTCTGATCTTCCTAGTCAAAACTAGTGGTGCTTTGAAATGTCCATTAAAGCTCTGAAACACATGTAGCATATCATACACATACAGGTCATTGTGGTCACCCTGAGATGACCACCGTGTCAATATTTCATTTATAGCTTCAGGATTGGGAGTCTGCCATGGTTGAGATGTCCTTGACATCATCTCAAGATCAATTACCTCTCACCACTTAGGTCATGGTTCGACCCCAGCTTGGTTCAAAACATTTCTGAGAAAGTTTCCAGTAACTTGAGGACCAACATTGTTCTACTTATTCATCTCCACCATTAAAACTGAGCCGTACATAACCTGAAATGTGTTGAAAATGGCATTTTACCCCAATTTTTTGCATAGTTGATGTCATTTGAAATATACAACTACATTACTACACAATGCAAGGTAACCAGTATTTCATTTTGGTTTTCAAATGGTTGAGGAAACATTTAAACAACATTTCTGTTTTAAATATTTTATTGATTTTTTTAACATTTAAAAGTTTTCAAAATATAAGCAAGAAACTGTGAGAAAAGTCAAGTCTCAGAATGAAGAAAAATGTATTTATAAAACACAATGAGTGTGAAATAAAGGTAAATTGAATGCCAGTTCCAGTGTACAACCACCCGAGATGGCCAGCCATGTATAATGCCCTACATAAAGCCCAAACATCCGATCAGACTATCATATGTAAATTAGTTACTTTACAGGGCGTGTTTTATCAACTGGGAGTGTATATTTTGGTGTAAAAATAGAACAGTTATAATAGCAGGCAGCAAAATGTTTGTAAAACAATGCAGAAGGTTTACATTGTAACTGATACAGGAATGTTGACTCTGGGGTCAATATCACATCCCACTTTAGCATTAGGGACTTCAGGGTCTTTAATTAATCATTATCATGTAATTACTGTTTTATCAACACTATTAAGTGATTAGATAATGTTGTTGATTGATATCAAAGTAATAATGTATATGAACATATGTGTCTATTTATTTTAAAAAAACACAATTCAAGCATTATAATCAGTCTAGCAGACATGCCCAATATCCCTATATTCAAGTTGGTTTAGCCCATTATGAATCATTTAATACATTTAGGAGGGAAATTAAAAATACATAGATATAGATATTAAGAATGTTACACATACTTAAGTGACAGAAAATTAGAACTTGCAATTATATTCATACTTAGGTGTTGTATTAATACTGGGATGTTATTGAGAGAAAAAGTAGTAATCAATGTTTTGTTGAATATACTATTAGGAATTAGATTTTAACTAATGTTGATTCGATTAAAAATTGCAAAAGCTGTCTTTCTCAATGCAATACCTCAAGTCATACTTTGGTTACAAAGTTGAGTGATAAAGACTGTGCTAATAATAAACTTTAATGTTGGTATTTTATCATACATTTGTATCAATGTAAATTATAAATTGTGGTGATTATGAACAATGTCAAGGTTGTGCATATCAAAAACAAAATAAAAAGTAAAGAAAATCAATAAAAATTGATTCCTGTCATAAAAATGTAATACAGGAAGGGAGAGAAAACACTTCAGCTTTATTCAAGCAGAAATCATGATGAATAAATCAGTTGTAATTGAGAATTTACAGATAATGAATTAAGAAAAAGTCAAGAAATTGTTTTTGATTTGGTAATTTTAAGTCACTTTCAAAAGCTTTCATTTGACAAAAGCCTTTTATATATATTCATGATATTCGAAAACACTATGTTTAGTTTTAATCTAAAACTATATTTCTGTTTGATGTGATATAATACACATGTAAAATGGTTCATTCATGTGGCACCATAAATTGGACCTTTTTTTAATAAAGAAGAGGAAAAATGATATAATTTAATCAAATATGTGATATATATACTGTTGGTGATTAAAAAAAGGATAATACAAGAAATAATTTATTAGTTTGGTAAGTCTTGCATGATTTGTAGTTTGAATTTAACTTATAGCCATGTGAGCTACAGCATGCCAGTTTGTTTACAAACATTGGTCACATGACAAATATTGACTAGTATACATCTCCTCCAAAATTCAAATTTCTCTTTAACTGATTGTCTGTTAAAAGCAATACGTAATAAATTATTGCAGATTTTATTCTGAAAATTACAGGAACTGTGAGTAATATTACGACTGTAAAAACTTCAGAAGCCTTGTCAGAATCTACTGACCTGATTTCAATGTAATTTCAATGACATTTACCATGGGTGAACCTCTACCAAGTTTGAACTCTTCTACCCATCTATTACATTTTCAAAACAAATCAAAATTCTAACTACTCGCCCATCTTGTTTTTCTGGAATTTTGAGTGTACATGTATTATATAATCTACATAAGTTGGGTGACTCGTGGTCAGTTAGATGAGCAATATAGGGCCATCTTGGCCCTCTTTTTTATTTTAATTTATTATTATTCTCCTTGGGATATTATTTTAACATCAATTCATGGGGATCATTTCAGGGCTGTGTTTGATTGCTGATTCCTCAATATAACCAAATACAATATATAATTTTTTACACAATTTTTATTGTACACTGCCTATCAGTGTGTTTCTGTTTGTTGTTTTTAATCCAATGAATAGAGGAGTTTTTGTAGTTGATCAACTTCGATGTTAAAGTTTTTTTTTCAAGTTGTCCATACGTGTCATAGCTTGAAGTTATATGCATGGAATTTGGAATAGGCGGGCATGTTTATAGTCTGAGGCAGTATGAAACATCGGGTTCCTAAATTCAAAGTCAAGGTCATATTTTGTCTTAAACTTTACATTAAAGTTTTGGTGCAAGTTGTTCTTAAGTGTGCATTGCTTTCAGTTATATGGCTGGAACTTTGAATAAGTGGGCATGTTTATACTCTTGAGGCGTTATTTAATTTTTTTTCAAATTCAACTGAAGTACTGTTCCCTTCCTTACCTTCACCCCATATTCATGTATTTACTATATTGCTGATATTAAAGATGGTTAGATTGATATAGATAACGCCTATACAGATATTAAAACTGGTTCTGTGACAAGGCTAGAATAGTTGAGTTAAAGCTGTTCGCTGACAGCTCTTGTTATCTTGTGTATTTATGCAACTGAATTTCCAGTTATTACAGTAAATCAATGAAGAGCCCAGCTGTCTCATACATTTATAAATCATAAGTTAAATGAAAAAAAGTTTTTATATACATTTATAATAAAAAAAAATTGTATTTCTATTTCAAGGCCAGAAGACCTGCATGCACGTGCATGGCGTGTTTCCATACCTGTACGTGCCTTATGATGGGACGGCTCCCTGGGACCGGTACCTAAGACAGTTTGCCACCAGTTTGGACAAGGCCGTCAATGTGGCACAAGGTCATGGCCAGTCTGACCTACAGCATGTCTACAAAATAGTCCTTGTATCTGGCACGTAAGTATTTTTTCTCCCCATTTTCAACACAATACAGGTTATTATGACATAAGCTGTTTTATTGGTTAAGAAAAACCTCAGAATGAATCAGAGTAAAACCACCATCTTCAAGTAACTCAAATTTCTCAGAAAATTTTTGGACCAATTGGGTCTCGAACTCATGACCTCAGTTTAGAGAGATAAAAGGTTGATAGACAACGGCGCCTAGATCACTTGGTGGAGGAGGACCCTGATGTAAACATAAGCCAACAATCAGTGTGAAGTTTTGTGTATTTCCTATAGAACCACTACAGAAAGGAGGTTTAGCTTAAACTTAATACATTTTTTTTTTTTAATTGGGTTTAACACTATTTTCAACACATTTTAGGTTATATATGGCATATCCAGTTTTACTGGTGGAGGAAGACCTCCGCCTGAGTCAAACTGAGTAGAACCACCGTGCTTCCACAAGTAACTGGCAATTTACTCACATAAAGTTCTTGGAGCGAGCGGGATTTAAACTACGACCAAGTTACCTTGAGATGGCGCCTTAGACCACTTGGCCATGGAGGACTGTCTTCATCGGTAGAACCTACTAAGTATATATGGATAAAGTGTCTTGCTTAAGGACACCATACATTTCCGTGGTAGGGGATCAAACTCATTACCTTCCAGCCCAGTGCTCTGCCACTAGACAACATGTTCCATTCTGAATGTGGAAGGAATATACAAAGCCAGTCTTTCTGCTATAAAGTTCCATTTGTGCCACCATGAGGCTGTTGTATATGTGGTAAGTCTTGTTCAGTAAATAATATAAGTTAAGAGATTTTTTTTCTTTATAAATTTTGAGATCTTTGTAATTCCTTATGACTTTTCAGATTTATGTATAACGGTATGTTTAACATTTTCAGATCAATGTATTTCCTTATACATTTTTCAGATTCTTGTATTAATATACTTTTTCAGAGCTATGTATTTCATACATTTTCAGATCTGTGTATATTCTTATACATTTTCAGAGCTATGTATGGTTTTCATGACAAAGAACAGCAGTTCCTGAAGATCTACATGTATAACCCCAAGATGATCCGGAAGTAAGTACATCACCAAACTGGCGTCTAAGTACATAACCAAGCTGGCGTCTAGCACATATCAAAGGGACACCTTAATGCTTTCTTTTTGCCTGCCATTGACACTTTGATATGTAATAGGATGAGAAAAATATGCAGCCAATCCGGGACTCAAACCCGGGATCTTTCACTTACAGGGCGATTGCTCTACCAACTGAGCTAGCAAGACCGATTACATAGTTCTCTCCCTAACAGATTATGTACACACTGCGACAGACTGAAAGTTAACAATCTAAAGATTTGTATAGATTTGCTGAGGAATGAATATTAACATGTACCTACATTTGGTGAAAGTGAAATGTTCATTATTTCATCTGTGGTACAAATATAAAAATATTTTGTAAATGGACATATGCAAAAGTAAGTTCTCATTTTTAATTTTAAATATCAATGAATGCTGTGTCCAGGTAGCTCAGTCAGTGATGTGTCTGACTTTTAAATCCAGGATGTGTGGGGTGGTGGGCGTGAGTTTGAATCCTTATTCGGTCACATTCTCTGTGATGATCAGGTCATGATCGTTGTTCCGCAGCCACATCTCCCACCTGAATTTGGAAGTGGTTGGTGACTTCCTGAGTTAAGGTGTGTTTAGTACTAGGTAGCCGCCTAAAGAATTCACAGAACAATGATTTAAGGTATTGACCACTGTTTAAAAACTGTTAAATAATGGTTTTGAATAATGATGAAAATCTGATACAAAATCCCCCACAAAATTACACAAAAAGTGAGACTTGATCTTACATCTTCAGCTGTTACAAGTAAGTGATCTTGAGACTTAAAGACTATATATTTAAAGATTTGAAATCCACAGCTTAAATGCTAGAGATTTAAAATTTTTAAACCCGTCTACACAGACTTAGAAAATAGTGCTAAAAAAAAAGCTCTGAGTTTACAGGAATTTCAAGTCAGAGATCTTGATATTGGTCCGGAATGTGACTGGAATGCTCTTTTTATTATTTTTTTAATTCCATGTATTTTGTACAGTCTGGAGAACAGGAATTGAATGACAGTCTTTTTGTTCCTTTTTTTTGTAAAAGGTATACTGCAGCAGTGATCTTGCGCTAGAGCATCTGCCTTTATACAGAAAGTCGAGGACTCGAACCCACACCAGATGATACAGAAATTTCTCAACATTAAGAAGGAAATTCTACATCTAGTTGGTCCGGTTTCAGTATAATGTGACTGGGTTAGGTATCTTATCATAATTCTATGTATTGATATTTTGTGTGGCAACATTTAGGAGACAGTCTCAAGCAGACACTGTTGTAATATGACCGAAAAATACTAAACGCCACGAAATACAATATAATGTAAAATTAATTCAGTATATGTACTTATATCTGTATCTACTGATTGTGTTGTTCCAGGGCAGCTGATCTACTTCTAGGAGGAGCTGTTCTCAACAAGCCGTTCCAACCACACGAATCACATATACCTTACACACTGCAGGTTAGTGGTCAATTCTGTTGTTGTTGAATGAGAGTTAATACCTTCTCAACACATTTCAGGTTATATATGGCATATCCAGTTTTATAGGTGGAGGAATACCTCAGAATGAATCTGAGTAGAATCACCATCCTTCCGTAAGTACAAGCAAATATTCTCACAAAGTTTTTGGAGCAAGCAGGACTACGAACCTACGACCTTAGCGATGAGAGGTAAGTGATCTAGAGATGGAGCCATAGACCATTCAGCAATGGAGGACCTCTAAAGTCTGTTAAATGTATAGATGGCTTTTGTTTCACATAGTAACGCATTTCTGTTGATATTACTGTCTTGATGGCCCGTTCAGACTAGAGTTTTGCTAGTGGTTGCTATATAACTGGTTACCTTATAAGTACTGTATAAAATGTCATGTTATACCAGGGTGTAAAGTTCTGGAAAAAGGTATAGACTTCGCAAAATATAATGTCTCAAATAAAGTGGACCAATTTTCAATAACAGAATTGTCCAGCATAACATGATATGTTGCTCGCAGCAAATGAACAGTTAACTCAAAGGTCAAGGTCACATACAGGACATGAAGACTGTATGTTTGGATATACTGCATTGTTGGTTGTGTTTGCCCTGTAATTTCCAAATGCACTGACTGATTTCCATATGGATCTGAGATGTTTATTGATTATAACCTATATGCAGATCTGTTACATTTTCAGATGTTTAATGATTATAACCTATATGCAGATCTGTTACATTTTCAGATGTTTATTGATTTTAACCTATATGCAGATCTGTTACATTTTTAGATGTTTATTGATTATAACCTATATGCAGATCTGTTACATTTTCAGATATTTATTGATTATAACCTCCATGAGATCTGTTACATTTTCAGATGTTTATTGATTATAACCTATATGCAGATCTGTTACATTTTCAGATGTTTATTGATTTTAACCTATATGCAGATCTGTTACATTTTCAGATGTTTATTGATTATAACCTATATGCAGATCTGTTACATTTTCAGATGTTTATTGATTTTAACCTATTTGCAGATCTGTTACATTTTCAGATGTTTATTGATTATAACCTATATGCAGATCTGTTACATTTTCAGATATTTATTGATTATAACCTCCATGAGATCTGTTACATTTTCAGATGTTTATTGATTATAACCTATATGCAGATCTGTTACATTTTCAGATGTTTATTGATTTTAACCTATATGCAGATCTGTTACATTTTCAGATGTTTATTGATTATAACCAATATGCAGATCTGTTACATTTTCAGATGTTTATTGATTATAACCTATATGCAGATCTGTTACATTTTCAGATGTTTATTGATTATAACCTATATGCAGATCTGTTACATTTTCAGATGTTTATTGATTATAACCTATATGGGATGAACATGATCAATAGTGCGGCGGTCAAGTTTCGCAGAAAATTGTCAAATGGTAAGTACTTTCTTTATAAAAGTTGTTTGAAATATTCAATTTAATTATAACATTGGCTTAAACATAATTGATCTTACACCAGACGCCTATAAGATATTACATGCACTAATGAAATTTAACTTTTTCTTGCACAAATGAATATTTTGATGCTAAAAACATCACATAGTTGTAATTGCACATATGTAGCTTCATTTTTAAGTTAAATATTATATAATATTATCTGCAAATGCTTAGAACTACCCTGGAAGACATCGAGCGGCATTTGTATAAGTTGTACAAAATAATCTACGGTTTATAAGATAAATTGGCTTTAAACAACCTTTTCCAGACAATGATGATGGTATCGAGAGTGGAAGTCAGGGGGCCAGCAGTCAGGGCTCTTATGAAGGATTCGGATCGGACCCAAGAACACCTGGATCTTTTACTGGCTTACTTAATCGATCAGGATCCATGACACCATCAAGAAGATTATGGGATCATGAAAATATACATAGGTAAGTACTATGAGACTACAAAGAGACTAGCCAATAGCAGTATTATTCTCACTAAACTATATATGAATATATGTATATTTGCGTACTACCACTTTCAACTCTGTATCCTATTATATGATTATCAATTCATTGAAAAACGTTCAAATCTAATGGAATATATTTAAAATTGAATATAAACACTTATTGACGAAATCCTATTTTAAATTAACACAAACTGCACAATTCCATTGCATGTATTGAATGAAACAACATGTTTGCTGTCGTCTCTTTGATGACTGTGACGTCACTGTGCGTCGGCTAACATCAAAGGGATATTGTAAGGGTGAAACAAACATGATTTCAAGTCCTTGAAAGTGACATGTTTATGTTGTTTCTTTTTGAAAATTGAAGCATGTTGTTGGATTGTGAAGTTAGTGATATGGAGGAAATATATCAAATTAATGGATAAGCCAAAGATATATAACCGGCATGGAAATTTTATATAATTATTTAGTTCAAGTTAATGTTGATGATGCACAGATCTGTACTTTGCGGACAACCATCTTTCCAAACATTATGACTAGCGCAAACAATTCTGGTCCGACATCAAAACAGAATGGTTCCGCTGGTTTGATCACTTCCCTTAATTAATGTCATTAACAATATAATTAAAGTCATTGTTAAACAAACAAGTAATACTGCACATTTTCATCAAATATTTTAATGACGCAAACAGTTGTCACTCCGAAAGTCCCAGCTTTGATTATTGAAAAAAAAAATGACACAAGCAAACAAGTTTTCACATTACGGCTAGTGGTATATTACTGTTGCAAACAAACCCGTTTTGAAGAACCGACAGAACGTGTAAAATGGGTCGCTGATCACACATCAAAGGTATGTCGCTACGATAGACTCTTTTGGAAAATTTTGAAAATTGTCTTCTTACTATAGGAATCACTGGGAAACAAACGGTGAGCATAATTATGGACCTATATGGGTCCTTTATAAAAATTTTGAATTGCATGTCCCTGGGTCTCATGGATTGACCCTTTGGGTGAGGCCTAAAAAAATAAGTGCGTCTGTAAACAATCCACATTTTCGTTTTTTATTCAAAAACCGTGTGCTCAATCATAATGAAATGCTGTCTGCAGGTTACTAAGTGCGAATCAAAATTGTGAATTGCTTGTCCCCACAGCTCTCTGACCTTGAGAGTTGGGCAAAAACTGTCAAATTCAAGGTCAACTTCAAAAATCCTCTTTATATCAGTAGCACTTGGAAAAATATGGTGGGCATGATTATGAATGGATATGGGTCCTTTGTAGAAATTGTGAATTGCAAGTCCCTGGGTCTCACAGTTTGGCCTTAGGGGCCAGACCCACTTTACTAAATCTATATTAGAAAAAACGTCATATCTGAAGACTGTATAGACTCATTTTAATGTTATTTTTGTGATTTGTTGTTGCTGACATGACGGTTAATGCTTATGATTTAATGAGTACCCCTACACACACCTCTGTAACATTTGGCCTGGGTCAAAACAGTCAAATTTAAGATAAACTTTAAAAACCTTTTTATTATTAAAGTAGGCACAGGAAAACAGATTGTAAGCATAATTAATGAGGCCTATAAGTCTTTCATAAAAATTGTGAATTTCATGCCCTTGGATCTCATGGTTTGACCTGACCGCGGCGTGGTCTAGTGGTAGAGTGTCCGCCCCGCATGCGGAATGTCGCGGGTTCAATCCCCAGCTGGGTCTTACCAAAGACTTTAAAAATGGTACTAGAAGCTATTTCGCTTGACGCTCAGCATTTTGAGGAGAGTTCTAGGTCTGGTTGGCCCGGTGTCAGTATAATGTGACTGGGTAGGGTATCATACCATGTGTCTGCGGCATGATACTCCAGTGTGACAGTGCTTAGAATACTGGCTCAAATAGACACCGTCGCGATATGACTGAAAAATTGTTGAAAGCGACGCTTAACACCATACAACACCATACAACACCATACAACAACACGGTTTGACCCATAGGGTGGGTACTACTTTACTTAATCTATATAAGAAAAAATGATGTGATTTGTTGATGCAGATTTGACATTCAAAATCCATGTTTGGCATTTTGCTGCTTTCCAAAGGACAAAAGTTGGAAAGTAAATTCATATAGCTTTATGTCAGCAAGGATAACCAGGTGACCATTAAGGTCCATGGGCCTCTTGTTTTCATATAAAATAGCAATCATGGTTTCTAATTTCTACTTACTCAATAATGTAACCTGACTGAACAGATGCTTCCAGAATGTGTGCGATTTACGATACAGATAAAACCATTGTATTCAGTGGTTATATTTCATGCAAGTTGTCGCATTTACGAAATACAGTCTCAGAATTGTAGTTTATTGAAGCAGCTTGGGTAAGATAGAACAAAATGTGTGTTATCAATTATTTATGCTTAAGTTTTTAAACTGCATAAAGTGAACATGTTGCGTAGTATCTAATTGATCATTCTAGAGTGAGAATCAAGGCAGTGCATTAATGCATAGGGTGTAGACTGCTCACACCAGAAGTTGCATGTTCGACACCTGGCTCAACCCAATGACCTTTCTGACGTTTACAACTCACCGTAATGTTCTACCCTGGATTTTGCTAAAGCCAAAATAAGTGTAAATCAGTGGTGGAAAGATTGTGGTATTATAGCTTGTATAATTTTAATGTAATTTTTGCAGTGACTTGTACCTGGATAGAGATGTTGAGAGACAGAGCACATGTTATCTGGAAGTGGACATTGTAGCAGCTGATATATTAAACAGGCTGGAGGTTAATGGTGAGCTGCCATTGCTAACTAGTTGTCATGGAAATGATACTTTGAGTTTAGATTATCAAAGTTTTGAAATTTTAAAAAAGGTATAAAAATGAAAAATTTCACATACCATTTTACTATTTGAATAATTTTGTATTCCATTTTCTTTGCTGGGTCCGGTTAGCTCAGAGTGATAGAATGTCTGACTATCAATCCATTGTATTACAAAATAAATTTGGATTGTTTCTTGGTGGAAATCCCATTATCTAACTGACATATTTTCAGTGTTAAACATGAATGTTTATCAAAATGTTATGTCCAATTTCAGCCACTGTAGGAGGCAATCCAGGTTTGACAGCCCTGTGGGAGGATGAGAGACAGAGATGTAGAGATAGGGGCGAGGGGACAGACATAACACCGCCCCGATCTCCTGGTTTGTAATCTCCAATCTTGCATAAAATACCTTTCATACTGCTCCAAAATAAAATATCTAATTTTTACTTTTCAACACGAGTCAGACTCACCATGTGCAGAATTTAAAATTTTATATTTTTGAACACCTAAACTTTTGATACAATTTAGTTATATTTTGGTGATAACTATCACTTTGAAGTGGATTTCTCTCGTTCTGATTAATTTTCCAGGAGTAATGTCCCTTTATGTTCCGTTTATTCAGAACATAATTGTTCCTTGCAACTAAACCTTGTCAGTCTCTTACCACAGTAGAAGTGGCAGTAATTAGTACCATTAATTGGTCATGCATGTAGGGTCAAAATAATATGATTGCAAAAAAAATTTCAACAATTATTCCCCCTTTCAGATTTGGCTGTGTTTGTTGGGGGAACATAAATTTTATGAATTTTAATGTACAATAACTTTCTTTCATTGGGGTTGAATCCTAAAACACAATGTATATGAGTGTTTTTAAAAAAACGTTTAATCAAATTGAGTGAAACACAGTAAAGTACAGCATCTGTAATACGAGGACTACACCAACAGGTAGATGAGGTTGGACATTGATATCTTCTAGAAATCACTCTCTTTACAGGGTTCGACATTTACCCATGTCTGACCAACAAAGTCTAGTATATACTTGGTCCGGTCGTGTTCTACTGGAGTGTAGGTAGCCCGACTGATCGTGTTAAATTAAAATTAAGAAATCAGTTAAAAAGCACCAAAACCTGAGCTGATAATGTTTATCATTGAATCAATTGAAATGCACCTGCGGACGAGCATGTAATATCATTAACTATCGATAATTTGTAGCATTACGGCAAACGCGAAACCACATAACGTAGAATTACTAAGCGGCCCAAACTAAGCGGTATAACTCTAACCTGTTCTAATGACGCAATATATTAAGCGGCGTTACTCTTTCGGGTATGATCGGCTTCAGTTATTACCTTTCTTTATTTGACGTCATTAGAAAACCAATTTATGATTTATTGATATTAACGACGAACAACACCTTTCCACATGTCTCTATTCAATTTTGGCTTCACCGGGGGAAAAGATCGGGATGATAACGACAAAAATACAAAAGGCAGACAAAGAAAACTTATGAGAAAACTCTGATTGTGACCAACTTACAGTACTATGTTTGGAGTCATAGTTACAATATTGATCTGGTCTAGTTGAAGTTTGGTCAGGTCTAGTAGTTTTACTGAGTTACTAGCCCGGTGTCTAGTGGAAAACAAAGTTAATGTCGAACCCTGCTTTACTCAGTAGGTAGTGACAAGAATATATAATGCAGTCCCCCGGAGCCAAAGAGCCCGATTGCGTAATATACACAATTCATGTTCTTTATGGAAAATCACCCTTTTTTCCTGTTCTGGTATCATATTATTCTGTCGTATATGGTGTTCTTTTCTTTTACCTCTGTAAATTTTTTCTTCTTCAAACATCCTTTTATCTTCCTTCAATACATTTAATACCTCCTATAAACTATTTCATTAAACATTATTTTATAGCTAACATGGTCTTGATATTTTAAATGTCGATGTTCAATATACTTAGATTTAACACAGTTCAATGAAGTTATAATGAAAAAAGTCTAGCAAATGTACTATGTGTGTTCTATTATATAATGACTGTTTTTGCTATATTATGCTGATTCTTGAAATAAAATATTTAATAAAAGAAAAACAACATAATGTTATGGAGACAACTATTGACACTCTGTTTTACGTCACGTGATTGACATGCAATATATTTCTGGGAAATCTATATACTGTAGTCCCACATTGACAGTACAGTTAATATTTGGTTAAAGTGTAAACAAATCGCTTCTTGTCAAAACATGACAATAAGTTGAGCTAAATTTGTGTATGATAAACAGGGCAGAAGATTGTTGGTGTAAATATCATTATTTCAGAGCATTATTGACTTGTAATTGATGTTCAAAGACATGGTCACAGTTGGAAAAAAACGCCAACATCACAATTAAGTATAGATTTTTCAATCAATTCATGAATTGTTATTGTCTTTAACAAATCTGGATAGAAAGAGCAACTTTGAAAATTGTGTTTATTGATCTTCGCGTTATATCTGACCACCTTATAACAATACCACAGTGTACACACTGTATAAATATTGTGAGAAAGTCTGCCAGTTACTTGCACAGTGGTTCTACTTGTTTTCTTCTAAGGTCTGTCCTCTTAAATGCAGCAGGTTGCCTTGTATGAATTGTAAATGTGTTGAAAATGGTTTTGATATAAATACCATTCAAACACACTGTTATATAAATATTTTGCAGAAAGGGAAGATATTGATGTAGCTGATAGCGAGACGATTCTGCGAGACAGACTTCAACAAATTATACTGGATTTACAGCCATATATGTAAGTAAACAATTGATAGAATGTTGGCCCTTCACTCTGGAAGTTGAGGGTTCTGTTCTATGCCCGACACAATGGCCTTTCAAAAAGGAATCTGAATTTTCTTCACTATCAAGCAAAAATAAATTAGTATAAACTAACGGCCATTATATGCATATTTTTTTTATTCATTTGAAAATTTATTTGAACAAGAAAATGCATGTAAAATTTTGAATTGGTTTGACTTATTTTATAGCAGCATGTAATGTTCTCATTCTATCTTCATCTATCCGATTTCATTACAAGCTCTAATATTATATATACATATCAATGACAGTGCATATGAAAATGAAAAGATTAAGAGCAGTCAAAAACTAAAATGCTTTCATTGTTTCTGTGCATGTATTTTACTCCTCTCTCTCTTTCTGAACATGGCTACATATATTTATTGTAAGATTTTGTCATCTTGTTTCAGGGACAGTCAGTCTGATTCAGAGTCAGAAGCATCTCAGGGAGATGACCTACCTTCTACCCAGGCCTCCGCTGTAGATCTGCACCTGTCACAAGGTAATGTGTGAACAGGAGCTCTGGTGTTGGATACTTACAATTCATACAATTCATGGGACCATATCAGAAATTACCCCCCTATTTCATAGTGTGAGGAAAAACACTGAAGTTTGAACATATTAGTTACTGTTATTATATTCTTCCTGAAACTGCAACACTATAGTTTTGATTCTGTTCCCCCCTTCACTAATACATGTAGATGTTTAATCCATGATATGCTAGTCTTAAAGAGATTCATATTGAAGAAATTGAATAAGAGGCCATGTCATATTTACACATTATCATTCATAATCAGTTTAAATTTAATAACTGATAAGAATTGAGCCAAGATAATGATTTGAAGCTCAGACGTTCATCTCAGATGTTGATTTCTGTTAACAGATATGCTGAGTGCATCACAGGACACTGTCATGTTGGATGTTGATGATGAGGAAGAAGCAGTTGTAAATCTAGAATCTATCCAGCATGTGGTTACACACAGTCAGAGTTTCTGTGAAACCAAACCAAGATGTAAGTATTAATTGTAAATCTAGAATCTATCCAGCATGAAGTCAAACCAAGATGTAAATGTTAATTGTAAATCTAGAATCTATTCATTATGTGGTTTCACACAGTCAGAGTTTCTGTGGAGCCAAACCAAGGTGTAGATATTAATTGTAAATCTAGAATCTATCCAGCATGTGGTTTCACACAGTCAGAGTTTCTGTGGAGCCAAACCAAGATGTAGATATTAATTGTAAATCTAGAATCTATCCAGCATGTGGTTTCACACAGTCAGAGTTTCTGTGGAGCCAAACCAAGATGTAGATATTAATTGTAAATCTAGAATCTATCCAGCATGTGGTTTCACACATTCAGAGTTTCTGTGGAGCCAAACCAAGATATAAGTACAGTAGAACTTTGATCGCTCAAACTCGACGGGACTGGACAAAATAGTTTGAGTCAGCAGTAGTTCGAGTCAAGTCTGGTACACCACAGTCATCGTCATGTCCTTGATTTACAAGTACATTTGCAAGCATGTTATTGAATCCCATGTGTTGTGTACACTTTGAACATGTGCAATAGAAATGTAAATGATATGTATTTCTTCTTTATGTAGAAAATCCAATTTAGGGCTTTTCCAGAATTAAATGTATGGGGGGGTCGGACGGCACTTATTTTTTTTACCCACAGAGCATAAAATTTAATTGTGATATATACCACCATGCATAAAATTTTAATTAGATAAAATACCACCATGCACAAAATAAAAATAAAAAAAGAGGCTAAAATCCCCTTTCTAATGTTTTCTTATTATAACGCTTCCAAAATTAGTAGTCTGGACGGTTGCCTACTTTCTTTGAAGTACGCCGACGTTACACTTTTGATCTAATGCCGATATGCAAGTGATTACGTCACAAATTATCTCAGGTCGAGAATTAAATAAAGGGGCACTACAGATAACAAACGAGAAAAAAACACAACATATTAATAATTAAAGGTTAGTGTTTGTTTGTAACTAGTTGTCTTCTAAAATGTTTATTTTCAGTATACTAATTTCTTAAAAAAGAATTACTATTAAATTGATACGATCCGTAAAGAGAGTTATGCTACACATGCCTAAATTTATGCACAGAATGAACACGCTGTCCCTTTCATTAACGCCTTGTGCCAATGTCCGATGACGTCACTCTGACAGTGAAACAAACATTATTATGACACATGTTATTTACTCCCTACTATCGATAAAGGTATTATTCTAATATGACCTCATTTCGCACACCCGATGGCAAACAATCCGGTTATGGATGCTCAAAGACAATTTCACAGTCCAATTTATGTTTTTGTATGACCGTTAAGAAATATCTGCTTTTCGCCATGATTTTTTCAGACACTGGGGTAAGAATGAGGCGTATAGGGTGTGGGGTGACATATCTGAGAATGTGGATTTTATTTTCACTGCTAACGCATTGTCCTAATTTAGATTTTTTGTCACAATAGACTTTGCATTTCTTGGTGTTTCTTTTTGTGCCGAATAAATTAGTGTCAAACAGCGCGGATATGCATATAATTATAGCAATGCCGCCATAGAGTTGAATCGTAAGTTTTGCGGAATTTAATAATATACACGTCTGTATATTCATATCCGTATTGGAGTATTTGTAAACATATCCGATATTTACTTGAGGAGATAATTTTGTGACACGGCATCTCGGCATCAATTTAATAAAGTAGACGTGGTTACGGCCTGCTACGAGTGTATTCCGCCACTTGATTAGCTCGTACATTTCCGTGTTAATAATTTATTCACGACTAAGAGTATGTTTCTTGTCCATTTTCGGGAAGTCCGAAGGTAGATAATTATACTTTGTTTCAAACAAACAAATTAAATCATATGTTGTTGTCGGGTGGTGTAATTATATTATGGCGGTCTTAATAAAAAAGATCAATCAGTTTGAGATGAAAAAGTTAATTGAAGACAATTCCTAATATTAACAACACCAGTGTATCGAGTGTCCAACTATGTAGTCGCGTAAAACGTTCACTTGGTCATGATGTCTGGAGGTTGTGTATTACAATCGTTACAACACGCGTGTCAGTGGCAAACATAAAGGTCAAATCAAGGTAAATTTAAAAGACCTGCAGTTTCTGCTGCGACAAAGATAAGACGCTCGCCGAAATCTAGACGCTGCGAGATGTTGACTCGGTGCGGTACATGGGGAAGGACACTTTTATGTTTTTGTATACGACGGGAGGAAAAATTTGGGCAGAAAATGTATAAAATTTCGAGAAGAAAAACGGTGTTGAAGAAAAAATTCGGTTCAGAGACGGAAATAGCGGCAAGGCATAAAATTTTAATAAACTTTTACCCCACAAGGCATCATTTTTTTTTATGAAAACACCCACCAGGCATAAAATTTTAATTATACTGCCGTCCGACCCCCCCGTACATTTAATTCTGGAAAAGCCCTTACCAGAAAAGATCATTTCCAAATATAATTAATTGTATTACACTATAATTACTTAATTTACCTTTTATCATCAAAATTTTATATACTCGTGTATAAATAGCTATATTGAGTTTCGGTATGCGTGATAATGTAAATGACATGGTAATCACACCGGTTATACCGGGTCCTTCACCAAGTTGCTCGGCACTCATCAAAGAGGCTTACTTAGTTATCCCCCAGTTACCGGGTCCGTCACTAAGTTGCTCAGCCGTTTCTTCTTCAGGTAAATGTGTTGTTAAATGCAACAGTGTGCAATGAGACTAAACATCCCATGTTTAAGATTTATAGGGTACTATTGTATATGACATTATTTACTTTTCAATGTTTGCAATATAAATTTTTTTTTTTTTATTTCATCTTAAATTACAAATAAACATCAAATTAAGAATCAAATTAACTTAATTAATGCAACATGCAGTATACAATTTAAGCAAACATATAACCAATTATAAACACACTCGGCAAATTATCTCAACAAATTCCTCGCTCGTTAAGACATTGGGAATATTATGACGTGTAGAAATTACTCCACACCTTTGACTGTGTGAACAAACATGGCAAATTTCTTCGATTTTCTTTATCTCTGATCAGCTGTTTGACCGAAAGGTGTGAAAATCAAAGGTAAATGTGTTGGCGGGATCTAATTTCTAGTTTGACTGTTCCACCTATCAATGTTGTAGCCGTCGGTAATAGAACAATAGAAATTAAATAGGAATTTGGCAGGGACTGGGTTAGTTGATAGAGCAATCAGTGATGTTCCAGCCAACCAAGTTCGAGCTATCAAAGTTCTACTGTATTAATTGTAAATTTAGAATCTATCCAGCATGTGGTTTCACACATTCAGAGTTTCTGTGAAGTCAAACCAAGATGCAAGTTATTATTGTAAAACTAGAATCTATCCATTATGTGGTTACACACAGTTAAAGTTTCTGTGAAGTTAAACCAGATGTAAGTTTAAATTGTAAATTTAGAATCTTTTTAGTATGAAGTTTAACACAGTCAGAGATTCTTTGTAATTTAACCAAAATGTAACATACATGTATGATTGTAAATCTAGAATTTATCCAGCAAGTGTTTTCACACATTTAAAGTGTTTGTGAAGTTAAACCAAGATGTAAGATATGTTTATATCTAGAATCTATCCAGTGTCTAGTTTCACACATTTACAGTTTTTGTTTTGTGAAGTTTAACCAAGATGTGAGATATGTTTGTATATCTAGAATCTATCCAGCGTGTGGTTTCACACATTTGAGATCTTGTGAAGTTTAACCAAGATGTAAGATATGTTTGTATATCTAGAATCTATCCAGCGTGTAGTTTCACACAATTAGAGTTTTTGTGAAGTTTAACCAAGATGTAAGATATGTTTGTATATCTAGAATCTATCCAGCGTGTAGTTTCACACAATTAGAGTTTTTGTGAAGTTTAACCAAGATGTAAGATATGTTTGTATATCTAGAATCTATCCAGCATGTGGTTTCACACATTTAGAGATCTTGTGAAGTTTAACCGAGATGTAAGATATGTTTGTATATCTAGAATCTATCCAGCGTGTAGTTTCAAAAAATAAGAGTTTTTGTGAAGTTTAACCAAGATGTAAGATATATTTGTATATCTGTATATCTAGAATCTATACAGCGTGTGGTTTCACACATTTAGAGTTTTTGTGAACATAAACCAAGATGTTAGGTATATTTGTATATCTAGAATCTATCCAGCGTGTGGTTTCACTGCATGGCTTGCTATACAGTCACAGTTTCTGTGAAGACAAGAGAAGATGCATGGTTGTATATCAAGGATTTGTCACAAACTTGTTGTTTTGCACAATCCCAGTGCTTAGTGGTGTTAAATCAAGGTGTAAATGTAAAACCTATATAATATGGTTTAAACAGCCCATGAGTTTCTGTGAGATAAAATTTCTGTCAAATGATTGATAGGTTTTGCATTTCATAATGTACACTAACTTGCTGTTTGTAAGTAGAGTGAGTGTGAGTGCTCTACAGTCTGTTTTTGTTGCCTACCTTTGCAAAGAAAAGCAGAAGAACATGATAATCTGTCTGTCCATACCAGGCCTTCTAAAATTCCAAAATACAAATCGGTCCAGGTTTTTTACTACCGTGAGAATCGTACTTATTTTAAAAAAAATACTATATGCCTTTACATATATGCATACCCCACCCACCATGTCAGCTGCACCATGTATTTTCTCCGTTTATTAATTAATAGGGAACTATTTCAAGTTTATTTGTGTATTATTTATAACATACTTTATCACAATGTGTACATTTTAAT
Organism: Panopea generosa; assembly: GCA_029582155.1. Taxonomy (NCBI): domain Eukaryota; kingdom Metazoa; phylum Mollusca; class Bivalvia; order Adapedonta; family Hiatellidae; genus Panopea; species Panopea generosa. The sequence continues at coordinate 7,059,420 of CM055898.1, forward strand.
GACTGACATTATGTTTCCGCTTTACTGAATAATTTTCATTATAAATATTAAAAATTATCGAACCGGAAGTGTCGCAGTACCGGAAGCTGCGTGAAATAATCACCGTGGAAACCAATGTAACGGTTCATTCAACTTTTTATTTTTGATATGCGTTGTGCTGCAGCTAGCCACTACGTACAAGTACCAAAACCAACTCGTATATATAATTCAAGTTATTTAAAAAAAAAATGAAACAAACAAGTAACACTGCACATTTTATCAAATATTTTAATGACGCAAACAATATTCGGTCCCGCCGTCCCAGCTTTGGCTAGCGGTATATCAAAGAAATTACGGACGCAAACACAATCTTTTGATGAACCGACAGAGCGCTATGGGTCGCTGATCACACATCGAAGGCGTGCTACACAGCGATAGACTCTTCCGATAAACTCCCCCTAATATAGTTAATGGTTTAGTCCAAATTGACATCATTTCGCACAGCAGGTGACAAAACAATTGGATTATTGGGTTAAATGATATTGCCGCAAGGCGTATTTCACAGGTCAGTATGGCATGGTAAGAGCAATTTATGAGATTTTATATGACCGATAGAAAATATCTGGACCGATTTTTTATCAAACTTTGAAAATATCTGGACCGATTTTTTATTAAACTTTGAAACGAAAACCGGTTTTGAACTTCAGAAATCCATCCAAAAACCGAAAAAACGGCAATTTTAGAAGGCCTGGTCCGTACATCAGTTACAACTTGGTTTGTCAGATTAACACAGTTTGGATTTATGTTGTGATTCTCTGATAACTATCAACATTATTTGGACATGACCGATCTATCATGTTATTTCTCCAGCAATTATCCCCCCTTTCAGATTTGACAATTTTCATCAAGGGACTTGAATTCATCTTAGTTATTTATTTTCATAAATTGTAATCACTCTTTATACTGATACAATATATTTTATTTTAGTATCAAGTCAGGATAAATCTCTAGTGGACATTCTAGCAGCTCTGGCAAATGACACGCCCACTAAGTCTTCCCAGGATGCAGTAGTGGATGCTTTGATGTTGGAGGATCATGATAGTGTATTGTCGCAGACTTCACAGCCACAAAATACAGAGATGGACGAGGAAGATGAAGCCGAGGAGCTGGAGATGTCACAGAGAGTAGGGGATGCTGAAGATGTCTGTGATGAGGACAAGTGAGTTATCAAGTTAATCTTTACTTTTATCTTGACATCTGGGTTAGGCTCAGTAACATTGATAGCATATTTACTAATTTATCGTATAAGCTTATATGAAATCACTTGAGCTGGACAGCAGTGCAGTGGATAATGTGTTGGCCACTCATGCTAGATGAGGCGAGTTCAATCCCGAGCTCTACCTGTTGGCCTTGTGAAAACAATGCTTAGTACAAGTTCTGTAAAGAGGCAGACTCGAGATCAGATCCAGTTAAAATAAATAAATAGGAGTTGTTTGTTTGTGTAAAACAGTTATTGAGTGTTGTTTTGGGAAGCTATCAGGTCAATTCCAGGATCAAACCCACGACCTCGAACGTGAGTGGCTAATACTTCTGCACTACTATTAACAATTATGAAGTAAATACACTAACTAAACCCTAAAAAACATTGTTTCTGATTTTATGGCCAATGTTACATTGTGTCACTGCTTCGTTGTTTTGTATGTAAAAACACACTCTGCTTGTCAGTCCTGTATAGTATATTCATGCTTCATTTAAAATTTAGAAATGTTCAATATCGGAATCTGATAGAGATGAATCAATGTCAATTCTGTTCTCTTTAAAGCTTTTTGACAACTCGGTGACTTTAACCCTTTACTCCATAGATATGTGTTTTCCCACACCAATCACAAAATGCCTTTGAAAACAGTGCAGGAAGAGTTCAGATTGCTCGTAACGAGCAATCTGAACACTTCCTGCACTGTTTTCCACTCTGTCAGTTAATATAAACATAATTCACCCAATTATTCAAAAGCCTTCTATATTAGGTGTCCAAAGGTGTCTATATAAGGTGTCATAAGGCGTCTATATTAGGTGTCCAAAGGCGTCTATATTAGGTGTCATAAGGCGTCTATATTAGGTGTCCAAAGGCGTCTAAATGAAGTAATAGGTTAAGGGAATTTTTTTGTGTATTTTGTGATCTTGATGGTTCAATGCAACACTGTTCTACTTCCTTATTTGTTTAAATGTAGATAGAACCGTGTTGCAATGACATGCCATTCTGGTGATTTTTACTCATCACGCCAATTATTGATGTCAATTTATTGGTGAGAGGAAAGGCATATAAAGAACTTAAAGAGGAAAATACAAAAAGATTATATTTTTTTCTTGCAAAATTGGTAAAAAATGATCACAATCGGGGCTCAGTAATAGGGTCAGTCGGAAAACCTTCGTTAAATGTTGAGAAGGATTGGTATTCATAAATACATTAAACTTAGTTTTAAGGTTACTGACTACAGCCCTGATCCTTGCAAATTAAATTCTCTGTTAATTGATTTATTCCTCAAGTCGAGTTACATGGTTGGCGTATATATCATATTGGTATATAAAACAGAGTATGGTTTCTCTAGTCCGTGTATAGTGTATACTTCCAACATATTGATGTTTAAGAACTTGTATTTTCATAGTGGCATAATTGTATGACTTGTAAAGCATAAGAATTAATGCAAAAAAATTGTTGCTTTCAAAAGTATTTTTTGCAATGATTTCAAGGTTTGTATATTCCTTGGAGGTTTATATATGGGTGAGCAGTGCCTTGAAGTGATAACAGGCATGGGGAGTGATAAAGCCTGGGTGAGCAGTGCCTTGAAGTGATAACAGGAATGGGGAGTGATAAAGCCTGGATGAGCAGTGCCTTGTAGTGATAACAGGCATGGGGAGTGATAAAGCCTGGGTATGCAGTGCCTTGTAGTGATAACAGGCATGGAAAGTGATAAAGCCTGGATGAGTAGTGCCTTGTAGTGATAACAGGCATGGAAAGTGATAAAGCCTGGGTGAGCAGTGCCTTGTAGTGATAACAGGCATGGGGAGTGGTAAAGCCTGGATGAGCAGTGCCTTGTAGTGATAACAGGTATGGGGAGTGATAAAGCCTGGATGAGTAGTGCCTTGTAGTGATAACAGGCATGGGAAGTGATAAAGCCTGGGTGAGCAATGCCTTGTAGTGATAACAGGCATGGAAAGTGATAAAGCCTGGATGAGTAGTGCCTTGTAGTGATAACAGGCATGGGAAGTGATAAAGCCTGGGTGAGCAGTGCCTTGTAGTGATAACAGGCATGGGAAGTGATAAAGCCTGGATGAGCAGTGCCTTGTAGTGATAACAGGCATGGGAAGTGATAAAGCAGGCATGGGGAGTGATAAAGCCTGGATGAGCAGTGCTTTGTAGTGATAACAGGCATGGGAAGTGATAAAGCCTGGATGAGCAGTGCCTTGTAGTGATAACAGGCATGGGAAGTGATAAAGCAGGCATGGGGAATGATAAAGCCTGGGTGAGCAGTGCTTTGTATTGATAACAGGCATGGGAAGTGATAAAGCCTGGATGAGCAGTGCCTTGTATTGATAACAGGCATGGGACGTGATAAAGCCTTGATGAGCAGTGCCTTGTAGTGATAACAGGCATGGGAAGTGATAAAGCAGGCATGGGGAGTGATAAAGCCTGGGTGAGCAGTGCCTTGTAGTGATAACAGGCATGGGAAGGCTTTGTAGTGATAACAGGCATGGGAAGTGATAAAGCCTGGATGAACAAGCATGGGAAGTGATAAAGCCTGGATGAGCAGTGCCTTGTCATGATAACAGGCATGGGAAGTGATAAGGCCTGGATGAGCAGTGCCTTGTAGTGATAACAGGCATGGGACGTGATAATGCAGGCATGGGGAGTGATAAAGCCTGGGTGAGCAGTGCTTTGTAGTGATAACAGGCATGGGAAGTGATAAAGCCTGGATGAGCAGTGCCTTGTAGTGATAACAGGCATGGGACGTGATAAAGCAGGCATGGGGAGTGCCCTATAGTGATAACAGGCAGGGGAAGTGATAAAGCCTTGAAGTGCAGTGCCTTGTAGTGATAACAGGCATCGGGAGTGATAAAGCCTGGGTGAGCAGTGCCCTATAGTGATAACAGGCATGGGGAGTGATAAAGCCTGGGTGAGCAGTGCCTTGTAGTGATAACAGGCATCGGGAGTGATAAAGCCTGGGTGAGCAGTGCCCTATAGTGATAACAGGCATCGGGAGTGATAAAGTCCAAGGGCCATTGTCATTCTCGGGGGCTGTTACCACTACAAGGCAGTGCACACAAATTTATCAACTTATTTAATACAGGTGTTACTAAATATTATTTATACACATACTAGTCTGAAACGAAAAAAATATAAAAAAATGATGAAAACAAAATAAATATGGTACTGATGCACGTTGAACTCACAGTGTCAGATTGATAAAAATAACCAAATGCATTTTTGAGGCATGAAGTCATTAGCTTGATACTTTAAGATAGTTGTTTACTTTTTAGTTTTAATATGAGAATTTGCTACCATTAATTTGTTCATTTGTTTACATGTGAAACACTAAACTTAAATGTATGTAAACACTTACCATAGTAGCATTTTTAATTCACATACACTCTTTCTTTCCCCATGCCATTGACCTTTGACTGGGGCTGTTATCAAAATTACGATTTTTGGTAGTGATATTACCCTGCCTAAGTGAATTCTGGGTAGTGAGAATGCCCTGCTTATGGGAATTATGCGAGGAAGGTGAGCTCATTTCAGTAGTGATAAAAGACAGAATTTTGTGTAATATACGTTACTATATTTAGTAACACATGTTCTAATGACATTTATTACAGAGACAAGGTTGATGCACATTATGACATGACTGGCATGGATGACACATGGGGAGATTCCCAGTTACAGACTGCTGTCACTTCTTCTGATGATGATGATGATGACAGTGATGCTAACAGTGACATTATACCACAATATGATGGACCCATAGATGAAAAAACTCAAGGTTTGTATTGTGTCTTAATTGTTTTTTTTAAAAAATGTTCTGAAAAAGTAGAATCTCAAAAGCTATAAAAATTATGTAAACAAAGTCCAATATTGCTACATTATATTTATCTCCGTCTTTAAGGTAAAGACTTGACAATAATTGTGTCTCCCCCTCACGAAAAGGGGATAAGGGAAGCATTAATGTCTGTCCATTTACATAACTCTCTCAATCTCACAATAACTAATTTTGCCCCCTCCCCCTCCTGCAAACAAAGAGGTGGGTTTATAGAGTAACTCTGCCAGCTGGTCAGTCTGTTGGTTGATCATTTGGTCTGTCAGTAACTTGTGAAGCAAACTACTTCCACATGCTGGATTGATTCTAAATTTACAAACAGTTGACTTGAAGCTTTGCATACGTAATCCATATCAACTGGAGATGTGCTTTTGCAATTTTTGTGAACTGATTTTATTCCATGCAGAGTAATTAATTGCCCTTCCCCTTAGTTTCCTTATGGGGTGAACCACTTCTGCATAGTACATTTGCTCACTTATCATATTTCAATTCTTGCCTTATGAAGTGAACCACTTCTGCATAGAACATTTGCTCACTTATCATATTTCAATTCTTGCCTTATGGAGTGAACCACTTCTGCATAGTACATTTGCTCACTAATCATATTTCATTTCTTGTGGAGCAAACTACTTCTTCAATTTTCAGGAAATTGAGTTGTTACTAAATGCATACATAACAACATAGATATGTTACTCAAATTTCATGACCCTGACTAAATGTCAGGCAGTTATTGCCCTTGTGCTTTTATGTGGTGCTGACATAATTCCATGCAGAGTTATTGCCCTTGCTTCCAAATTGTAATTCTTGTGAGGGAAACTACTTCCACAATTTTCGGACGATTGACTTGAAACTTTACCAAGCTTAAAATCATCAATGATACAAATTCTGTAACTGGGCACTGACATTTCTTACAGGAAATACCTTAAAATTTGTCAAAGTACAAAATGTAAAGAAATTTGTGAAACAACAAATTGTAAAATTTGTAGTTAAGCAAATTATTTGTCGATCAGCAGATAATGTGTCAATTTGCAGATTTTTCTTGACCAGAATATTATATTTACAGATTGACCATTAACAGGAACAGTATTACTAGGATGGCTTTAATAGTCGTAATTGCTATATTTTATAACAGATAAAATAGACATGGTTTATTTGTGTTACAGGAGATCTGAAGCAGCACATTGCCAAACGACTTGGAATGCGAGGTCCTGTGTTTAGCATGACTGGTCGAGGAAATAGTTGCCAGAATCACATGAGTGGGTATGGTGTCCATGGTAACATGGCACCACAGTATAACCCTCAGTATGGACGGGATTATAGAGGGGGACCAGGCCAAATGTCACAACAACAGTTCTCACCAGGAGCCCAGCCTGACTGGAGTCAGAAACAAGCACTGTGGGGAGCTGGTGGTGGGATGTACCCCTCACATCATAGCACCCTGCAGCAGTCACCTAACAGTATCCGTCAGTCACCAAGTAAGATTCCATTGTCAGGCAGCATATCAGCCAGTCATCTACAACAGTTGCCTGATAACATGTCTTCAGGTCATTTGCAACAGTTGCCAGGCAACATGTCACCAGGTCACTTGCAACAATTGCCTGGTAACATGTCTCCAGGACGCATGCAGCAGTTGCCAGGTAACATGTCTCCAGGCAGTATGCACCATTCTCCGGGGAGTATGCAACAATCTCCCACAATGCTGAGTCCATATGGCAGCCAGAATGCACAACAGATACCCCCTTTTTCTGCAACGGGGAATCCTGTTAACTACAGTAGTTACATAGACTCTCAGTACAAGGGGAACCAGCCAGGTCAAAGTATGTCTGATATATATTCTGTTGGAACAGCATCAAGACAACCTGGGTTTAATCAGAACCAGCAAACATACAGTGGACAACAGTTGTATCGTATTCAGCATTCTTCTAGTCACTTAGAAATGGATAGTCATAAACACATGCCAAAATCACCAAGTCGTAACAATGCATCTGGTGTGAATATGTTTGGAGAAAGACCACAGCCTTCTCGGGTTCAATGCCAACAACAGAGTCCTCGGCAGCCTACATCTGGGCAGAAGAAGGCTTTGCATCATTATTCTGCTTCACCACAAATGACAAGTTCCTCATTTACACCTTCTTCAGAGGGTTATATGATGCCTTCACCAGATACTGCTGCTTATGTGGTCAGACGGCCAAGTTCAGAAACTCGCCGAATGTCAAATTCTATGTCCAGATCTTCTTCTTTATCTGAGGAGAGTTTTGGTCTGAACACACTTGGAGGTTTATTACCAACATCCCCATCACAAGACTCAGACTTGTTGTCCCCATCAACACCTGTGTCAGAAACACCTGTGCCATCAGGTCAGTTGAAGACAGCAGTGCCACCATCATCGGGCTACCATTTGAAGAGGCCAGGGGGAATGGTCCCAATGGGTGACTATACAAACATAGACAATCACTCGCTGTTACATCCACCGGCCAAGCAGTCACGGCAATCACAACGACCACAAGATCTCTATATATCACAGCAACAGGTATCGCAGCGTATGGCATCTCCTGTTTTATCCCCCTCGCCAAATATGTACCGTGTACAGAGAACATCTCAACATCTGAATGCTTCAAACTTTGCTCAATCTTCTGCTCAAAACAGTGCTCAATCCAGTGTGTCAACACCACATAATCTAACAGAGCTTGATTCACCGAACTCTGCTGTAGACTTTCTAGTGAATACATTTCATAAACCAGCAAGTGCTAAAATTGGACAACAGAATCACAAACTTACGGATAAACCAATCAGTGTGGTGACATCTGAATCAAAGGATACCTCTTCAAAACAGTCAGAGCAACCAATGATGGGGCCGATTTCCAGATTTTATGCCCAGAAAAAGTTGCTTATGTACGAACAGATAAGTCCCCCTGCCACTCCTGTGGGAGATGTTGACAAAGTAAACAAAAGACTTATGTCGCCAAGCCCAAGCAGTAACTTGTCAGATCCCCAGATGAGCCCGCTACAGAAGTTACTTCTGGAACCATGTACATCTCCTCCGCAGACCAAACCAGAGCTTACACCACTTCAGCGGAGCTTGAGCAGAAGCTCTTTATCAAGTCTGTCACCTGTAAATTCAGAAAAAGTGTCGGAAAAACAGAAACATTCTTCATTGGAATCATTGTTGTTAAGGTCGTCTGGTGATGAGAGCAGAAAAGATCCAAACCTGACCAGTCCTGCAGTAAGTCAAGACTCATCGGCTGATTCTAAACTTTACAATTTGCTTGCTGCGAAAAGTCAGTCAGATGGTCAAGTACTGAATGACAGTCAACAAGACTTGTTTGCTGACTCCATTCTGACATCCAACAACGAAGAGAATTTGTCAAATGTTTCAATATTTTCTGATGGTAACAGAGTAAACAGGGTGGAAAGTAATGCTAGTGATACTCTTGCATCATTGCTGGATGAAAGTTTTGAAACACAAGAAAGCAGCAATAAGCAGATGAGTCTCCAGACAGAAGCAAACCAGTTGTTCAATTCAATTGGTGGAAACAAAACATTGGATAAGTCGGACAGTTTTGCATCACTGTCAAGTCTTGAAAACTTTGTAGGCAGTGTGCAAAAGGATAATACAGATTATGGTGTCAATTTTGCCAAAACTGAAACAGCTAATAAAGGTCCCTCTCAACAGACGTCATTCCTGTCTCAGCTTAATGACTTGGATAACTTTGATACACAGCCATTTCAACAGTTACAACAACAACATCAGCAGCAGCAACAGCAACACCAACAGCAACATCACAATGACTACAATTTTTCCAATTGGCCACAGTATGCATCGCCAATGAGTAAGACGAGCAGTCAGATTCCTGGGTTAGTGCCAAAAAAGAGAGGCAGACCGTCTTTAAAAAAATCAGTCAGTGTACCTGGTCAACCTATAGCAGAAAAGAGAAAAAGAGGAAGACCAAGAAAGAACAGCGCAAGCCCTGCTTCAATGGGTAGCAGTGGCTCATCACCTCGTGCAATGTTGTCTCCCAGTGGGCAACAGTTTCAGCAAAGTGGACAACAATATCAGCAGTTTTCCAGTCAAAATTCATTTATGAGCAATGATTCAATGCAGCAGCAATACATGTCTAACCAACAAAACTTCCAGCAGTTACTTCAGGAACCTACAAACCAAGGTCAGATGAATCAAGGACAGTCATATCCAGTATCCATGGATCATGGACAGTCACTGGTAGGTCATATGAATCAAAGAGAATCACAGATGAATCCAGTCAGGTCACATATCGGTCATCCAGGACTGACACAACTTTCTGGTCAGTTGAATAGAGGACAATCACAGATGAGTCATGGGAAATTGGCTCAAGGTCAGTCAAAGATGAACCAACAACATACTGGTCAAATGAATCAAGATCATTCCCAGATGCCAATTAATCGAGGATTGGAACAACTTACAAATGAAATTAATGAAGGCCAGTCTCGAATTAATCAAGGGTTGGAACAACTCTCTGGTCAGATAAATCCAGCACAGTTACAAACAAACATGGGGCAGGAGCAGGGACAAATGAACCAAGGTCAGGCACTACTTTCTGATCAGACACACCAAGGGCTAGATCAAATGTCTGGTCAACTGAATCAAGTGCAGTCTTTTGCAGATGAGTTGGATCAGGACCAGAGTCTTATGGGTCTGATAGATGAAGGACAATCACATACAAATCAAATGGGTGGGGGACAGTCATTTTCAAATCAGCTAAATCAAGGACAAACAAATCCACTTCATATGATAGAACCATTGGATGACCAATCATCGTTTTCCTCTTATGGCATTTCAGAGCAGAATCAGCATTCCACAGCACATGGGATGCAACAACAGGGAAGTCAGCAATTTATCCCTAGTCAGCAGTATCAGTCTGACCAGCAGTATCCGACAAATAGAGGGTTCCAGCAGCAGTTTAATAATCCAGCCAACCAACAGTATCAGCAAGATGGGAGTTTTTTTAACCAATCTGTAGACATGCAACATGCACAAACAACAGATGCATTCTTCACAAATTATAATACAGAAGTTGACAATGTGATGTCTACAATAGATGCATCTCAACTGGCGCAAGATCCAGAGACTTCACAGCAGCAACAGCAGTTCTATAAATTAAACAGTCAAAGTACAACGAGTTGTACCAATCAACCTCAAATTCATTCAGCGGTAACCAACCCAGCAGCTGATCATCAGACAGAGAAGGATTTTCGGTTGATTACATTACAAAGTATGGCTCATCAGGATACTTTGGTACAGAGTAAGCATAAAGCTGCTCGTCCGATGGAGAAATCAAGCATAACAGAGTTGATTCGTTACAGAGTCCGTCCACCACCAAAGCCTTCACCAGCTTACACATACAGGTTCAAGGTTCCAACACCGGTGTACAAAAGACTGAAGTTTAGGTTAAAGCGTGATGATTCTTCAAATGATCATATTGATTTTGTAAGAATGCATCCAAAAGATGCCAGGAAGTATAGCTTGTTGAAAATTGGCAGAGAGGTTGTGAGGTTAAAGAATTTGTCTTTTGAAAAGATAGCAAAGCTAAAAGAAGATCTAGAAGCTGGTGTAAATGTTGAAGCTATCCCATCTGCTCTTAGAATGGTTGATGTGGCAAATATACCTGTTCAGACATCAATTATTTCTGATTTGTTGTCCTGTGATAGTCCTACAAATGATAAAACTATGGAATCTGACAGTGCCTTAGCAATGCAGCAAGAGGATTCCATAACAATGACACATAGTCATTATCAACAGTTCCCTTTAATTCACAAAGGAAATAATATCCTGGTTAAAAAACAACGAAAAAACTCTGATTTAAAAGAGAAAAAGCATAAAAGTATGTTTGACAGTAAAAATATTTCCAATATACCTCATCTTAAGAAGTATAGAGCAGGGTTTTCATACTTTGGTAAGGGGAATGTTGGTAAAGCTACAAATGTGAAAGTGAGACAGCGTCATCCTGTGTTGGGTCCAGATTATGAAGATGATGAAGACATAGTTCTTAGGGATGTTAGTCTGACAGAAGCCACAGATGGAACTCTGACTCCAATAAAGTCTAGGACACCAGTTGCAGGGAGAAGTCCTGCTCACTCTGGTGGACAGATAGCAGAAATTGAATCGCAGGATAAAGAATTCCTTGATACAAAATTGAAATCTTTGGAATATGAACTTGACTTGAATCAATCAAATAATTCTCAAATGTTTCAGGAGGATTTGTTTGTTCCAAAAGAAAGTGAAAATACAGAATATGGTAGCACTACTGAGGAAGAAACAGATGATGACCATATGAATGAGGAAAACGATGTTAATAAAGACAATAAAAAAGAAGACATTGAAAGTGAAGTAGATAAAAATGAAGACAATGACAATGAAGAAGATGAAAATACAGATGATATATCTGATAGCATATATAAAATAACTAAATGTGATAATGTCTGTGTTAAGGTGGAGTGTGACAGTCTTGACTCCACAAGTGATTTATTAGATGGAACTAAAATCAGTGATGCTGCTTCTCAGGAAAATATGACTGACGAAGTAGATCATATAGGAGATGAAGACAGAAGTGACAGGTATAAACATGATAGTATTAATGTAGATGAAATTGAGACACCAGTGAGACAGTTTGAACTTGACACTAATTGTGAAAAAAGTGTTTTAAATGATCTGATAAAAAAAGAACCTGATGAAAGTGGTGATAATGGTGAAAATGTTAATAGTACATACAAAAAACAACAAGAAAACAAAGAAATGTTTAAGAAAGTGGTAAATTGTGAAACATCAGTTGATCCTATTACAAATCAAATGTATAGACCTAATAACAATAATGAAAACTTTGAAGATGGATTTAGCGATATAACTGGATCAGAAAAAGATAACATTCATAGCACAGTTGATAATTTAATTGAAAATATACATGCCAACAATGCTGGGGTGTTCTTTGGGAAGTTCAAGAAACATTTTGAACAAAAAGTTGTGAGACAAAATGCTTCTATTGATGAGAAAAGTGAAAAATATGTTGAATGTTTAGACCTCAAACATTTGAAATCAGTGTCAGTAAGGTTGTCTCGCTCCAGATCTAGTAGTTGTGAGAGCAGAAGTGTCTCAAATAAACCAGAATCTAGGAGAAGCTCCATTGTCAAAACAGCTGACAGTATTCTGATAAATAAAGCATTATCTAGCTCCTATATCAATTCTAAAAGGCAAGTTAGTTCAGATAGCAGTGACAATAAGACTGAATCAAAACGTCGGAAAAGGACCTCTTATTCAGCAAATAGCAGCATTGCTGGGTCTCGTAGGAGCTCTTATAGTTCTTCAACTGAAAATGAGTACAAAAGGAGTAAATCAAAAAAGAAAGAGAAGAAAAAATCTTATCGGACAGATTCTGATTCAGATGGTATTCCAGGAGTTGATTATATAGTTACGGGGAAGTTTAAAGGTCACAAAGAGATGAAAGTTATTTTAAACAAAGTGAAGCTGGACAATTCCAGGGAGTGTGTAAATGTGAATGAATTCATGAATATATGTAATGAAGTTGAAAAAGATGGATTTTATAAGAAAGTTAAATCTAGATTAAAGAAACGAACAAAAAGACACAATAGTGGAAACGGAGATCTAAAAGTAAAAAAAGTAAACCCTTCAAAACCTGTGTCTGGTTATTCAGCTGAATTTGAAAAGTTTTTACTAGCTACCAGTCAACCAACAAGTGAACCATATGATGATGAACCTCATGGTAAACCAGCTTTTTTAGATAATTGCAAAATGGATGGTAGTGAAATATCTGAGTTGGAACATTTTAAAGCTAACTGTGAAAATGATATAGGAGAAGTTATGAGTGAAGAGGATTTAGTTGAGCAAGAAACTGAAGAATTAAATGAGCAAGAAACCGATAGTGAAGAAACCAATGCTAAAAAATTGCAATGCAAACAAAGACCACTGGGTGGAACAGTGCTGCATGAATGTAGACAACCAGATGGTACATTCAAGTATGAATGTATGCAACCAGATGGAACAATGTCACATGAGCATCAACAACCAGATGGAACGACAGTAGCTGTTTTACCACAGGAGGACAATGTAGGTGAGTGTCTGTTTACATGTTTGTGTTTTAATGTTCATGATTGCAGTTGTTGGTTTAAAAAAAATAAAATGTTAATTTCTACTTCCACAGGGTTAAAAGATTTTTCTAGTACAAGTGATGATGAAAGCGATGAGAGACATAAATGTAAAAAGCAAAAAACTGTTGACAATAACAGAAATAAAGCGGACATAAAAAAAAGAAGAGGGAGTACCATACATGATAGAATGGGAAGAGCATTTTGTGGAAAGAAAACTCGTAGAAAAAGACAACGAACTAGACAAAATGCTAAGCCTTCAAAACTTATGTCTACTTTATCTGTGCTTCATGATGCTACTATGGAAAAACTTACCTGCAGTCAAAGTTTTAATAACATATCTAAGTCAACAAATCGGTCACCTCTTAAAATCAGGGACCTCTCAGAAATTGATAGTCCAATTAAAACAGTGTCTAGATTGGATCTTGGTAGCCAAGTGACTGTTGATGGTGCAATAGTAGTAAATTCAAGAATGAAAAGTCCAGACTTTGAATTGTATGCAGATAAAACTGATGACCATGAGAGAGGTTTTGATGATGCTATGTATAAACTAGCATATTACTCACCACCATTATCAGATAATGGGAATTCTTCTCCTCCACAACCTCTCTCTCCTGAGGAATTGAAATCATCTGATTGTGAAAAGTTGGTGGAACACAAAGAACAAAAGTTAACTCTGGCTGACATTGTTAAGTCTGTGAATAATTCAAACAACCCTATGTTAGGTGAACAATTTTATGAAACACCGGCCTCAAGTGTTGAAACTGTGAAATCGAAAGAAAATTCTCCAAAGTCAGCTTTTGACATAGATGGACATAATTTCTCAAAAACTGAAAGCTCTACAATCAAGTATTCACCTGTGAAAACAGCAGTTGCAAAAGTTGCTCAGCTAACATTGAAAGACATTAAATCATTCTGTGAAGAGGAGAATGCATTAAAAATGACATCAAGTGATCATACGTCACCCCCAGATTTGGGACCACCCGTCATTCAGAAATATTCACCTCGTAAAGATATCTCTAGAAGTAGCCCATCTCCACCACTTTCTCTAAACAAACATTCCTTAGCCAGTGAAACAAAACTAGATACAGAGAGAAGCAATCTGGATGGAGCTGAGTCACCTTCTGAGGATAAAAACAGAAGTGTTCCACCTTTTCTAACACCTTGTCAGTCGCCTCGTGTTCCGCTTTCACCAAGAGCAGCTCAATCACCACAGGTTGTAAGTGATAATAAAGGAGAAACAAGAGGAGGTGGAAGTTATTTTAATTTGAGCTTTGAGTCTGAAACAAAACTGAAATCTGGACGATCACCAGGTGCAAGTAGTGCTGGATCAATCAATGTGATTCATAGTGAACAGTTCAGTGATATAAGTGATGAAAGTGATGATGATTTGGATTATTGTGCCACTTTAAGTCTCTCTGTGGGAAATACGTCACCCAGGTTACCACTACAGAATTGTAATAATGAAAGTATCTCAGGCACTAATGCAAGCTCTGAAGCATGTAACAAAGAAAGAAAATTGAAAGAAATTAAAGAATTTGAAGAAAGGCACAAACACTCTGATGAAAACAAAAACAGCATTTTTAAACTTTTGACCTTTAAACATAAAGCTAAATCATTAAATAAAATCTTGAATCTGGAACCGAAAGAAAACTCAAACTTTCATAGATCAGATAATCATAGAAATTTTGTTCAAGTCAACAACCCTTTTAGCTCAACTGAATTGCATGTGGGTAAAACTTCAAACTCCTCAGACACTGGCTTTGTGGAGAAGAGTGAATTTGAAACAATGGAAGATTCAATTGATATGAAAGTCAGTTTAGATCATTGCAGTTCACCATGTTTGGTGAATTCAAATGGGAAAGTTAACTTGCATGATCATTTTATGAAATCACAGGTGTCTAGTGGCCTTGATTTCAGTAAAAATAAAAGCTTTTCATTACCAAATGAAGAATTGGAGTTTAAAAGAAATACAATGGATCACAGCTTAAGTAATGGAAAAGTTTATCCAGATCTTAGAAATTTGAGAAACACTTCGGTCAGTTCATCATTTCCATTTACACAACAGAATTCCTTATTGAATGTAAACACAGCTGGGTCTCAAAGAAATTTTTTTGATAACTTTAGTTTGTCACATGAAAAATTGAGTAGACATTTTGAGATGGGAGCAAATAGTGGAGACTTGTTTGAGTCGTATTCAGGACTGAGTGACAGTAGTAACCATAGTAACCATAGTGATCGGTCACAGCATTCTTTCAGTCGTTCTCGGTCGGACTTGCATGCTAAACCAGACTACAGCATTGTGAGGAATAGCAAATTAAGTAATTCTATTATCAGAAGTGTTGCAAACCGGATTAATGCAAGACAAAAAATAAACTGTGATTCTGTTATACAAATGAACAATCACTTACCTGTGACAGAGTTTGGCACAGGGGAAGGAAAATCAAAAGCAAATATGAAAAAATCAAATCAGGGTCAAAGCTCAAGGTCAAATATACAAAGTTCAGGGTTAGGAAGCTCAGGTTTAAGTGGTGGTCAGGGTGATATTTCTGACTATCACGACAACACCCCAAAAGGTCATGATCACACCAAACATGGTAGCCATGATTACAGCGAAGGTAACCAAGTGATTACACCGCTGACTCCACCTCCAACACGAGAGAGTATTCACCATTCAGCCAATCAATATGGTCTGCCTTCTGTTCAAGTGACTGGTGCATTCTTCAGTAACCATGGAGATGCGTTGGACAAACCCAGGTATATTGTGTGGCATGATCATCTTTGACAACCATCATCATTTACGTCATTAGTCATATTTAGTCATCACCGCTTGGTTTTTATTTCTTCTTTGTTTGCACCTTTATTTACTGTTTTAATTTATACATGTGTTGCAATTATATATACCTGTGATGGTATATATTCAAACCATCGCCTATTCTGCTACTCAGATCATGCATGCAAATATTTTATTTTTAACAAACCATTACTGTATGCATTGCTTTCACTACTTACTGGATTGATGTGCATTATACAATTGCTTGCAAAGAGTTACGGTTTTGATTTCATCAAAGACAGCTTCTTGTTTATGTCATGTATCTATCATAGTTAACTAAAGTCTAATTAGTTCTGCTGACTAATGGCCTTAACAGCTTATGTAATGACTCGTTAAGCAGTTCTGAAAGTAATTTATTAGAAATCATCATAAGTTATAGTTCTATCAGATTTGTATAAATGATGTCTTTGGGGTTAAAATGACCCTGTCCTAGGGAACCAATATGGGGATGCCTATGTAGGATTTGTATGTGAAACTGAAAATGTCCAATTTATACATCAGTCCATTACTTTTGATATTCATGGATACATTAATACCTATTATAACATATATTGTTATTTTTCACAGACCATTTAGGGGGCATGCGACACTTACCAGTGACATTTCTTGTTACGTTGTCTATTATATTTGTGATTCTAGTTATGAATTTAAACTAAATTTACTTCAGGCAATATATATAGTCCTATTTTAAATAATAAATGATAATTATTATAAATAAGAAAAAGCAATTTAAAAATAATGACCAGAATTGTTGTATATAGTAAGTATATTTTAAGATCTTAGATTTAAAATTATGATCTATTATGTTCTATCTAAAATTTAGCTCCAATCTTTATTTGTTAAATTCTTCTGTGTGGACAAATGGTCTAAGGCAGTCTTCTAACCACTGATTACCTATCATTCCTTATGTTGAGTGTTCTAGCCCAATTTGGTAAAAAAATTATGTGAGAAAGTTTGCCAGTTACTCTACATATTAATATAAAACATGTTTAATGATAATAATCACACATAAGAAGCTTGCAAAAACATTTGAATTTAATTTAAATTTTTCAATTGTTATAACAAAATTTTAATAAATTTGGTTGAAAATATCAAATTCGAATTTGGTAGTCATAGAAAAACTGCAATTTATAGAGTATCTTGTTATATCATACCGTGTAACATCGAGAACGAAGAGTAATTTGAAAAGTGATTAAAGGATTTTTTAAAACAGATCTAGATACAAATCTTATTGAAAAATACTTTTAGCAGTTTAGGAAATAAAATTAAACAAAAATTATGTGTTGTTGAAATACAAAATTTACAAATTGTTCTTTGTCTAATTTCAAATATGATTATAAGATAAGGAATTTCTTTATCCAGTTTCGGCATTAATGATATTGATAATTAGTCTATTGTCCTTTATTTGAGGATGTGTGATGGTACAGTGCACCTTTTGTCTGATTTTCTTTCTTTCCATGAGATTTCCTGGAATATATTTTTCTTCTGTAAAACATATTTTTTGTTCTCATCTTCTCAAATCAGTAATATCTGCACAATATACTTATTGTTGTATAGACCGGATTTGACTTCTGCCTGTTACATTGGGTAATTAAAGTGTCAGAACAATCAAATATGAATTAGTGTTAACAAAGAATTTGCTCAGCTAAACATTGACCTTTGATCGTTGTATTCCGTGAACATGTTTTTCCGCAAAATATAATACCAAAGCCACTTGCTCAGGGGTGGTGGGGGCACAATTTTTAGGGCTGGAAAGTTAATTAGGAGATATGTGGTATTGCAAAAAATGTTGTCACTTTGTTGTTTTGGCGATCTCCTGGCCATGTGTGCCATAACAGACACTCAAACAGGGTGGTTTCATATGAAGTCATTTTATTCACATGTTTATATATTTCTCAATAATTGTTTCAACTTTATATAAATTCTAAGTCACAGCTAGCATCTTAACCTCACGAAAGTCTATCTAAAACTAGCATGTTACTCTGAGCAAAAAACTGTATTCAACTGACCATTCCATTCTGTTTCTCACACTCCCAAAAATGCCTCGAGCCCTTTTCCATGATTGGTCAACTCATAACTATCTGACTATTGGTAAATTTCTTAATTACTTATTCCATATTAAACACACCCATATCTTATCCCCAACACCACCTGTCATCTTTAATTGGTGATAAGCCTAAGGAATATCTTGTTATATCATTTACATACAGTGACCTTTGATGTTAATGACTGTGTGAATTTGTATTTATTATAAGAATTCTTAACTACCATAATATAACACTTGTTTAATGATAAATAAAATTGTATGACTTTCTTGAATTAGTCCATTTAATAGTAAATATATTCTTTCATTTCTTTTACAATGGAACTATTTGAAAATAAATCGTATGACTAGAAACAATCTGTTCAATAAAATGCATTTAATGGCCAATTGAAACCTTGTGTAGGAAGAGATTAGAATCAAAATCAGCCATGGCTTTCTGCATAAGGTAGTTGGTGCTAGGGCTTTGGTTTAACTAATATTTCAAAATGATGGTGTTGCTATTTAACTTTAACTTAATATTGAATTGCAGGTCATTTTTACTGTATAAAACAGGCTAACAGCCAACCGCTTCATCTTATAATTAAGCACATTTTCCCCTTGAGACTTAACTCTTGATTTCATTCATATACATTTAAATGAGCCATTTCAAAGTTTAACTTGTAACTTTGTGGTTGTGTAAGGTTATTAACTACGTGCCTATCTAAAACATATTGCACAGATTTGTTCAGCTTTATCACACATGCACTTTAAGTGGAAACACTACCTGTCAGAGGTACACGCATTTGTGTAACCATAAAAGAATGGAAACACTGACTAATTATTAATATACTGTCCCACAGTGAATAATCAGGACATTGTTTCCTTCTATAGACTTGATATGGTTTTATGATCCTTAAAAATATGTTGAATGTTGTTTTTTCATTCAGTATATATTTACATTATATTTTCTGTTTTATATCAAACTAATAATATTTTTTTTCATTTTGATATTGTAAAGCAGATTTATATGTATGAAACGGTAATGTAAATGCTATTGTTGGAACAGTGACTCTGTTATCACGCTGAATAAAAGCATATGATTTTATGGAATCTAACGACACATGCCACATGAATCTCGTGCCATCGTCACCTTGCACAAGTAAAACAAAATCGTCAACTACATGAAATTTATATCAATATTTAGCTCTGACCTGGTGCAAATGATTTTCATTGGGAAATGAAATATAATGCTTTTAGACTGACTGTAGTAGAAATAGAAATATAGGAACATACATATATAGATAATATATATATATAAAGTGCATGAATGTAATTAGTATGTTTTTCCTGCTCAGACAAGCTTTGACATGGCACTCTTGCTCACAATCTCAGCTCTTCAAATGTGTTTAGAAATAGGATGGCATGAAGCTACCTATATATTTTCGAATGACACGTGTTTTATTTGAGTCTACAATATTGGTCTACTAATATTTACATGGGATTTGTGTGGTCTTTTATACTACTAAACCTCATTCTGCTTATGTTACTCAAACATAATGGAAACATTTTCCATTTTAAAAGTATTCATGTTTGCTGTCTCCTCTGATTTGTGATTTGACTCTGAAATGGGGTGTACTCGAGTACTGGTCAACCTTTCAGGATCCCAGGAAACTGTAGCAGTGGTTAGGGTAACTGATCATCTGTTAGCCCTCAATGGCATAAAAAATACGCTAAATATTCAATAAATCTGAAATTATGTAAAAAATATGTAATAAATTTGTCAGATTTATTAAGAATTAAAATGGGATAATATGTGTTTTTTTGAAAATTTATGCATGCTTTATAGAGGGTCAGTTTGAATAATAGTAACTTGAATTTTTGAAATTCAGTAGGTCAATTTGAATAACAGAAACAAACTTCTGCGATTGAAGTGGATCTGTATAAGAACGTAACAGTAATATGCATCTTTGAATCTAAGTAGGTCAGTACAAAATTTTAATGACCAATATACTTTGGTCACTTCTATCATGAGTTCTGCGTGAATAAGCTATTATTTTATTTTTAGGTATGCCTTGTATGAATATGTTATCTCACATTTTGCATTGATTAGTAACATTAGCATCGCCTATCACCTTTTTTCTAAAAATTAGCACAGATGTAGATTTTCTAAAATACATCCACACAGCTTCTTCTTTCAATAACATGTATTTAAATATTGTACCAGTACTTCTTTAATTGATTGATTAATTTACTTACTCATAATTACTATGATTAATCTGCATATCGTGTAATACTGTGCTGAACTTTATATCTTGTCATTTTGATAAGTAAAATAAACTTACTAACAATAAATAATGAATTTGAGAATGCAGATAAATGGTGCATTTACCATTCATTTCAGGTCATCTCTGTAGTAGAACACCATAAAAATAGTTTTCTAAAATTTTTGAAACAACATTATGCATGTTTTAGTTTCTGTAGATATTCGAATGATATTCACATGTTGAGATAACATATATTGCGAAGATTTATTGAACTTATTTAAATGTTTGATCTAGTCGGAAAGTAACTTTGTATTTTACGTAGGAGAGCCATGTCTATGGACAACACCCAGCTGAGTTGGTAGTCATATTTAACCTGAGTTTACTGTTAAAATAAAATACTATAATGTGTTTATTACTCTCCTGTGCTGAAAATATAGAAATTCCATAATATAATATTATAAGATTATGTAATCAGGCATTTAACATTGGGTTTATCTTGTGTATGTATATATCACTGTAGGGAACTTTTATTATACCACATTTGCCTTGCTTTGTTGATTGCATGCGGGTTTGTCTGTCTGTTGTAGGGAGGGAGGTGCTCAGGTGCTCAAGGTCCCGTCCACACTGGTGAGATCCTACCCATGATGCATAGCATGGACACATTACATATCACGCTTTTGTTCAGCCATCAGTGCACATATTTCAAATTTGATAAATATAAGAATATTTCTCTCCCTGTAAGGGCAGAAAGCTTTTTAATTGTTACGGAATATATAAAAAATTATATAACACATATATGAATAAGTCAGTTGGATGTTGTGTTTAATTATTTGAATAACACAAAAATATAGACATGTGACTTACTCCCTGGACAAAGCGTTATGAAGAAAACATTGTTATAGTCAACTGTGTATATTGCTGCTGTATAATGCTGATTCCGTGTATCTGAGGTTGAACAACAGCTGATATTGTGTACATGTTGTATTTTGTGTTTTCTTAAATTATTGTTAATGATTTGTCTTTTGAGATTCTCCCATACAGAATGACAGTGAGTTTGATAAGATTTAACCCCAGTAATTTTAAAAAAAAAAATTGTAATATCTAATTCGTCTTTACTCTGTGACTTGAACATGTGACCCAAATAATAATGTTGTGCCTTTCTGGTTTAGATTACAATGTGAGGTGTTTAAAACTTGGTGTACATTTCTATGATTGTGAAAGTTAAAGCTGTATACAGTCAAACCTGTCTTAAGCAGCCAGTCAAGGGAAGGAGCAAAAGTGGCCTTTAAAGACAGGTTGTTGCTTAATACATTTAAATTTGCTCTGAAAACATAAAAATGGGAAATAGAGAATGTGGCTGCTTAAGATAAATGGCTTAATAGAGGTGACCACTTATACAGGTTTGACTGTACTTATCATTGTGATGCAATAGAGTATCCAGTCATTCATACATTATTTTTTGTGGGGCATGTTTCAGACACGGGCTTTCCAGATTTTATTAACATAAATTACGTCTCAGTAATTTCTGTACTGGTACTTTATTTTTCAAAATTGGTTGAAATATTTTTGAAATATCTTAACAAAAATTTTTTTGATGTATGTACATTTTTCAGAAATGAGATTTTTTTGATTTTTTTTTAGAAATTGATATTATAAAACTTAATATGTTAAGGAATGCTGAAAGTTTTTGTTGACAAATTTTAAAAAAGTTAAACATCCTTATTTACCATATACAATGATTGATCTCATGTGACTTAATTTGTAGCACTTAAATTGTATTTATGAAAGACACTTAGTGCCTTAGGCTGAAAAACATGCAACCCAAACAATAGCTCAGCAGCTGGAACATTAAGGGATATTTTGTGGCCGATGTTGCTGTTTTAATATCAAAATTATTCTTCACCCCAGAGCTGTGGGTTTGTGCCCAGATCTGTCCGAAACATTTTGAGAAAGTTTGCCAATTACTTGCAGAAGTAAAGTGATTTTGCTGTATTCAGATTTGTGTTCATGAGTCCAAGGTCACAATTATATTACCTCTTATGTTTTTGAATGAACACTACTCAGTTCTTCTCATTGTGCCTATATAGATCATCTATGGTTCTGACCTCATTATATTGTCAGCTGGAACACTTTACAATGAGAGTGAGGTAGCATGAGGCAAACCTCCCACTATTGTTTGACTTTGTCAATACAAGATAGTAATTATGATATAAATTTTGACCTCTGCTTGTTTTGTTGTATTTTCATCATGTGACGTTGTCTGTAAATGTCCTTGTAGAAAGGAAAAGTTCAGTATTTACCATTTTTAGCTCGCTGGGACGAAGTCCAAGGAGAGCTATTGTCATGACCCTGGCGTCATCGTCGGCGTTGTCATAGGCGACGTCTGTAAACACCCAACTTTTGTGTGTAAGTTTAACACATTCAGTTAAACCTGCGTATGTGGCCACCTCTATTAAGCAGCCACTTGTCTTAAGCAGCCACATTTGTTAATTCCCATTTCTATGTTTTCAGAACAAATTAACCTGTATTAAGCAACCACCTGTCTTAAAAGGCCACTTTTGGCCCTTCCCTTTACTGGTTGCTTAAGACAGGTTTGGCTGTATATGCAACCACTCATTGGATGTGAATGAAACTTTGCATGAGTGTTCACCATTATTAATGGAACACACACAGACAAGAACCATAACTCTGGATTGCATTTTGGCACAGTCATAGCCCTTTTTGGACTAAGACACCCAGAGGCGAGCTTTGTTGGTCTTCTGACAACTCATGTAATTACAAGTACCCAACAATAGTCTTGTGATACAACTCTATAATTGTTTTCTTGTGTAAGTTGTTATTATACTTTCAGAAAAATTTCGGGGAAGTATAATTGTCTGTCTGTGAATTGGCAATCCTTGTCCGCAATATTTCTGTACAACCTCTTGTTGGAATTTTATTAATTTGCAAGGCGGCATCACTGCCCAGAGGAGATGAGCATATTTAGTCTGGCGAATCGATACCATGATTTTTCACAGAGTTATGGCCCTTTGATTCCGCCCCTCGCAAAATCATTGTCCATACTATTTCTCTACAACTTTTAACTGGAAATTTAAGAAACTTGCTAGGATGCATCACTTCCAAAATGGAGGTGTACATATTGTGTTACGTTAAAGGATTTTCGATGAATAAAAGCCCTTTAATTATGTCCACTACTAAATTTTTGTTTTTGATTAATTTTGTTTGTCTGAAGCACATCTTATGGAAAGAGGGCAATGTGTGGGAGTACAAAGCAGAAAAAACATAACTCTATCTTGAACAATGACAGAATTGCCTCCGCTTTGTACACTATTTTTGTTATTTTTGGTTGTTTTTGATTTTCTATCAGACTCCATGTAGCAAATAGTGTTATAATTGTTATTCATGTAGCCAGAGTAACTGTAAAATCATTCTAAATCAAATATAAAGCAGAGATTGTATACATTTATTAACCTATTGAAAATACTTTGTAGTTTTTGACTATTTGCTAGAATTGTATACCATTCCCTGTTCATGTCCTGAAATAAATCATGCATAAAAAGCATGGCGAGATAATCTTTAAGTGGCAAACTCATTAACAGTAATATTTACATGTGGCTTTTTAATGTTAGTCTATTATTTTTTGTTTTATGTTTTTTTTTGTCATACGAAATTGTTCATCATTTTCTTGCCATTGTATGTAAAGTTTAACATTTCAATAGTTTAACATTTTTATGTTACCTACATACTTCAGTGTATAGAAGACATAATTGTCAAGTATTTTTGTTCACAATTCAAAACAACTTAACCTGTTAATAATAGATAATTCTTATTTCTTTTAAATAATGATATTTTGAATATATTGAAAAAAGGTTTTAAACATACAATGAATTTCAGAACGAGATCCAATGCTGCACAAAGTAAAATAAGAGATATACAATTATAATTGTAATGAAAAACACCCGTTAAAATTGTAATCAAAAACACCCATTTTAACATGCAGTTGAATAAAATCAGAAAATATTTTGAATGTGAACAAGGAATGGGGCTTTCAGCCCTATCTTCCCCTCTCCCTCAACATGCTCAATGCCCACAGATATCTCCCATCCTGTTCTGCAGTTCTTATTTCAAACTCTTTGAAATTTTCAACCTTTCTTTTTCATAGCCATGCCTGCAAATATTTCCCATCCTACTCTGTAGTTCTTATTTTACACTCCGTGAAACATTCAACCTTTCATTTTCATAGCCATGCCTACAAATATCTTCCATCTAGCTCTGCAGTCCTTATTTCACTCTCCTTGATACCCAAAAGCGTTTCGTTGAAAATGATGAATGTAAACAAAAACAAACAAAAATCCGATGTTTGTAATAAAGAGGTTATGCATTTAGACACTTGAGATGCGTATATGTCTAAGTTATAAGTGTATCTTCATGGTGGGCGTGTGTATTTAGGACAGGGAATTGACGGTAATATGCCAATATAATCCCTTTAAAACTTTCAACCTTTCTTTTTCGTAGTCATGCCCACATATATCTCCCATCCTGCTCTGCAGTCCTTACTTCGCACTCCTTGAAACTTTCAACCTTTCTTTTTCGTAGTCATGCCAGCATATATCTCCCATCCTGCTCTGCAGTCCTTACTTCTCCCATTCTGCTGTGCAGTCCTTCTCACATCCTGCTGTGCAGTCCATACTTCTCCCATCCTGCTCTACAGTCCTTTCTTCTCCCATCCTGCTCTGCAGTCCTAACTTCTCCCATCCTGCTGTGCAGTCTTTGTTTCTCCCATCCTGCTGTGCTGTCCATACTTCTCCCATCATGCTCTATAGTCCATACTTCTCCAATCCTGCTCTGCAGTCCTTACTTCTCCCATCCTGCTTTACAGTCCTTACTTCCCCCATCCCGCTGTGCAGTCAATACTTCCCCCATTCAGCTCTACAGTCCATACTTCTCCCATCCAGCTCTACAATCCTTACTTCACACTCCTTGAAATCTTCCTCCTGAAAGTTCAGAAAGATTTTCCTTGTTCACTGACAAATTAAAAAAAGAATTGTGTAATATTGTTTTTTTTTTTTTAATTAATTTTGCCTGTTTATTTTATCTATTTGTAATGATTATCTATATTGCCTTATTAAAAAGCTGTTTCTTTTTTTTTCATAAGGTAAAGAATTTGGAAGAATTTGACACATCATCATCATCATCATCAACACTATCATCATCAATCACTGGTTTGACAAATTGGAGAGCCATTATTTGTACAGACAATCCAGTACTTTCATCTCAACCCAACACAGATACAATACAAGATAAACTAGAAAAAGAGCCTGCACTTAAATATGCACTAACAGGAGATCAAGCAGTTCTTATCACCCCTTGCACAGGTCCCCCATCTCGGACTAAAGTTGAAAAGTGGTTTAGGGGACGAAAACTGTATAAAAATCTTAAAAATAAAAGCTATACAAGAAAAGGAGCAGTATAAGAAAACAGAAAATGAGAATCGTAATGTCACAGAGAGAGCAAATGTTAATCCTGATGCTCTAAGACTAAATCTTTTCACTGGTAGAAGAGAAGTTACAAACGACACAAACAATGAAGCAGAAACAGCCAATTATAATGATGTGATTCCCGACAAGACATCTGCAGATAGTGAGGAAAAAGATGATCCTACAGATGAAAACGTTGCAGAGAAAACCAATACTGTGGACGACCAAAGTCTTCTCCACAGTACACCTGTAACTCGGCGGGATTCTACAGACCTGTTTGAGCCACATTGTACACCCATCACTGGAGATGGCACAGACAAAGTGGAAGATAAGGATGAGCCATCGTTTGTAACGCCCAAGAGAATACGACCTCTTAGACGTCTGTCCACAAATACAGAAACTAAACTAAGGAGGGCAATACTTAGCAGTCAAGTAAAGGTACAAGTACTGTAATACTTGAATTGAAATATTGTGACCACTGCATTACATGTACTGAACTATTTTAAACATAGCATTGTTTTAACTGAAATATTATGACCATTGCAATGCTTGAGCTGAAATATTATGACAATTGCAATACTTGAATTGAAATATTGTGACTACTGCATTACAAGTACTGAAATAAAATGATCATTGCAATACTAGTACTGGAATTCTTTAAAAAATAAATCACTTGTAACCAAGGCATAGCTAATTCATTCACTCTTGCCAGCCTTACTCTATTTCCCAGTTACATTTTGCCTTCAATATGAACTTCTCAATACCCACAAGGGTGGCATATAGAAATCACTGTCCATTCAACTGATATTTCTTGTCTAATCCATTACTTTGTCATATATTAAGGGATTTTAAACTAATTTGGCCCAAATAACCACCATAATGTTTTGATGTATTGCACGCAAGAACTAGGTCCATAGCTCAAAGGTCAAGGTCACACACTTAGATGTCTATTTAAAAAAGGCGATGACA